>JALIGW010000016.1:15909972-15922472 GCA_023053685.1 Diadophis punctatus similis | reverse complement strand
TATCATCTGTGCTGTTTGCTGTTTGGCAAATTGCTTGGAGGCAGAGGCCTTTTTTCCTTGTTTTCCTCCCCCAAAACTAAGGTGCGTCCTATACTTCGGTGCGTCTTATACTCCGAAAAATACGGTATGTACCTGCAGCTCATTCTGCTTCAAAATCTGCTCTGAATCAAACTCGGCTCTTGGTGAGTTGGTGGACACATTCATGTAATTTCTTCTTTAGGGATTTTTTTCCTTTTCTCAATTTGTCAAACTAGTTTACAGCCTTGAAATTTGTGGGGGGCATCCCATCCAAGCTCTCACAAAGTCCAAGCCTGCTTAACTTGTGAAGATAAGCCAATCTTAGCTCCTAGGTTTAATATTTTTTGAATAGAATATATGTAGCTCAAGGTCTTGCTATGGAGTCTTTGGTGCTTTCTGAACTTGTTTGCTTGCAGACATTTCATTACCCAACTAGGTATCATTATCAGTGTGAGTGAGTGTGAGGTTTGCTCCCTGTATATATATATATATGCCCTGCCAGTTTTGGTGGGGATATGGTTTCTTTCTTGGTGGTTCCTTTATTAGGCTATTGTTCTCTGCTTGCTTGATTGTTTGTCTGGTGTTAATCCCTGCTTATCTGGATATGGGCTGCTAGAGGTGATCTGCTCTTTTTGTTTCCTTCTTAGGTTTTTTATGGTGTGTAAATCCGATTTATTTCTTTGTGCTTATTGATGGAAGATTTGCCTGAATGCCAAGCTTCTAGGAATTCCCTAGAATTTTTATTTATTTATTTAATCCGATCTAGGATGCTCATAGTGGAAATGGTGGTTGAATCTGTCCAGGTGTTGCGAGATTAAGGAGTTCTCATCGTGTCTTCTGGCTGCTACTTGGTGTTCATGGATGTGCTCTGCTAATTTTCTGCCTGTCTGTCTACAAAGCTGCTGTAGACCTATTTCTATTCTGTAAGGAGCAAGAGAATTACTGAAATGTGACAAAGCTTCTAAGCAGCCCGGATCAAACTTCTCAATCCATACAATTGCTGAGCCATTCATACAACTGGCTTCCAAACATTTGCTCTGTGGCTAACAATCCACTTCAAAGACTCTTGTTTTCAATCTGACTGGTAAATGGCCAAGGGGTGACATGTCCCTCTTCAAAACATTTTTGAGAGGGATACCAGCTGTAGGAGGGAGGGGAGAGGGAGAGGAAGGAAAGAAAGAAAAGAGAGGGAGAGAGGGAGAGAGGGAGAGGGAGAGGGAGAGGGAGGGAATGGAAGAAGGAGAAAGGGAGGGAGGGAATGAGGGAAGGGAGAAAGGGAGAAAGGGAGAGGGAGGGAGGGAGGGAGGGAGGGAGGGAGGGAGAGAGGGACGGAAGGGAAGAGAAACTGAGAGAGGGAGGGAGGGAAGGAGGGAGGGAGGGAAGGAGGGAAAGGAGAAAGGGAGAGAGGGAGAGAGGGAGGAAAGGGAGAAAGGGAGAGGGGGGAGGGGGAGGTAAGGAAGTTGGGAGGGAAGGGAAGGGAGAAAGTGAGAGGGGGGAGAGAGGGAGGGAGGGAGGGAAGGAGGGAGGGAATGTAAGGGAGAGAGGGAAAGAAAGGGAGGGAGGGAGAAAAGGAGGGTGGGAGAGAGAGGGAGAGGAAGGAAAGAAAGAAAGGAGAGGGAGAGGGAGAGAGGGAGAGTTAGAGGGAGAGTTAGAGGGAGAGGGAGGAGAGGGAGAGGGAGGGAATGGAAGAAGGAGAAAGGGAGGGAGGGAATGAGGGAAGGGAGAAAGGGAGAAAGGGAGAGGGAGGGAGAGAGGGAGAGAGGGACGGAAGGGAAGGGAGAAACTGAGAGAGGGAGGGAGGGAAGGAGGGAAGGAAGGAGGGAAAGGAGAAAGGGAGAAAGGGAGAGGGAGATGGAGAGAGGGAGGAAAGGGAGAGAGGGGGAGAGGGGGAGAGGGAGGGAAGAGGATGAGAGGGAAGGGAAGGGAGAAAGTGAGAGGGGGGAGAGAGGGCGGGAGGGGAGGAGGGAGGGAATGTAAGGGAGAGAGGGAGAGAAAGAGAGGGAGAGAGGGAGGGAGAAAAGGAGGGTGGGAGAGAGAGGGAGGGAAGGAGGGAGGGAGGGAAATATATTAAAGTGATAAAGATCCTCCAAAACAGAGGGAAGCCACCAAGGCACAGCCCTATGATTAATGGTGCTGAAAGCAGCTGAGGTATCCAGTGACTTTATCCATTTCTTATCCCACATTATGATTTTTCTCTTTCTGGCTTTATATAAAAACATCACCATTCTGGGAGACCTAGCTGATCCAGCTCTTGTTCAGCTTTTGCAGCAAGCAGGCAAAAGCTAATTAAGGCAATATCCTGGCAACCAATATCCTGTCATTATATGGCAAAAGGTGTCCCTCTAAAGCAGTGTTTCCCAACCTTGGCAACTTGAAGATGTCTGGACTTCAACTCCCAGAATTCCCCAGCCAGCGAATGCTGGCTGGGGAATTCTGGGAGTTGAAGTCCAGACATCTTCAAGTTGCCAAGGTTGGGAAACACTGCTCTAAAGCAATGTTCCTCTATCTTGACAACTCTAAGATCTGTTGACTTCAACTCCCAGAAATCCCTAGCTGGCATTAAAGTTGAGAAACTACTTGGTGTGACTTTGTGCTCAAGGGTGGATGTTAACACATGTGAATGTCTGTAGCGTGGAGTTAGGTTGCCAAACGTCATCCCTTCCTTTTGTTTTTCATTCCAGTTTTTGCATTTTTTCCCCCTACTTTTTCAGAAATGCTCATTGTTTGGCCTACACTTAAAAAATGTCTTGTTTAGCAGCAAAAAAAAAAATGTTGGGTTCAATTGTGGTCATAAGCAAAGGACTTCCTATACTACATAATTTATCACAAGTCAGTTTAGATTATTGTGAAAGAGAACTAGACAAAGTCATGAAGGATTGTATGGTTAGCGATTACCAGACTGGATCACTGTTATCTACTTCTAAATTCACAAGTATGTCTTGAAATATACTAACAATAGCAATAGCACTTAGACTTGTATACCGCTTCATAGTGCTTTACAGTCCTCTCTATGCGGTTTACAGAATCAGCCTATTGCCCCCAACAATCTGGGTCCTCATTTTACTGACCTCGGAAGGATGGAAGGCTGAGTCAACCTTGAGCCTGGTGAGATTCAATCTGCCAAACTGTTGGCAGCTGGTGATCAGCAGAAGTAGCCTGCAGTACGGCATTATAACCACTGCGCCACCACGGCTCATACTCTTAGTCTCCAGGGTGGAAACGGACTATATTTGTTCTTATTTCAGATCCTTCTGAATGTACTGGACCATGATATAATCCAGAATATGAATTAGATAGCAATAGCAATAGCACTTAGACTTATATACCTCTTCACCGTGCTTTACAGCCCTCTCTAAGCAGTTTACAGAGTCAGCATCTTGCCACCAACAATCTGGGTCCTCATTTTACTGACCATGGAAGGATGGAAGGCTGAGTCAACCTTGAGCCTGGTGAGATTCGAACTGCCAAATTTGCAGGCAGCCAGCAGTCAGCAGAAGTAGCCTGCAGTACTGCATTCTAACCACTGCACCACCACAGCTCTTCCAATCTTATCCAGAAGATCTCTTTTGTTCTCACAGCACTGAGTTATCTATATCACTGTGCCATGGTGGCGTAGTGGTTAGAGTGCAGTATTGCAGGCTATTTCTGCTGAGTGCTGGCTGCCTGCAATTTGGCAGTTCAAATCCCACTAGGCTCAAGGTTGACTCAGCCTTCCATCCTTCCGAGGTGGGTATATGTTGGGGGCAATAGACTGACTCTGTAAACTGCTTAGAGAGGGCTGTAAAAGCACTGTAAAGCGGTATATAAGTCTAAGTTCTATTGCTATTGCTATCTAACATACACTGGACAAATCACTATTGAATTTTTGCACTGAGTGCTAAATATGTAAAATGTGATGCAAAATTAAGATATAAAGACTAAGGTAGTATATGCGATCTATATAAATTGGTTGAAAATTGTCAGAATGTGAAGACATGAGGCCAAAAATCCCATAATTTTTTCCCTTACCCATCTCCTTGGCACAGAAATTCCAGTGATAAAAAATTTAATCATAGCTAGGAACAACCAAAATTCTAACAGTAGGGCAGTCAAATTTTAAACAATATTCCAAACAGAAGTATAAAGTTGCTCTTTCCTGTACCTTTTATCAATTGTTTTAATTAATACTTACAAAGCATGTCTTATTCTCTGATCATTAATACTTATTAAGCCTTTTCCCAACAGGACAATAAATCATTTTAGAGAATTGATCCACCCTTTAGAATTTCAGTTAAAATAATACATGAGGAAAAGTTTGTCAACATTCAAGAGGAAATTAGGACAACATTTTGTATAGATAAATTTTCAGGGGTGAAATCCAGCAGGTTCTGACAGGTTCTGGAGAACCAGTAGTGGAAATTTTGAGTAGTTCGGAGAACCAGCAAATACCACCTCTGGCTGGCCCCAGAGTGGGGTGGGAATAGAGATTTTGCAGTATCCTTCCCCGAGGAGTGGGGAGGGAATGGGGATTTTGCAGTATCTTTCCCCTGCTACACTCACCAAGCCACGCCCACCACGCCTACCAAGCCACGCCCACAGAACCGGTAGTAAAAAAAATTGGATTTCACCACTGATAAATTTGCCTATGAGTTATGCTTATGTGACAATTTTATCTCAGGTATATCCCTTCTGATTGTATTACTTTATTTAACAAATAATATCTACACACCTAGTCCTTTACTGCATACTGTAAATTATGCAGAAGAAAAAGAAACTGTAGAATACTAGTTCTATTTTTAAGCATCAATACAAATATTTTGATCCTTTAAACTTACACTTTAAAGAAAAAATTCCAACTGTAATATATTTCTAGTTATACAATTGTAAATATATGTCTGTATGGTACTCAATGCAATTCAAATTTAATAAAATAACCAAATGGCGACGTATTTTCAGTTATAAATATTGGACTGCATGAGAAATGAAGAGGGAATCAAGATTAATTTGGCTTAAAAGAGCAACTGGGCCCTGAAAAAAATTGGAAATAGAACTGGGCTACTGGAGAACAAAAAAAGAGCCATAATATGTGCAGTGATAAAAAACAAAAACATTTACAAAGAAAAACCTGAAGTGAGGGAACAAAACTAAGTGTAGGGGAAAGAGTTAGAAAACCTGGCAGTGGAGTGAAAAGTGCAATCAGTCTAGAATCCTTCTGTAGCCACAAGCAAGCTAAATTCAATCTCCCTTGAATTCCATAGACCCTTATCTAACTCCTGCCAGATGCTAAACTTTCGTTGAGGATATTCCTGCGTATAGACATGACTAGCAATAAAACAGTGGGTGACTTACAATAAAATAGATTAAAACAAATACAATATATAATATAAAATAAAGACACGTTGCATCTGAACTTCATAAGTAACAAGTAAAAACTAGTGGGAAAGGAGGGGAGGAATGGAACAGTGGTTGGAAGCAGGGGCGGGTTCCTAATTTTTTTACTACCACTCCATGGGCGTGGCTTATTTTGTGGGTGTGGCGTGCCAGCCATGTGACTGGGTGGGCATGCCTTCTCAGACTGCTGAAGGGAGGGGAACTGAGATAGGTCCTGCTGCCCATTCCCCCTCCCCTCAGCAGCTCGAGAAGCCTCGAACGTGCAAAAATGCCTAGGATCATCACCGCGCATTTGTGGCTTCTCGGACTGCTGAAGGGAGGGGAATGGAGATAGCTCCTGCCGCCCATTCTTTCAGCATCTCACGCGCTCCCTCAGCCATCCTCCCCTGCTTGGACTCACTGTGGGGTAGGAAGGCTGCACATGAGCAGTGCCGGAAACTCGGCTTCTGGGCATACACAGAAGAAAAAAATTTTTAAAAAAAAATTAAAAAAAAATTTAATGGCGGGACCCAGGCACCGGCAACCGACCGCACCGGTACTGTGACGTCACCAGTGGGCCGCTACTAGTGCTATAGAGTGGACCGCACTGGTAGGAACCCACCACTGGTTGGAAGCCTGCACAGGAATATTCTGTGTCAGAGCTATGCATGATTTGAAAATAATTTGGAAGGGCTTCAAAACTTGCAAGGGTATGAGCATCGCAACTCTTGCTACTGGTTAAAAGCAAGTTTGTCTTCTCTCAGGCTTCTACTCATGCCCTATAAATGATATTTGGATTCCGAGGTCTCTTCCAGTTCTAAGATTCTAAGATTCTATGGTCCTATGACATGAGTTGCATTACCTGCTTAAGAACCAGTTTGGCGTAGTGATTAGTCAGAATAGAGCTGGAAGGGACCTTGCGGGTCATGTAGTCCAACCCCCTGCTCAAGCAGGAGATCCGAAACCATTTCAGACAAGTGGCTGTCCAGTCTCTTCTTACAAACCCCCACTGATGAAGCACCCACAACTTCTGAAGGCAAGCTGTTCCACCGGTTAATTGACCAATTAAGGCAACTCAATCCTAGTCTTAGAAACTAGGTAACTCAGTTCTAGTCCCACCTTCGGGGACAGCTGGATGACCTTGGGCCAGTCAGTCTCTCAGCCCTAAGAAGGAGGCAATGGAATAGATCTCTAAAGACTCCATTTATCTATTTTACCACCTCTGTAGCATTCTTAGGACAATAGAGTTGTACTAGAATGAGGATTTTAAAAAAACACCTTATGCACTCAGGTACAAACAAAACTTCAGAAAAACAGAAATTATTAAGGAGTTATAAAGCAAAGCCAGTCCATAACTAATCACACACACACACACACACACGCACACACGCACACACACACACAAATTCTACAGCTGTCCAATCTCATTTAAATTTAGACTACCACACCATTATCATACCTGCATTTGTCTTCTCACCTATTAAATTACATTCACCAGGAACACAGCCAAGCAACAACTTTTGGCAGTGTCCCTCTAAGGAACTTCTTTTTAAAAAAAACAAAAAAAAAACTTTAGTCACACCACTGCATTATTCCAGTTCAGAGAGGAAAACATCATACAAGCAATTAAAAAGATGTCACAGATTAGCAGGGAGAAAAAACCTGTCGTTAAATCTTTAAGGACTGGATTTTTTTTTTATCCAAGAGAAGTCAAGTTCAAACCCGCAGAAGAATTCTCTTTTTGGATGGTTGACAAATGGTGGGAGAGAGGAAATCTCTTGTAAAGAAAATATGAAAATCCCCTGAACGGAAGGAGCCCATTCTATAAAACCACCTGTCTTTTCCCACTTGTAAGGTAAGTAAAGGAGAGGAGGGGGGGACAGAGGCAGGGCTCAGAGCCAAAAAAAGACCACCTTAAGCATTCTGAGGAGCTCATTATCTAAATGAGATGAAATCCATTAGACTAATTGCAGTAGGGTACCAAAGCATCCTCCAAGAGAACAGCTGCTTCTCCCTCTTTTTTCCCCAATCTCAGTCCTTGATTTTGTTACTTCCTCCAGTTTTCAAGCAAGCCGTTTTCCTTTTGTCCTCTTGCACCGCATAGTAAATGCCATTCAGTCAGGCTCAAGCAGTCAAGAATGAGCAAGGAGTTACTACAGAGTAGTGCTTTTATTGCTGTTCATCTGTAGGCAGACTGAAGAAACTATCAGCATAACCATTAGACATATTCTACGAGAGGCCGTGGTGGCGCAGCAGTTAGAACACGGTATTGCAGGCAAACTCTGCCCACTGCCAAGAGTTCGATCCTGTCTGGCTCAAAGTTGACTCAGCCTTCCATCCTTCTGAGGTCAATGCTTTGTGAAGCGCTGGGGAAATCAGGAGATTCAGGCCGTTCAGATGAGTCTAAAGATTGATTGCAAGCTTAAGCTCTCTAGAAGAACCTGACCTACTGATAGTCAAGGGAAATGAGCGGGGGATAAGAGAGGCACTGAAGGAGAGCTGGACTTAGATCTCTTGCGGGCGTGCCAGGACTTGTGACTTATGATGCATTTGACCCCTCCCTCGGGCTCAGGCTGGTCATTTCCTACATTGAGGACCTAGATTGTTGGGACAATGTTGTAAACCACTCAGAGAATGCTATAAAGCACTGTGGTGCAGTATATGAGTCTAAGTGCTATTGTTAGTCTGGGAACTGCTAAGGAAGGTCCCCTTTCACCCTCTTCCTGCATACTAAAGATCAGCGGTGAAATGCTCCCGGTTCGCTTTTACCTGTCAGTCGTCGGAGAGCCAATCGCGAAGGCAGCGCGACACTCCGCCCACCCGCCGGGACACCGCCATTTGAGTTCTTTTACCCTCTGCGCATGCACAAAGCGTTCTGTGCATGCGCAGAGGGTAAAAGAACTCAAATGGCGGTGTCCCGGCGGGTGGGCGGAGCGTTGCGCTGCCTTTGCAATTGGCTCTCCGACGACCGACAGGTAAAAGCAAACCGGGATCATTTCACCCCTGCTAAAGATCCCAAGCTTTGTTGTCTCTTTGGTCTCTAGGAAAGAGCTCCTCTCTCTTATGACTCTGGACTTCATTCCACCACAAATTCGGACATTTCAGTAAATAAATAAGCATTCTAAGCACTCAGTAGTCATGATGACTTGACTAGGATCCAGTATCAACCTATCTTTCAACTTCGGCTAAACAAACCTTTTTTATTTAACTAGAGTTTTTTGTTTGCAAGAAGGGAGCTAAGAGGAGCCACAGAGTTGGGCTTTAATAGAAAGGGGTTAAAGCCATATTATTTGCAGGATTAACATTAGGATTATTAACTTTCTGCTGTTGTTTCAGTGAAGATTTGAGAGAATTTCTGTGCTTCTTCTCAACTTCTGTTATCATTATGTATTGCATTTCGCAGTAATTTCTGCTGTTGTGAATGTGTCTTTTGGTGGCTACCAAAACAGGCTTGGGATAAATGAAAATCCTGGGGTCAGATTACACATCCCTGCATTAAACAAAGTGACCCAATTGCCTTAGGTGGCCTGTTCTGGAAAGAATAAATGGTTATGGTCTGTGCCAGTTATTCTAGGCAGTAAAGGACAGGATCAGGAGAAGACATCCCAAGAACCTAATTCTGTACTTTCAGGCCTAAAAGATTCTGACCTTGAGCAGATACTTCCTCTACCCAGCCTTCAAGAAAAGTAAGACCACATCTAGAATACTGCAACCAGTTTTGGTCACCACACTATAAAAAAACATGTTGAAACACTAGAAAGAGTGCAGAGAAGAGCAACCAAGACGATTAGGGGACTGGAGACTAAAACATATAAAGAACGGTTACAGGAACTGGGCATGGCTAGTCTAATGAAGAGAAGGACCAGGGGAGACATGATAGCAGGGTCCCAATATTTATGGGGTTGCCACAGAGAGGATGGGGTCAAGCTATTTTCCAAAGCACCCGAAGGCCAGACAAGGAATAATGGATGGAAACTGATCAAAGAGAGATTCAACCTGGAAATAAGGAGACATTTTCTGACAGTGAGAACAATCAACCAATGGAACAGCTGGCCTTCAGAAGTTGTGGGAGCTTCATCACTGGAGGCTTTCAAGAAGAAATTGGACTGCCATTTGTCAGAAATGGTGTAGGATCTCCTGCTTGGGCGGGGGGGGGGTTGGACTAGATGACCTACAAGGTCCCTTCCAACTCTGTTAATCTGTAAAACCATCAGACAGACAAAAGGCAGAAGAGGTTCTAGGAGCGCAAACAAAGCAATGTTCTTTGTTGTAGAAAAAAAGTCTGACCCTAATCTGTGGTCAGGCAAGGTCAGAAACTTTTGGTACTTTGTGAGCAACCTACATATAGAAAAGGCTGGAACATCAGTCCTTGAAGGCTTCAACGTTTAGCTACAAAAACATCACTGACATTTGACTTTGGCTCAACTCCTGATTTCCCAATTCATTTCCTCCTTTGTACCCTGTTCTCCCAGTGTGCCTGCTTTTGCGCTCTGAACATGGACTTGGCTTGTTTTTGTGCTCTGAACTTTATGGCCACTAGATTAGCCTGAAAGATTTATTATGGCAGTAACCCAGACAACGTTCTTCCATTCGTGAATCTAAGACACAGTGGCAGTAGTATTCCTCTCTCTTAAAAGTCAGAACTGAGTATATCACACAACTGACTCCTTTCCCCCAAACCAGGGGTGGGTTCCTCCCGGTTCGGACCGGTTTGCCCAAACCGGTAGTGACCCTCTGGTGATGTCACGATGACATCATGGACCCGGTTTGGTCGGTGCCGGTCTGTGGGCGCCGCCATCTTTTTTTAAAACAATTTTTTTTAATTATTTATTTTTTCTTTTGAGCATGCGCAGAAGCTGAGTTTCCGGCACTGTGCATGCGGTCGCCATCTTGTTTTTGGCTTTTTTTTTCCCGGATTGGATGGATGGATGGATGAATGGATGGATATAGAGAAATAGAGATGGAGAGATGATAGAGAGGGAGAAGGAGAAGGAGAAGGGGAGAGAGAGAGAGAGAGAGAGAGAGAGAGAGAGAGAGAGAGAGAGAGAGAGAGAGAGAGAGAGAGAGAGAGAGAGAGAGGGAGGGAGGGAGAGGGAGGGAGAGAGAGAGAGAGACTTTAAAGTGAGTACTCTGGAGTAACAGTTTTTTAAAAAAAGAAAATAGTTTGGATTTTTTTCAAAAATGCTTCAGCCGAATAAGGGAGCTTACAGCATTTTGATAGGCCCAGCAAAAGGAGAAGTGCTTTACCATCCACATCACTGCAAAGTGTTGCCCTTAACAGCTGTGGCAGGCCATTTATCACAATTATTATGACAGGAGTATAGTACAGGTGATAGCTGCCATAAAAGGCTCCTTGGGTAGGCCACAAGCGCAGGTCTTCTGTTTACAAATTAGGATGTAACGTCACCAGAGAAAATGCTTTTGGATGACAGTATCCATCTTGTCATTGCTTAAGTCAACCTGGCAATTTCTGCTGCATTGAAGTCAGAGTACCCAAAACTTTTCAGAAGTGCCGAATAAAGTTTGCATCTCCCAAAATGCCTGTCGTAAACTTATTTGTAAGGGAAATGCAAGAACACACATTAAGCGTTAAGACAGAGTGTGCGCAAGAATTTAATATTAGGCAACCATTGATTTCCTAAGACATCTCGATTAGAAAAACTGTATACTCAAGTACACCTATAACAGTGATAGCGAACCTTTTTTTGCTCGGGTGCCAAAAGGGTGCGCGCATGCGAGATAGCGTGCGCGTGTGTGCCCACACCCATAATGCAATGCCCTCCCCCCTGTACATGTGTGCTGCCCCCCGTATGTGCACAATCCCTCCGCGCACCCACCCACCCCGGCGCATGCGCACAGGCCTCACTGAAGCCTCCGGACTTCCAGTAGGCCCATTGGGCTGTTTTTCACTCTTCCCAGGGTTCAGGAAAGCCTCCTGAAGCCTGGGAAGAGTGAAAAATGGCCAAACAGGCCAACCGGAAGTTTGGAAACGAACTTCCGGTTGGGCCGTTGGGCCGTTTTTCACTGTCCCCAGGCTTCAGGAGGCTTTCCTGAACCCTGGGGACGGCGAAAAATGGCCGAAAAGAAGCCCAAAAATCAGCTGGCCAGCACGCACATATGCGCTGGAGCTGACATAGGGAAATGCCTCATGTGCCCTCAGATATGGCTCCACGTACCACCTGTGGCACGCGTGCCATAGGTTTGCCATAGCAATAGCAATAGCACTTAGACTTATATACCGCTTCATAGTGCTTTACAGCCCTCTCTAAGCGGTTTACAGAGTTCAGCATATTGCCCCCAACAATCTGGGTCCTCATTTTACCCACCTCCGAAGGATGGAAGGCTGAGTCAACCTTGAGCCGGTGAGATTTGAACTGCTGAACTGCTGAACTGCAGTGCTGCACTTTAACCACTGCGCCATCTCGGCTCCTTCACTGACCTATAAAGACTAAAAGGCAAAAAATATAAATTAATGTAGAGCTAGGCTGAAACAAAACCATTAACATCGTGATAAATAGAAAGAGAAACAAACACTGAAGATTTATGCATCACCTATTTGAATGTTTGGTGTAAAGAAAGATGGAGGGAAAAGGAAAAGAAACTGAGTATATTCCCCCCCCCCCAGATCTGGTTAAATTGAAGTTAGAAATGCTTGAGGAAATCGGTCATGGAAATATATATGCAAAAAAACCTGCCCCACCTATCTCAGTCAAATATGCTGGTTGAAATACAACTAGCCAGCAAATTCCATCCTTTCCAGAAAATAAACAAAACAAACAAGGAGGAATCTATTATACTAGACAGCAGAGGTGGGTTCTAACTTACATCACTGGCGGTTCGCTTCCTCCCGCACCACGTGGGCGTGCCGGGTGGGCGCGCGCATGCATGCGCAGTGCCAAAAAATCCTAAGGGGGGAAAAAAGCTGAAAACAAGATGGCGACCGCATGCACAGTGCCAGAAACTTGGCTTCTGCGCATGCTCAGAAGAAATTTTTTTAAAAAAAATTCACAAAAAAATAATTTTTTTTAAAAAAAAAGATGGTGGCCCCTACGGACCGGCACCGACCGAACCAGTTCCGTGACATCATCGTGACATCACCAGCGGGTTGCTACCAGTTTGGGTGAATCGGTCCG
>JALIGW010000016.1:15739972-15904972 GCA_023053685.1 Diadophis punctatus similis | reverse complement strand
CATGGCCAACTCGCAAAAAGGGGATCACATGATCCTGGGAATCTGCCACCCGTCATAAATATGAGTCAGTTGCCAACTGTCTGAATTTTGATCACGTAACCAGGAGGATGCTGCAAAACAGTCCTAAGTGTGAAAAATGGTCATGAGTCACTTTTTCAGTGCCGTTGTCATTTCAAACGGTCACCAAGCAGATATTTGTAAGTCGCGGACTATCTATATATATTTAAAACTATAAACTGGAAATGTTCTGGTTGCATGTAATACCGTGTTTCCCTGAATACACGACCTACTCAGAAAGTAAGTCTTAGCTTGATTTTTACACGTGCGCCCAATATAAGTCCTACCCCAAAATAAGCCCTAATTAAGACCCCACCCACTCCAGGGTGCACGGGTAAAAATTAAGCTAGGGTGGGGATGGGGGTGTGGAGCTGCCCTACTACTTACCTTCGTATAGTTGCAGCCAGTCCTCGCACACCTCGGCCCATTTCTCGTGCTAACGATCTTTCCAGCTCTTACTGGCTTGCATGCTCTTTCATTGTTACTCTCTCAGAAGAAGGTTTTTTGAAGTCCTAACCAGGGGATAAAATAATGTGCTGAAGCTGACCAGACTAAGGACGCTAGCCAGATGAATACCTGGTAGGCAGATTGTTTTCCCCTATTTTCCTCCCCAAAAACTAAGGTGCGTCTTATACTCCGGTGCGTCTTATACTCAAAAAAATACAGTAAGTTGAAAAGGACAATTCTCAGACCATGAAAAAGGGTTAAAGAAAGTGATTGAAATCTCTGTTAAGCTTGTCCTAGCTAGAAGGCATTCTTTGCATAGCATTGCAGAGAGCATAATTTTCCCCTCAAAAAGATGAAGTCAGGAAGAAGCCTACGGAAAAAGACACATCTTCTTGCTTTTAAGGAAGCCGTGTTTACACACTGGAAGCAGAATTTCTCCTCTTAAGCTCTGACCTCATGATTCAGATATAAATATGTTACTCAGGACAATGGCTCGCAAAATGCCAGGCAGACCTTCTTATGAACTCACCACGGATTTTTTTTTCTTGCCGATTTCTATTTCTAACATTCATTCAAAGGAGCTGCCTCCACATAAGTGCCGTTGAGCAAATGGAAAAAATGTTATTAGACCTCTTCAGTCTACTAACATAGCTTTTTTTTCAGGCATATTCTCACACACAGCCCAGTTTTTGAAAGTGGGGGGAGCAGACTTTTTAAAATTGCCTATTTGGGTATGTTATATTCAAGAAGATTACATCTGGGCAAACTGCAAAACCAAAACCTCTTAAATGTTCAATTTGTTTCTCCCACCAGCACTAAAATGAAACACACACCTTGTCTTCCACTTTCTGGAAGTCTACACTGTGTAGTGTAGACTTTTGCACACTACTAATGTACCTCCCTTCCATTTTTGTGTTATTCTGCCTTCTCCCTCCCTCCCTCCCTCCCTCCCTCCCCCCCCCCCCTCTCTCTCTCTCTCTCTCTCTCACACACACACACACACACACACACAGATGGACATGGACACAGCAGAGAGAGAGAGAGAGAGAGAGAGAGAGAGAGAGAGAGAGAGAGAGAGAGAGAGAGAGAGAGATGGACACAGCACACAAACACACAAACACACAAACACACAAACACACAAACACACTCTCTCTCTCTCACACGCACACACATACCTTTTTTTTTTCTCAAATCCTCTTTTAGAAACAAACCTCACCATGTTGTGGGAAATTGTGAATGAAAACAGACAGGCAATTCGTTCTGCATCCTATTTAATTCATTGAACACTAATCTACTGCCATATTTTGCTAATACATATTTTGATTTCTGTATTCCGATCAGTGGTGGATCCTAAATTAGATTGCCACCGGTTCACGCAGGCACTTGCGTGCGCGTGCAATGATTCTGCGCATGCGCAGAAGCGTCCCGGGCGTGTGGGTGGAGCATCCCGCTGCGGCCGCTACCAGTTCTAAGAAACGGTCCGAACCGGGAGCAATCCACCGCTGATTCCGATATATACAGGTTATGAATTTGAGGTCAATCCAGGATTCTCACTCAAGGCACAAATGGCCAGCTTCAAATTATTCTACTTTGGACACATTATATGAAAACCCTGCTCTCCAGAGAAGGCTCTGATCCTGGGAATGGTACAAAGAAAGAGATTGACCAGTAACAAGATGGTTTCAGGTTCAATAGCAGTGGGTTACTACCAGAAGAGCCGAGGTGGTGCAGCGGATAGAGGCAGTACTGCAGGCCACTTTAGCTGACTGTAATCCTCAGGTCAGCGGTTCAAATCTCACCGGCTCAAGGTTGACTCAGCCTTCCATCCTTCCGAGGTAGGTAAAATGAGGACCCAGATTGTTGGGGGCAATATAAATATGCATTGCTTACTGGTGTAAACCGCTTAGAGAGTGCTTGCACTGTGAGGCGGTATATAAATCTCACAAAATAAATAAAATAAATAAGAAGACCAGCTTAGAGACAGATCCTCATGAAGAAAATTTTTCTCTATTGTCTGTCTGTCTGTCTATCATCTTTCTGGCTGCTAGGAGGAGAAAACAACTTAATGACACATACTCAGTTAATCGATCAATCAATTTGTGGGGGTTTTCCGATCACTTACACACAGTCTATAGTACTAGCAATAGCCCTTAGACTTACATACCGCTTCACAATGCTTTACAGCCCACTCTAAGCGGTTTACAGAGTCAGCCTATTGCGCCCAACAATGTGGGTCCTCATTTTACCGACCTCGGAAGGATGGGAGGCTGAGTCAACCTTGAGCCAGCGAGGATCGAACTTCTGGCAGTCTGCAGAATTAGCCTGCAATACTGCATTCTAAGCACTGCACCACCATGGCTCTTCAGTACTGCATGGCTATTTCCTCAACATTTTCTCCCCAAAAATCTCCACTTCCTGACTTCCCTCTGATTTGGCATCAGTATGAAGCCAGATCAGAGTGAGGGAAGTAAAGGAAATACTTCCAAGTTTCAATCTGGTATCTTCTGCAGAGCAAACGCTAGGAAATCATAAGGACAAAGGCATAGTGACATACACTTTGCTCTCTGCTCTCACCTGTCTCATCTTTCTAGCTATCATATTGATGTACCGTATTTTTCAGAGTATAAGACACACCGGAGTATAAGACGCACCTTAGTTTTTGGGGAGGAAAATAGGGGAAAACAATCTGCCTACCAGGTATTCATCTGGCTAGCATCCTTAGTCTGGTCAGCTTCAGCACATTATTTTATCCCCTGGTTAGGACTTAAAAAAACCTTCTTCTGAGAGAGTAACAATGAAAGAGCCTGCAAGCCAGTAAGAGCTGGGAAGATAGTTAGCACCTGGTTAGGGCTAGAAAAAAACTTATTCGGAGCAAGTAGAGCAATGAAAAAAAAATTCTGCAAAGACTTAGGGCTGGAAAAACATTCTTTGGAGAGAGTAACAATGAAAAAGCCTGCAAGGTAAGAGCTGGGAAGATCTGTAAGCACCTAGTTAGGGCTGGAAAAAAAAGCTGCATTCGAAGTATAAGACGCACCCAAATTTTCAGCCACTTTTAGGGAGGAAAAAGGTGCGTCTTATACTCAGAAAAATACGGTAGTTATTCTCCTGGTGTTCCTTTGCTTTTCTTTACTTAATTGTTCTATTATTTTACTTCCGTTTCGATGCCTTTTTATTTTTTCCCCCATTTTATTACTGTAAGCCACCTAGAGCAGCTGGCAAATAAATTTAACAAATAATAAAATGAAATAAAACAAAATAAAATCAGATAAAATGTAATACACTATGATTTTTGAAAAGGGAATTGCAAAAGGCAAAGGAAATTGCTGGTTTTTTATCAAACCTTTATCTTTTCCCCCCTCATCATTAAAAAAAACTGGATTCCAAACAACAAAAATATGTCCTAGGCTACAGAATTGGGTGATTGGTCATACAAAAATTTATAGATTTTAAAACTGAATGGGGGCAGCCCACATCTGCAGGAAGGACATATGTCAATGCATGTTGTTATTACACAAGATAATCCAGCATCTTAAACTAAGCCAGAACCCAGGTAGTACCCTAGAGTAAGATTTTAAAATTACAGAATAGAATAGAATAGAATAGAATAGAATAGAATAGAATAGAATAGAATAGAATAGAATAGAATAGAATAGAATAGAATAACAGAGTTGGAAGGGACCCTGGAGGTCTTCTAGTCCAACCCCCTGCTTAGGCAGGAAACCCTATACCATTTCAGACAAATGGCTGTCCAATCTCTTCTTCAAAACTTCCAGTGTTGGAGAATTCACAACTCCTGGAGGCAAGTTGTTCCACTGGTTAATTGTTCTAACTGTCAGGAAATTTTTTTCTTAGCTCTAGGTTGCTTCTCTCCTTGATTAGTTTCCATCCATTGCTTCTTGTCCTGCTCTCAGGTGCTTTGGAGAATAGCTTGACTCCCTCTTCTTTGTGGAAGCCCCTGAGACAGGGGTGAAATGCTCCTGGTTTGGACCAGTTTGGACCAGTACCGGTGGTGCGCCGAGCCGGTAGCAACGGCTGGCTAGCCACGACCCCGAACCGGTCCTCCAGTTGCTGCTCACTCACCCTGACCTGCCAGTCTCCACTCTGCAGCTTGTCTGCCTGAAGTGCTATTCCCCTGATCTGCCTGCCAGGTAAGCCTGCGAAGTCATGGCCTACCTAGCTGCCCTGCCGCCCCACATCCCAGCCTGCCTTCCCTACTCCATTCCCCGTGGCCCGCAGCCCCGACATGCTTTCCTGCCTTCCACGTGGCCTTCCCATTGTGCGATGGGCGAAGCAAGGAGGAAAAGCCGGCACCTTGTTCAGTGGAAGTGGTTGGCTGAAGTGAGGCTCTTTCGGTGGCCCGGCCGGTAACGCTATCACGGCCCTGGAAAAAGGTGACACACACAATGTGTGAGGCGGATGCAGCGCTGCATTGCTGAGCCACTGCGGCCCGGGGAAGAGGCTTTTCAGCACGATCCCCGATGGTGACAGGAGCTGAGCTGCGATGTAACCCAAGGGAGGCGCATTGCATGAAGGCCTCTCTCCAGAAGCGATGGCCTTCGACTGTGGGCAAATAAATCGTTCCTCTTGGAAAGTGGGAGAGAGAGGGGGGAGGGAAAGAGGGAAGGAGAGGGAGAGGGATGGAGGGAGGAAGGGAGGGAGGAAGAGAGAGAGAGAGAGAGAGAGAAGAGAGAGAGAGAGAGAGAAGAGAGACAGAGACAAGAAAAAAGAGAAAGAAACAGAAAGAAAGAAAGAAAGAAAGAAAGAAAGAAAGAAAGAAAGAAAGAAAGAAAGAAAGAAAGAAAGAAAGAAAGAAAGAAAGAAAGAAAGAAAGAAAGAAAGAAAGAAAAAGATAGAAAGAGGAAGGGAGAGAGAGAGAGAGACAAGAAAGAAAGAAGAGAAGAAGGAAGGAAGGAAGGAAAGGGAAGGAAAGGGAAGGAGAGGAAGGAAGGAAGGAAGGAAGGAAGGAAGGAAGGAAGGAAGGAAGGAAGGGAGAGAGAGACAAGAAAGAAAGAAGGGAAGAAGGAAGGAAGAAGGAAGAAAGAAAGAAAGAAAGAAAGAAAGAAAGAAAGAAAGAAAGAAAGAAAGAAAGAAAGAAAGAAAGAAAGAAAGAAAGAAAGAAAGAAAGAAAGAAACTTATGACCACAATTGAGCCCAAAATTTTGGTTGCTAAGCAAGAGCGTTGTTAAGTGAGTTTCACCACATTTTACAAGTTGGCCAAGCCCACCCGGTCACCTGACCCCCAAGCCATGCCCACCTGAAGCTACGCCCACCTGACCTCCAAGCCACGCCCACATAATAAGCGACGCCCACAGAACCAGTAGGGAAAATTTTTAAATTTCACCACTGCCCTGAGATATTAGAACACTGCTATCATGTCACCCCTAGTCCTTCTTTTCATTAAACATACCCAATTCCAGCAACTGTTCTTTATATGCTTTAGCCTCCAGTCCCCTAATCATCTTTGTTGCTCTTCTCTGCACTCTTTCTAGAATCTCAACATCATTTTTACATCGTGGCGACCAAAACTGGATGCAGCATTCCAAGTGTGGCCTTACCAAGGCATTCTAGAGTGGTATTAACACTTCACATGATCTTGATTCTATCCCTCTGTTAATGCAGCCTAGAACTGTGTTGGCTGTTTTGCGAGCTGCAGTAGACTGCTGGCTCATATTTAAGGTCCCAACAGCCTTGTATTAAATAAAACGATCATTAATTCCAAGCCTTCATGGCCATCAGGTGGGTAGGGCTATTGTTGAGGAAGAAGCTACTGTATCTGTTTTGTTTCAAGTTCTAAGCACAGACCCTTTCAAGAACGCCAGGAGAATCCATCAACTGCTCCAAGAGATAATCTTTTCCAAGATTCCTGGGTATTTTCTTGGATCAATGCCCTTCAAAGACCTTTCTGGCAACCTTCAAATCAGTTTGCCTCTTGTGAGCAAAGACCTTTAGAATTCATGCCCGTGAAACTGATGCACAGCTATACAAATGCGGTGACATTTCTTCTTAATTAGGAGCATTGCTATACAAACAAGCGTTGGCTCTATCAAAACATGTTCTTGTTCAAATTACAGTCTTGCTGCAAAATCGAAGCAGGGTTCAGAGATAATTGCCTTAGACAGGCCCGTTGAAGCAGGCCGAAGATCGAGGCCTGCAAACTGTCTTCTTGGTGTCCTGTTTATGATATGGCAGAAGCTAAGACTTAGGCCCAACCAAAACTCTTATCCTTTGACCCAGACATGTAGCTATTCCCAAATTCCAAAGGCATGAAAGAGGCCTTGGTTATGTGCTATATGATCCAAGAGGTTATAGCTCAAACCACATTCCACAGAACTTTGAGATTCTTTCTGGGTTTCTTTAAACAAAAGCAATGTTGAAGAATCATCACAAGCTGCACATCAGAAGGAAAGAAGAACAAATAGCAACAGCAACAGCACTTAGACTTACATATACTGCTTATATATAGTGCTTTACAGCCCTCTCTAAGCATATCGACCCCGACAATCTAGGTCCTCATTTTACCGACATCGGAAGGATAGAAGGCTGCGTCAACTTTGAACCGGTGGGAATCAAACTGCTGGCAGTCGGCAGAATTAGCCTGCAATACTCCATTCTAACCACTGTGCCAAAAAAAAACCCATGAACCTTTTGAAAAGCACCTTTGGGACATCTGGCTGACTGTGCAACCAACTCTAATTGTGCAAATATAACACTACAATGAGCTGTGGTGGCGCGGTGGTTAGAATGCAGTACTGCAGGCTACTTCTGCTGGCTGCCAGCTGACTGCAATTTGGCAGATCGAATCTCACCAGGCTCAAGGTTGACTCAGCCTTCCATCCTTCCGAGGTGGGCAAAATGAGGACCCAGATTGTCGGGGGCAATAGGCTGACTCTGTAAACTGCTTAGAGAGGGCTGTAAAGCATTATGAAGCGGTATATAAGTCTAAGTGCTATTGCTATTGCTACAATAGTGATACCATTTTCTAAACAAGAGGGATGTAGTTACTAGTACCACTCTATAAAGCCTTGGTCAGACCACACCTAGAGTACTGCATCCAGTTTTGGTCACCACACTACAAAAAAGACATTGAGACCCTAGAGAAAGTGCAGAAGAGAGCAACCAGGATGATAAAGGGTCTGGAAAATAAAACATACAAAGAGCGGTTGCAGGAACTGAGCTTGGCCAGTCTGGCGAAGAGAAGGACCAGGGGTGACATGATAGCAGTGTTCCAATACTTGAGGGGATGCCACAGAGAGGAGGGGGTCAGGCTGTTCTCTATGGCACCAGAAAGCCAAACAAGGAATAATGGATGGAAGCTGACCAAGGAGAGATTCAACCTGGAAGTGAGGAGAAATTTTCTGATGGTGAGAGCGATCAACCAGTGGAACAGCTTGCCAGCGGAGGTTGTGAGAGCCCCAACACTTGCGACCTTCAAGGAGAGACTGGACTGCTATCTGTCTCAAATGGTGTAGGAACTCCTGCTTGAGCAGGGGGTTGGACTAGATGACCTACAAGGTCCCTTCCAACTCTAATAATAAATCTAAATCTAAATCTCTTCATCCTTTGCTAATATTCACCCAAGCTTGCATTTTCACGGCAATGCTGTTCTGATGTCACAGAATCATCAGATTGCACACACAGCACGCAGCACAATCTTTGCAAAAGGTAGCAAATTGCCACAATTCTACAGGCCTTGTCAAGACTCCATTTGTTTATGGATCAGTTGTGTTGTTTCAGCTTCCCGGATAGAAACAGGCAGATGGATGAAGCTCACCGTTTTTTTTTAATAGGATGCAGCATTTCCACCTATCTGCTTCTTGAAGGCACAGAATAAAATAATTAAAAGCAATCTGGAATATTAGCTGTATAATAACATGCGAGTGCAGCGTCTCACGTCCCCAGCTGTGATTTATGCTGACTAGGTGTGTGTTATATTCCCTGCTTCATCAGTTTTGCCAAACGCTTAACAATAAATCTCGCAAATGTTGCAACTTGTAATATTGCAAACCGTGTGCGTGTGCCTTTATATAGACAACCGAACTAGGAATGGCGCTGCTCGGCCAGCAGAATTCTTGGCCAGAAACCTTGTCTCTCTGTCTTTTTAAAAATCATTAAAAAAAACTTAATTTTTTTTTACGGGTCTTAATTCAACTCTCTTTCTCTCCCCAAGCCCTGTAAATTCTTAATTGTTTTTAAGAGGCTGCCCTTTGCGAGCTCCGAGCAGAATCTATCAAAGAATAAATTCTTTGATATCTAATAAGAATCAGCAGAATTCTATCGAAGAGACAAGAAGGAAGATGTCTACAAAGTTTAACCAACAAGTAAGGAAATGTTGATCTTTGGCTTATAGTGTACATCAGTGGTGGGTTCCTACTGGTGCGGTCCACTCTATAGCACCGGTAGTGGCCCGCTGGTGATGTCACAGTACCGGTGCGGTCAGTTGCCGGTGCCTGGGCGCCGCCATTTTTATTTAAAAATTTTTTTGATTTTTTAAAAAAATTTTCTTCTGCGCATGCCCAGAAGCCGAGCTTCTGGCACTGCGCATGCACTGCCTTCCTACCCCACAGTGAGTCCAAGCAGGGGAGGATGGCTGAGGGAGCACGTGAGATGCTGAAAGAACGGGCGGCAGGAGCTATCTCCATTCCCCTCCCTTCAGCAGTCCAAGAAGCCACAAACGTGCGGTGATGATCCTAGGCATTTTCGCACGTTTGAGGCTTTTCGAGCTGCTGAGGGAAAGGGGAATGGGCGGCAGGAGCCTAGGATCATCGATCCTGCGGGCGGTTGCGTTGCGGGTGGGCAATGTCCCCTGCTTCTCCAGCCGCTGCCAAGCTCCTGAGGCCCACGCCCACCCGGTCACATGGCTGGCAAGTCACACCCACAAAATAAGCCACGCCCACAGAGTGGTAGTAAAAAAATTAGGAACCTGCCCCTGGTGTACATCTGATCTAATTACACAGAGGTGCTGGTCCAGTGCATTTTTGCAAAGGAAATGTTTCACCAGCCACAGCAAATATGTGTGTGTTTTTTATGTTTGCATGTGTGTTTTTGTGTGTGGGGGGGTGCATGCGCATTTCCCCACAGCCTTATGCTATTATACAGAAACACACTTTGAAGCACCCTTATCCTGAAACCTCATCAGATCAATACTGCAGATGCTTCCACTCACCCCTTTCATTACTGGGAGATTCCTGCTGCTGCCTGGCATTCCCCTTCCGATTTAATTGCACTCACATTTAAAATTCTGGTGCACCTACCGAGGTGAAGCCAGTTGCGAACAATGAAATATCCTAACCTCCACTGTCGTCGTCCCCCACCCCCCACCCCACCCCTCAGCGCTCCCACCGAAGTCACAGGAGAGACAGAAGCTATAAATCATCCATCAAGAGCATCAAAGGCAAATGGCCCTGAAGATGGAGGAAAAAAGGTTTGTCAGCCAGGCAGTATCTCCAGCTGACCCTAGGAAATGAACCACAAAAATGAGAACGGCTTCTTATCCTCCCCCACCCCAACCCCGACCCCCATTTCCCTTCTTTCGGGGGCTGAACATGATTTCTAGCTTTGCAGACCCACAAATCCAGATGGATTCAGGGAGGTTTGGAGGTTAGCTAGCAAAAAATTAGATAAATTTGGAGAGAGGTTTGCAGTCCGATTAGAGAAAAATAAGATCAAGAACTATGAGTCATCTTTCTGTGCTGTTTTTTCCTCCTCCTCCTCCTCCTCCTCCTCCTCCTCCTCCTCCTCCTCCTCCTCTTCTTCTTCTTCTTCTTCTTCTTCTTCTTCTTCTTCTTCTTCTTCTTCTTCTTCTTCTTCTTCTTTTTCTTCTTCTTCTTCTTCTCCTCCTATTCCTGTTCCTGTTCCTGTTCCTCCTTCTCCTCCTTCTCCTTGTCTGACTTCAGTTTCTTGACTGAGAGAGCCAGTGTTGTCCAAAAGACATTTTCCATGGTCATGTGGCCAGCATGGCTATTTGCCAAAGGTGCAGAGAATGTAATTACCTTCCCATCAAAGTGGTACCTATTAATCTACTCGCATTTGCATGTTTTCGGACTGCTAGGAGCTGAGGCAAGGAACGGGAGCTCACCCCGTTGCATGGCGCTCGAGTCTCTAACCCGGACTGTCAGCTTTCAAGTTGACATGCTCAAAATCTTTAACCTGCTGAGCCATTGCATCCCCATCTTCTCAAAAAGCCCCACTGGACTCCATCAGCTTCGTGCTGGAAAATGACTCATTCTATATGTTCCACCTGTCTATTTGAAGCCACCCTGCACCGATTAGTTTTGATCAAGTCAAAGTCAAAAAGTGGGAGAGAGTCTTCCTCTGCTTACCTGTGATCCTCTGCACAGGCATTACAAATCAAAATACTGTAAAGGATTTCTACACATTGCAAGCTTCCATTGACAATTCTCCTTGAAACTCCATATGTGTCAAATGTCCTTGGAGACTTGACAGACTACAGAACTGTGTTATTCTTGACTGCCTTTTGCAACTGCTCCAAAACCTCCTTTCCTTCCCAAAAAGAGAAGACCATAAGAATAGAATAGAATAGAATAGAATAGAATAGAATGGAATAGAATAGAATAGAATAGAATAGAATAGAATAGAATAGAATGGAATGGAATGGAATAGAATAGAATAGAATAGAATAGAATAGAATAGAATAGAATAGAATGGAATAGAATAGAATAGAATAGAATAGAATAGAATGGAATGGAATGGAATGGAATGGAATAGAATAGAATAGAATAGAATAGAATAGAATAGAATAGAATAGAATAGAATAGAATAGAATGGAATGGAATGGAATGGAATGGAATAGAATGGAATGGAATGGAATGGAATGGAATGGAATGGAATGGAATGGAATGGAATGGAATGGAATGGAATGGAATGGAATGGAATGGAATGGAATGGAATGGAATGGAATGGAATAGAATAGAATAGAATAGAATAGAATAGAATAGAATAGAATAGAATAGAATAGAATAGAATAGAATAGAATAGAATAGAATAGAATAGAAAGAAGCAGAGGAAGAAGAAGAATTAATGGAATGGAATGGAATAGAATAGAATAGAATAGAATAGAATAGAATAGAATAGAATAGAATAGAATAGAATAGAATAGAATAGAATAGAAAGAAGCAGAGGAAGAAGAAGAATTAATGGAATGGAATGGAATAGAATAGAATAGAATAGAATAGAATAGAATAGAATAGAATAGAATAGAATAGAATAGAATAGAATAGAATAGAATAGAATAGAATAGAATAGAATAGAATAGAGGAATGGAATGGAATGGAATGGAATGGAATGGAATAGAATAGAATAGAATAGAATAGAATAGAATAGAATAGAATAGAATAGAATAGAATAGAATAGAATAGAATAGAATAGAAAGAAGCAGAGGAAGAAGAAGAATTAATGGAATGGAATGGAATGGAATAGAATAGAATAGAATAGAATAGAATAGAATAGAATAGAATAGAATAGAATAGAATAGAATAGAATAGAATAGAATAGAATAGAATAGAATAGAAAGAAGCAGAGGAAGAAGAAGAATTAATGGAATGGAATGGAATAGAATAGAATAGAATAGAATAGAATAGAATAGAATAGAATAGAATAGAATAGAATAGAATAGAATAGAATAGAATAGAATAGAATAGAATAGAATAGAATAGAAAGAAGCAGAGGAAGAAGAAGAATTAATGGAATGGAATGGAATGGAATGGAATGGAATGGAATAGAATAGAATAGAATAGAATAGAATAGAATAGAATAGAATAGAATAGAATAGAATAGAATAGAATAGAAAGAAGCAGAGGAAGAAGAAGAATTAATGGAATGGAATGGAATGGAATGGAATGGAATGGAATGGAATGGAATAGAATAGAATAGAATAGAATAGAATAGAATAGAATAGAATAGAATAGAATAGAATAGAATAGAATTCTTTATTGGCCAAGTGTGATTGGACACACAAGGAATTTGTCTTAGGTGCATATGCTCTCAGTGTACATAACGAGAATAAAAGACATTCATCAAGAATAAAAAGATAAAACACTTAGTGATAGTCAAGGTTACTAATAAGCTATCAAATCATACTAGGAAACAAATAAAAACAATATAATTGAAAGATACAAGCCACATGGTTATAGTAATAAGTGGGAAGAGATAGATACTAGTAAGGAAGAGAAGAATAATAGTAATACAGTCTTAGTAAATTATTTGACAGTGTTGTGGGAATTAGTTATTAAGCAGAGTGATGGCATTTGGGAAAGAACTGTCCTTGTGTCTAGTTGTTCTGGTGAGCAGAGACCTATAGCATCTTTTTGAGGGTAGGAGTTGAAACAGTTTATGTCCAGGATGTGAGGGGTCTGTAGATATTTTCACAGCCCTCTTTTTGACTCGTGCAGTATACAGATCCTCAATGGAAGCCAATGTTAAGAGATGCCCAACGTTTCAAGCAACAGCTCGCGCTACTTTTCCCCTTGCCTGCTAGCTCTCATTATTTGGGAAACAGATTGGCGTCTCTGGCACTAACAATACTGTAACCTTAGTCCTGCAATCACAATAAAGAACTAATGAGTTTAGTTTAGGGTTTACAGGAGAGCCCCCTGCAGCAGGGAAGGGGTTCTTCTGGCTTATCTTTCTTATCTCATCTGCATTTCAGTTACTGGAGACAGATGTGGCAAACATCTCCAATGGAATTCCTCTAGGAATACCCTGGTTTTATGAGAAAAGGGGAAATGTCAACTGAGAAAGCAAAAGCTCAGACATATGGAACAGAGAATCAAAGAGAATCAAAGGGGGGAATATGGTAGCCGTATTGACTTCACCACCACCTTATGTATATCATATTCTATATAATACGTATAATGAGTCCTTCGGGAGTTGGGCGGCATATAAGAATAACAAAATAAATAAAAATAACAAAATAAATGCAAGGTTTGATCTGACCAGGCTTTCCAGAACCTCCAACAAACACCCCTCCAAACTATCCCCCCACTACCCCAAAAAACAATTTTTGAAATCTTACAGTATATGATTGGGGTAAAAAAATTCAGGTTTCAGCAATTTCTTGGATCAGATTTTGCAAGATTGATGACATTTGTGAAATTTTATGAAAGAATGAAGACATCTTTGCATTTTCATGTTATATTTCCTTCCTTCCTTCCTTCCTTCTATAGCCTTCCAACTACAGCCACCTATCTCCACAACCCCCATCTCAGACACACCAACAACAGCCAAGCCTCCTACAACTGACCCCATCCCATTGGGTTCACATCCCCTAGTGATCACAAAAAAGGAAGTGCAAGATCTATTTCACAGAAGAAAGCCAGGAAAAGCTCCAGGCCCAGACAAGATAACTCTTTCTTGCTTAAAAGTCTGTGCTGACCAATTGGCCCCCATCTTCACCTGAATCTTCAATAAATTGCTAGAGATGTGTTATGTTCCTTCTTGCTTCAAACGCTCTACTGTCATTCCAGTGCCGAAGAAACCCACCATCAAGGAACTGAGTGACTACAGACCAGTTGCTCTAAAATCTGTAGTTATGAAAACTTTTGAAAGGCTAGTGCTGTCCCACTTGAAAACCATCATGGATCCGCTATTAGACCCCCTGCAATTTGCATACTGAGCAAACAGATCAACAGATGATGCTGTTAATATGGCTCTGCACTACATCCTACAACATCTTGAATCTCCAAATACCTACGCAAGGGTCCTCTTTGTAGACTTTAGTTCAGCATTCAATACCATAATTCCAGACGCTCTTCTAACTAAGCTAAACCAGCTAGCGGTACCTGAACACACTTGTAAGTGGATCATAAGCTTCCTAACAAACAGGAAGCAGCAGGTGAAGCTAAGCAGAATCACATCAGATACCTGTACAATTAGCACAGCCCCACCCCCCAAGGCTGTGTGCTCTCTCCACTTCTCTATATATACCAATGACTGCATTTCTAATGATTCATCTGTTAAACTACTGAAGTTCGCAGATGACACAACAGTGATCGGTCTCATTCGAGACAATGATGAATCTGCATACAAACAGGAGGTTGAACAATTAACCTTGAGGTGCGACTGGAACAATCTGGAACTGAACACACTCAAAACCATAGAAATAGGAGAAACCCTCCCATACTTCCACCTCTTACAATACTAGACTACACGGTATCAACAGTAGAGACCTTCAAATTTCTAGGTTCTACCATATCGCAAGATCTAAAATGGACACCTAACATCAAAAATGTCATCAAAAAAGCACAACAAAGAATGTTCTTTCTGCGCCAACTCAGAAAGCTCAAACTGCCCAAAGAGCTGCTGATTCAGTTCTACAGAGGAATTATTGAGTCTGTCATCTACACCTCTATAACTGTCTGGTTTGGTTCTGCAACAAGACAGACACAGACTTCAGAGGATAATCAGAACTGCAGAAAAAACAATTGCTACCAACCTGCCTTCCATTGAGGACCTGTACATTGCACGAGTCAAAAAAAGGGCTGTGAAAATATTTACAGACCCCTCACATCCTGGACACAAACAGTTTCAACTCCTACCCTCAAAACCACGCTATAGAGCACTGCATATCAGAACAACTAGACACAAGAAGTTTTTTCCCGAACGCCATCACTCTGCTAAACAAATAATTCCCTCAACACTTTCAAACTATTTACTAAGTCTGCACTACTATTAATCTTCTCATCGTTCCCGTCACCCATCTCCTCTCACTAATGACTGTATGACTGTAACTTTGTTGCTTGTATCCTTATGATTTATATTGACTGGTTCCTAATATGATTTGATTGCTTATTTGTACCCTATGACAATCATTAAGTGTTGTACCTTATGATTCTTGACGAACGTATCTTTTCTTTTATGTATACTGAGAGCATATACACCAAGACAAATTCCTTATGTGTCCAATCACACTTGGCCAATAAAAAATTCTATTATTCTAGTCTAGTCTAGTCTAGTCTAGTCTAGTCTAGTCTAGTCTTCCTTCCTCTTTTTCTTTTTCTTTCTCCTTTTGTTCTTTTCTTTCTTTCTTTCTTTCTTTCTTTTAATTTCTTTCTTTCTTTCCTTTCATATGCCACCCATTTCACTTTGCAAAGCAGCTCTTGGGAATTTTTAACTAAAATCATTAGTATTGAAAAAATTAAAAACATAAGGTGCAAAGATAAGAACAAAAAAATGAGATTGATTTAGCAATGGGATCTTTCTTGTTAATCTACCAACTACCTCCAACAAGCGCACCCCTTCCAAATCTCAGAATGACTGTCCCATCTACTTCTCAATCCCCGGGATTGACCAAAAGCGTGAGAAACCAGGATAGACAAACTGTGGATTAAATGATTGTACAATGACAGGCACCCCCACCCTCAAACAAGTTCAATTCTTACATCTTTCTTTCTCTCATTTTGATTTACTCATCAAGCCAAGTGAGGCACAATTGGAAAGTGATTAACAATTTCCAAATTTATCCATTTTGATTTCTTTGAAGCCCAAACCCATCTTCTCCAAACAAGCACACAGCTTTGTTTGTTTGTTTGCTTAAAAAATCCATATTGTGACTGATTTTTCATTTATTATCCCTGTCTGCTCTAGGTCTTGCCCTCGGTCCATTGATTTAAACAACCCAATCCTAACAGATCATGATCCTATTTTAATCTTTGTTCGTTTTGGTTTGTCTTCCATGCCACCTAGGGAATTTCTCCATATGCCGTATCTCCATGATATTTAAAATAATAATAATGCAGCAACCACTTTAGAGTAATTCTCTCATCTTGTGCTACATTTTGAGAAGTAAGCTAAAATGAATACATTTCCAAAGCCGGATGATTCATGCTGACCAGTGTTTCAGAACTGTGGATGCATGCATATTGTAAATTCAGTCTTCATTGAACAGGAAAATAGATTCCAGCATCGGGAAAATCAATGCTAGCATCAACATTAGCATCAGCTTAATCAATTGTTCATCCCAATATTTCCTCAGTCTTTGGTCCTTATTACAATCATGGAATTGGCATACCATGGAAGGGGAGGAGGGGAATCTACTGAATTTTCAAAGACCAGAAGAAGCACAGGATAATAATACCCATAGCA
The DNA here is from genome assembly GCA_023053685.1 of Diadophis punctatus similis. Lineage (NCBI taxonomy): Eukaryota > Metazoa > Chordata > Lepidosauria > Squamata > Dipsadidae > Diadophis > Diadophis punctatus. Next base: position 15,888,370 of record JALIGW010000016.1, on the reverse strand, counting down.
AATGACCCTGTTATTCAATCAATCCATCAGAATAGAGATGGAAGGGACCTTGGAGGTCCTTTAGTCCAACCCCTGCTCAAGCAGGAGACCTGTACCATTTCAGACAGGTGACTGTCCTGTCTTTTCTTAAAAAGCTCCAATGATGGAGCATCTACTGTTAGATTAGTGCGTAAATGAAGAGGCGAGGCTCAGGAACAGTTCAGCACCTTTATTGTCTATTAGCTAAAACTAATACGGACTGGATGGTGGGGAGATGAAGCTTCTTCAGTCAGAGCTGAAGAAGCTTCTTGGGTGAGAAGCGAAACGTCTTCAAAGAAAAACCAGAAAGTCCAGTTGCCTCTTGAAAAAAGCACCTTTGGGACAACCATGACCTGGATGACTAAGAACCTCCATAGACATTTGCCCTGTCTAATAGTTTTGGCATGCAATGCCCTATAGCGCCATCCTGAGGGAAGGAGTTGAAACCGTTTATGTCCAGGATGTGAGAGGTCTGTCGATATTTTCTCAGCCCTCCTTCTGACCCACACAATGTAAAGGTCTTCTATAGAAAGCAGGCTGGTTGCGATTGTTCTATCTGCAGTCCTAATTATCCATTGGAGTCTGTACCTGTCCTGTTTGGTTACTGTACCAAACCAGACAGTGAAACTGGCATATGCTATTTGCTGGGTTAAAGTCATTTATGTATTATAAATGCTCCTTTGCTTCTTCGATCATGTGACGCTAAGCAGCTTACAGCAAAGCGTGCAGTATATATCACACATCTGCATTTGTCAAATTTATGTAACCATATTCAGCCCTAACCGATAATAGGAAAAACACTAACATCACAGATGCAACATGATCTACGAATCATCATCCAATTCTGAGATGATATCACGCAACCAGATTAAACTCTGCTCAGTTCAAATCCATCTCTCATTCTTGTTTCAGTTCCCAAATGCCCAGGTTTTTAAAAGCTTCTTGCGTATTAGGAATGAGGGTGTGGTTCTTACATTTGGTAGGGAGGGGGAGATGTTCACAAGAGGGGAGAGCCTACAGGGAAAGCTCACCTCTGAGTCTCTTTTCCTTAAACCTCTGTTATGCCCCCATCAGAGCCGGAATCTGTGGAAGAAAACAAGCCGGAACTGGATCCAACTCGTTGGCTTTGGAGGAATGTGGGGAGGAGCAGGCCGAGTCAGGCCAGGGCTTTTCAGAATTGGGACGGCTTGTAGGCAGGGAGGAACAGGGGCAGGGTGACCAAGAGATGCTAAGCAGTGAACATGAGAGACAGAGCTCAGGCGATGAGCAAGGACCACCCCTTCTTGATCCTTGAGCACAGAGAGTGGAGAGAAGGCGGGAACAGCTCAGGCTGATCCGACAACTCGGGAGGAGAGCGCCCCGCCCCTCTTCACAAGGCACACAAGGGGACTGAGACTTAAGGAGACTCTGTGGGGAGGGGCATTTGTCGGGAACAAACGCTGAATTCATGGAGTATTGTGTGCCATTGCCGACGTGATCAGCTTTTGTGATCTTCTGGAAAGCCAAGTCAATGGGGAAGCCAGATTCACTTAACAACAACATTACTTACTTAACAACTGCAATGATTCACTTAACAACTGTGACAAGAAAGGTCGTAAAAGGGGACAAAATTTACTTAACAAATGTTTCACTTAGCAACATAAATTTTGGGCTGAATTGTGGGTGACCACCTGTATATTATAATTAGAAAAATAATTATGGGGGCAAATGAAACTTCAATAATAAGTCAGTATTTCCTTACCTAAATAGAGACACTGAACGGCTACGGGAAGGCAGGAAAGCAATGGGAGTTAGAGTGACTTATGTCTTCCTGCCGCCTCCCCATTCCTGGACTTCTTGCTTTCTTGCTTGCTTCCTGGATTACTTGCCTTGTTCCTTTGCTTCCTGGACTCATTGACTTATTCCCTTGCCCTGCTGGGTTTCTTGCTTTGCAGCCGTTGTGCTCACAGCGTTGTGCTGGACTACTTGCAGCCTGAGGCTGCTGGAGGGGTGTGTGTGTGTGTGTGTGTGTGTGTGTGTGTGTGTGTGTGTGTGTGTGTGTGTGTGTGTGTGTGTGTGCTCACTTTGCTCTGGGACTTGCCAGAAATGTGGGAGTGTTTGGGTAAGGTGACCAGACGTCCCGCTTTTGGCGGGACAGACACGCTTTTCAAGCATGTGTCCCGCATCCCGCATTCTTTTCAAAAAGTCCCGCTTTTTTTGAAAAGAATGCCGAAACAGCGGGACATCTGGTCACCTTAGAGGGGAAGCACAAAAGAGAGGTACCGGAAGCAAGTCGGGCGGAATTTCAGCGAGGTGGCTGCCTGCTGGGGGGAGGGGGAAGGGGGGCTGCTCCTCCTCTCCTTCCCCCGCCCCATCCCTAGCCCCACCCTCGGAGGCGCCGCTGCTGTTGGGATGCGGGTGGAGGGGTGAGGGACGAGGAGCCGTCGCCGCTGCCATCGTGGGTTTGAGCTCACGAGCGGCCCCTCCGGCAGCGCAAACAGCCCTTTCTTGTCCCCCTCCCCTTCCTTCCCCCCATCGCCTCGCTGCCGCCATTGCCCTGGGGCCGGGCGGGCGACCGGGAGACCGCGGCGCTTGGATGCCTGGAGCTCGTGACAGGTAAGCTGCCAGCTGCCTCCTTTCCCCGTCTCCCGCCTCCCGTTCGTCGCTTGCCAGCCTGGCCCCAGGGCAGCTCCCGAAGGGGAGGCGGGAGGCGAGGAAAGGCCTCCTGAAGGGGAGGCAGGCTCCCGAAGGGCTGCCGGCTCCCGAAGGGGAGGCGGGAGGCGAGGAAAGGCCTCCCGCCTCCCCCCCCACCTGGATGCCGACATTTGCTGTTTTGCCCTCTGCGCATGCGCAGCGTTCTGCGCATGCGCAGAGAGCAAAGCAAATGGTGGCGCCCAGGCGGGCCCGCCCCCCCCCGTCCCGCTTAAAAAAAAAATCTGGTCACTTTATGTTTGGGGGAAAGTTGGAGCAATAAAGGGTCAGTTTGAACTCTGTGCCGTGCCCCGAGTCATCATAACTTCATTCATGCTGGGCTCTCATAGCAAGCATCTTCAATGTCTTGGAAGGCAGATTTTATTTGGGATAGCTGCTTTTAATAAGATAGCCAGACTCCCAGCTATATAGGACATTAAAGGTGATCACTAGAACTGAGAGTCACGCACCAAAATTCCTAAATTCTATTTTTCCCTCCCTCAACTATCTCTCATTGTCCACCCCAGTGTGACCAATCAGGTTCAGAAAAGATGTTTTCATAATGGGGCAAGGCTCATTTAACAAATGTCTCACTTAGCAACAGAAATTTTGGGCTCAGTTGTGGTTGTAAGTCGAGGACTACCTGCAGTAGTGGGTTCTAAAACCCTTAACTACCGGTTCACGCGCGGATTCACGCGGGCACATGACCCTTCTGCGCATGCTCAGAAGCGTCCCGGGCGGGTGGGCGGAGCATCCCACCGCTGGCGCTAACGGTTCTTAGAATTGGGCCGAACCGGGAGCAACCCACCGCTGGCTACCTGTACCAGATTGGGAAAGGTAGGAACATATTGTTGGAAGAAACGTCTTTCTTTCTTTCTTTCTTTCTTTCTTTCTTTCTTTCTTTCTTTCTTTCTCTTCCTTTCTTCCCTTCATTTTCCTTCCCCTTTATTTCTTTCTTTTTCTTTCTTTCTTTCTGTCTTTCTTTCTTTCTTTTTCTTCCTTCCTTCCCTTCATTTTTCCCCTTTCTTTCTTTCTTTTTCTTTTTCTTTTTCTTCCTTCCTTCCCTTCATTTTCCTTCCCCTTTCTTTCTTTTTCTTTCTTTCTTTCTGTCTGTCTGTCTTTCTTTCTCTCTCTCTCTCTTTCTTATCCCTCCCTCCCTCCCTCCTTTCTTTCTTTCTTTTTTCTTTCTTTCTTTCTTTTTCTTCCTTCCATCCATTCATTTTCCTTCCTCTTTCTTTCTTTCTTTCTTTCTTTCTTTCTTTCTTTCTTTCTTTCTTTCTTTCTTTCTTTCTTTCTTTCTTTTTGTCTGTCTGTCTTTCTTTCTTTCTTTCTTTTTTCTTTTTTCTTTCTTTTACAGCATTTCTTTTCTCAAGGGAAAAGCTTGTTTATTAGACCCATGTTTTATTTTGATTCCATTTCTAAATTCTAAATGGTGCCACTTGATAGTTTAGTATTTCAGTTTTCTTACCTCATTCTACTTCCCCTTTTTGGGGTCAATTAGTAATAGAATGATACTTACAGAAGCATAGTAGGAGTCAAAAGAGATTATAACGGGAGGGTACAGAGAACAAAATGAAGAGATTATATAAGTAAAGAATAACGGTATTATATATCAGCTGTAGGAAATTTTGGGGCTGTATGGCCACAGCAGGAACAGTTCTTACATCTTCATAGTTTCCTCTACAGCCATGAGGGCTGGAGACTTAATAATAACCCATGGCAATAAAAAGAGAAAACAGCTGGCAGTGTGCTAGGCAGCATGACGTTCAGCCACAGGTGTAGAAGGGGCTGACTTGAGAAATGAGCCCTGACCATTAAAATTCCAGTAAATATCAACTGAGATATCCTTGCCTTTCTTTGTGAGATATGTGCAACAGCTGGTAGATAGAGCTCCCCAAAATGGTTTTTTAGCTGGCATTTGTAGCAGAGTTAAACTTCAATGGGCACTGAGCTATTCACAGGAGTATTCATCAGGATCTATTTTTTCTTTTCATTTTTACTGATGGGCTGTCTTTTTACTTCCTAGGGGTTTTCAGCCACTCAAAAATAAAGTCATCACTGTATCATCATTTCCAAATTCCCCAAAAATATACAGTATATCAACAATTGCACAATCTCAAATCGAGATAGATAGATAGATAGATAGATAGATAGATAGATAGATAGATAGATAGATAGATAGATAGATAGATAGATAATCGTCATGATGCAAACCGCTGGCGAAGGTAAGTGGAACACACCCCTGATTTATAACTAGGATTGATAAGCTCCAATCATTTTATTTGTGCTCTATTGTGGTGGAGGCACGGAATATCAGGATCTATTGTGGTAGAGGCACGGAATATCAGGATCTATTGTGGTGAAGGCACGGAATATCAGGATCTATTGTGGTGGAGGCACGGAATATCAGGGTCTATAACTAGGATTGATAAGCTCCAATCATTTTATTTGTGCTCTATTGTGGTGGAGGCACAGAAGCTATGTGATAAAGCATTATCCAAGGGCATCTTAGGTGCTGAATCAATATTTCCCATTTCCACATGACTCAATTAAAGATGCATTTCACTGTTGGAACATTTCTGCTTTGTTCTGATTATGTCTCTACCTTTCCCTTCAGATCCTGCTGCTAAAGTATGTTTGGCTCTGGAAATCCTTACTGCTGTTTTGTTTTGTTTTCACTCACCAATGCCCAATTCATTGATACAGACTGAATAATGAACTTGGCTTGCAAATTAACTGAAAGCGATGGCTTGTTGCTTGGTGAGTGCTTATAAAGGCAACAGGCTAAGACAGACAGAGCCACTGGTAGGATCTCCTCTTTTTCATCCAAGGAAATGGATGAGATATTTCGTCTCTATTTAATTCTTGGTAGGATGGTGTGGTGGAATGTAGCCTGGATTCCGAGGAGGGAGGGGCTGCTTTCCAGAGGACAAAGAGGCAGCAGAGCTTGGAAAGTCTAGTTGCCAGAAAGAGGGCTAAAATGGCTCCAGCCATTTAGCTTTTTCCAGATGATGTATGTATGTATGTATGTATGTATGTATGTATGTATGTATGTATGTATGTATGTATCAGGGGTGGGTTCCTACCGGTGCGGACCAGTACTGTGCACCGGTAGCGGCCCGCTGGTGATGTAATTTTTATCAGAATTTTCAGCAATTTTTTCGGGTTTGGATGGCTTCTCCTCATCTTCTGCTTTGGGGGAAAGCCCTCCCACCCGCCCTCGGGTTAATACTGACCTTTATTTCTTCATCCGAAGCACAGCTGAGCACCTCCTCAGCTGTGTTTCCGGCCTGAAACGTCCTTCTGAGCATGCGTGGAAGTAAAATCACTCAATGGGATGCGCGTGCGCATGTGAGGGGAGCGAGCGCACACGCGTGAAACGTCACGATGCACACCAGTAGCAAAGGTAACTGGAACCCTCCCCTGGTATGTATGCATGCATTAAATTTATATGCTGCCCATCTCACTTTTGAGAGTGACTGTGGGTAGTGAAAAGTATACACATAGTTATGCAAATAGTTGCTTTAGTCTGGCAAGATTCTGTCTACAGGTGAAGAACAATAAAGGAAACTACTCTTAAGTAACTCCTTGGTTTTCAGGGCCTCACAGGCGAGAGATCAGCTTTCAAAATCATGGTGACTAGTATTTGAATGCCCTTATTATCTGTAGTTATCAATAAACCATCTTTAAGACATAGGCTAAGCAAAATATTTGGATGATGACATGGCCATGAGTGTGGCTGTTATAAGAAGTGATTGCTTTTTTAAAAAAATCAATATTGTATCTTTAAAAAAATCAGATGCATGATCACACAACAGTAATACAATCTAGCTCTCAAGAATCTGGTTTATCTGTTTCTTGTCCACCCACTTAAACATTTAAGTAAAACTAATTATTTTAATCGGTGTGCATGTTTTATCTCTTCTGAAAGTTTTCTGGAACCTTCAGTTGTTTTGAAATGTTTAAGACTCGTTCTCTACATGGAAACTACAGTCAGGCTATTATACAATATGCACAAAGATGGAAAAATATAATGCAGGTGTGGGCAGTGAAGATGACCGAATTAGCAGAAATGTCAAAATTGAATATTTTGATCAGGGACAGAACAATAAGTACTTTTTTTGAAAAGACTGGAAGCCCTTCATGAACTTCTTTGCTGAAAATGGATAAAAATGACTTGATTTCTGGATTTACTAATTGAAAATGGTTGAATATGGGATGAAGTGAATTATGTGATGTAACCTTGATGGAAGAAAAATGACAATAAGTATGTTGTAACTGCTGTAAAGAAGATCAAAGATTGCTTTTTTAAAGTATTTCTTTTCTTTCTCTTTTCTTATTGTATCTTTTTTTTGAAAAGCGTGATTTCTATATTTTTTCCTGCATCTTTTACGTATTAAAAAATTCTAATAAAAATTATAATAATGTTTTGAACTTTTTTTCCTCAGATAAAGGGAACTTTTGAAGTATTGCACAACAAAATTTCAACACTGACGCAACACACGTTGTCTTGCACATAAATATACACAATATATGAATGAATTATGTCATATGCAGGTAATCCTTGCTCAACAGCAACAATTAGCACCAGCAGTTCCATTGCTAAGCGAGGCAGTCATGTGATCATGACAGACTTACCTCCTCATTTCTGCCATGGTCATTAAGCAAATCACCTGCAGTCATTAAGCAATTCATCACGTGATCATGATTTGCAATTTTTCATCTGCCACGTGCTCACAACCAACCCAAATCAAGCACCATTTGCACGTGCGCCCAACCAACCCAGCTCAGGCACCATTCGCACGTGTGCCCAACAAACCCAGGTCAAGCGCCCAAATAGCAACAGCATTTAGACTTATATACCACTTCACAGTACTTTCTAGCCCTCTCTAAGCCATTTACAGTGTCAGCCTATTGCCCCCAACAATCTGGGTCCTCCACATTTTACTGACCTTGGAAGGATGGAAGGCTGAGTCAACCTTAAGCTGGTCAGAATAGCTTATTTCCAATACAGGGAGTCCTAAACTTACGACCACAATGGAGCCCAAAATTTCTGTTGCTAAGCAAGACAGTTGTTAAGTGAGTTTTGCCCCATTTTACAACCTTTCTAGCCACAATTGTTAAGTGAATTGCTGCAGTTCTTAAATTAGTAACATGGTTGTGAAGTGAATCTGGCTTCCCCATTGACTTTGTTTGTCAGAAGGTCGCAAAAGTGGATCACATGAACTGTCATAAATATGAACCAGTTGCCAAGCATCAGAATTTTGATCATGGGGATACTGCAACCGTCGTGTGAAAAATTGTCATAAGTCACTATTGTTATATCAAATTTCATTGATTTTTATAAAAATATAATATAAAAAGAAAACAAAAAGTAATTGAAAACTAGCGGAAGGAAAACGGGGGAAAGAAAATGTGGAGTGGAAAGGGAAAAAGAAAAAAATGCATTGACTTCCAATTCTCTTTGGCACAGGAGAAGATAAGAACATTACAACTTCAACTTTTTATTTTTATACAATAGTATATACTAGACATTTCTATAACAACAAACCTGTCTAATCAACAAAAGCAAAACCAGTTATTGGTTTTAGAAATGTTTAATTTTTTAAAATTTAGAAAAAGTATTTTTTTCTCTTTAGGCTTAAAAAGTTTGAAAGAATATACTGAATGTTATTATTATAAAATTACATTAATTTATAGACTAGGATAGTCTATACATGTTAATGAGCAAACAGAAATATATATTATTTCCCACAGCAAGGAAAAGGAGAGATTGTTAAATCAATTCTTTTAACCAAAGAAGACGATTTATTTAAATTTGTTTCTATTGGGAAATTGCTTCTGGACTTTGTGCATATGATGGGGAGGAAATGAAATTTTGATAAGTCACTTTTTGGGAGTTTCTTGGTCATCCAGGTCATGGTTGTCCCAAAGATGCTTTTTTAAAGAGGCAACTGGACTTTCTTGTTGTTGTTTTTCTGAAGACGTTTCGCTTCTCATCCAAGAAGCTTCTTCAGCTCTGACTGAATGGTGGAGAATGGAAGGATATATACTCCTTGCAGACAGCTGGTCATTTGTGTCCTTTTAGAGCAGGGGTGGCCAAACTATGGCTCTTTGAGGACCTGTGGACTTCAATTCCCAGAATTCCTGAGCCAGCCATGCATGCATGGCTGGCTCTTGAATTCTGGGAGTTGAAGTCCACAGGTCCTCAAAGAGCCATAGTTTGGCCACCCCTGTTTTAGAGAGTCATTGAGGCAAATGACCTATAAAATAAAAGAATGCAAATGACCAGCTGTCTGAAAGCAATACAAATCTTTCCATTCCACACCATCAGAGGTGGGTTCCTACCGGTTCTAACTGGTTCTTTAGAACCGTTAGTAAACCAGTGATGACGTCACGGAGTCGGTTCTGTCGGTATTGGTCCGTGGGCGCCGCCATCTTGGATTTTGCTTCTGCACATGTGCTGAAGCTATTTTTTTATTGCTGTGGGCGCATGCACACCCTGCGCTACCCTGAGCGAACCGGCAGCAAAAGGATCCATAACCCACCCCTGCCCACCATCCAGTCAGAGCTGAAGAAGCTTCTTGGATGAGAAGCAACACGTCTTCAAAAAAAACCCAAGAAAGTCCAGTGGCCTCTTGAAAAACCACCTTGGGGACACTTTTTTCAGTGCCGTTGCAACTTTGAAGGGTCACTAAATGAACTGTTGTAAATCGAGGGCTACCTGTATTGATTTTTTTTTTATTTTTACTTTTGCAATCTCCTGCGCTTATTTGGAAGGGAGTCCTGAAAGCGGCAGAACCAGCTTCTGAACAAACATCCCCAGGACTGAATCGAAGGCAGTGAGGCACATTTCACCTCCAAATTGCTCGTCAGGCTACCAAGCCTGATACTCTCTCCTCCTGCCATGCCACATTCCATGTATTTCCTGCACCACATGTGTAAGGAATTCCACTTTTAGCCCCTTGAAACGCTTGCTCCCTATCTGAAGTGCTTGTGGGTCCCTGCTGTTCTCAGCGCTGACATGAGCTAAGAATAACCCCCGATGGCGTTTATCTTTCCTGCTCCCCTTATGAAATTTTGTTTACCTTAATGAGGTACTCTGTTCGGCTCTTGGTTTTCAAAGCATCCCTTCCCTTCCCATCCCCCACCCCCACGGCCCTCAGCCTGCCACCATCATTCTCCTTGAAAAAAACAAATATTTTTTCTCCCCCTCCCTCCTTTCTCTCTCTTTATCAAACCGGCTGCCTTCTGTTCTGCGTTTTCCACTTTTAGCATACCATTTGTTAACTGGAACCGAATACAAGATGTCGAGCTTGCCCTCACTTTGAAGGGAGGGGGAAAGGGTGTGGGGTGTTTTTTTTTTCCCTCTCCAAGCTGCATGCAGACTCCTTTTTTTTTCCTATCCTGCAATCAGAACAAATATGCATTTGCTTGGAAAGATCTGAGAGGTTTGTCTGCCAGCACCTTACCAGATGCCTTCTGACAATCCTTGCACAGGTCCTTCCCCTCTGGGATTTTCAAGCCAGGCTTTAACTGAGATATTAAAGAATAGAATAGAATAGAATGGAATGGAATGGAATGGAATGGAATGGAATGGTATGGTATGGTATGGTATGGTATGGTATGGTATGGTATGGTATGGTATGGTATGGTATGGTATGGTATGGAACGGAACGGAACGGAACAGAACGGAGTGGAGTGGAGTGGAGTGGAGTAGGATGGGGATGGTATGGTATGGTATGGTATGGTATGGAACGGAACGGAACGGAACGGAGTGGAGTGGAGTGGAGTAGGATGGGGATGGTATGGTATGGTATGGTATGGAACGGAACGGAACGGAACGGAGTGGAGTGGAGTGGAGTAGGATGGGGATGGTATGGTATGGTATGGTATGGAATGGTATGGGATGGGATGGGATGGAGTGGAGTGGGAGTGGGATGGGATGAGATGGGATGGGATGGGATGGGATGGGATGGGGAGGGAGGGATGGGATGGGATGGAATGGAGTGGAGTGGGATGGGGATGGGATGGGATGGAGTAGAGTGGAGTGGAGTGGAGTGGGGTGGGGATGGGATGGGATGGAATGGAATGGAATGAAATGGAGTAGAGTGGGATGGGATGGGGAGGGAGGGAGGGAGGGAAGGAGGGAGGGAGGGATGGAATGGAATGGAATGAAATGGAGTAGAGTGGGATGGGATGGGGAGGGAGGGAGGGAAGGAGGGAGGGAGGGAATGGAATGGAGTGGAGTGGAGTGGAGTGGAGTGGGATGGGGATGGGATGGGATGGGATGGGATGGGATGGGATGGGATGGGATGGGGATGGGGATGGGGATGGGGATGGGATGGGATGGAATAGAATAGAATAGAATAGAATAGAATAGAATAGAATAGAATAGAATAGAATAGAATAGAATAGAATAGAATAGAATAGAATAGAATAGAATAGAATAGAATAGAATAGAATAGAATAACCGAGTTGGAAGGGACCTTGTAGGTCATCTAGTCCAACTCCCTGCCCAAGCAGGAGACCCTACACCATTTCTGACGGATGGCAGTCCAGTCTCTTCTTGAAAGCTTCCAGAGTTGAAGCTCCCACAACTTCTGAAGGCAAGCTGTTCCATCGGTTGATTGTTCTCACTGTCAGAAAATTTCTCCTTATTTCTAGGTTGAATCTCTCCTTGAACAGTTTCCATGGGAAAGGTTTGGTTGCTAGAGGAGTTGACAGTGCAGGCAAATAACAGGGTTTAAGGGTCAAAGGTTAAAGAATAGGACTCTGCAAACATTCCATCCGGAGATTCCATCCAAGAGTGATTTCCTTTGAATTGGAATCTTGCACTAATGCAGGAATTTGATTCTGATGATCAACTGGAAACGGACATTTTGGAAGGGACCTTGGAGGTCTTCTAGTCCGACCCGCTTCTCAAGCAGGAAACCATATACCAATTCAGACAAATGGTTGTCCAATCTCTTATTAGAAACCAAAGATTAGAGAATCTAATCTATTTTCCAAACTGATTAGATTCTCAGGTGTGCTGCCCGCCGGTCTTTTAGGATTTGAATTGAACCAGATTGATTATTTATTTATGCCTATTACAGCATTCATATGCTCCTCCAGTCATAAGAATTTGATTTTTAATCAATATTTTTTTAAAAAAGAAATTAAGCAGCAGCTTGGATCAAATTAACTTGGCAGTCTAAACTGGTAGTCAGAGCAGATTTGCACAGGCCTGTTAAACATCTATTGGCACAAATATACTGTGTGAATATCTCATGAAAAAATATAGCACACTCAGTTCTTTGGGTAAGTCAGTGCAGGAACCAGGAAGTCCTCAGTTCAAATGTTATTCATTAATTCGAAGAGAAGCCGTCTTCTTCACTAACGATGACATGAGAGCAGTGTTCCAATATTTGAGGGGCTTCCCCAAAGAAGAGGGGGTCAACCTATTCTCCAAAGCACCTGAGGGCAGGACAAGAAGCAATGGGTGGAAACTAATCAAGGAGAGAAGCAACCTAGAACCAAAGACAAATTTCCTGACAGTTACAACAACTAATGAGGAATGACTTGCCTCCAGAAGTTCTGGATGCTCCAACACTGAAGGTTTTTAAGAAGAGATTGGACAACTATTTGTCTGAAGTGGTATGGGTTTCCTGTTTGAGCAGGGGTTTGGACTAGAAGACCTCCAAAGTCCCTTCCAACTCTGTTATTCTGTTTAGTCATTATGCTTATATAAATATACATCTCAACACTGTGTAGAGCAGTGGTGAGTTCCTACCGGTGCAGTCCACTCTGTGGTTCCGGTAGCAGCCCGCCGATTGCACAATTTGCGCGCGACGGCTCCGGTGCTGTCTTCACCGGTCCGTCATGTGGCGCCATCTTTTTTTCTGAATTGTTGGCCTTTTTTTGCTTCCTGCACATGCGCAGAAGCAAAATCGTGTGAGAGGACCTGTGCACGCGTGAGATTTCAGTGATTTTTTGCTTTCGCGCATGCGCTAAAGCAAAAAATCACTAAAATCGCGCGTGCGCGTCCCCTCAAAAGATTTTGGTGATTTTTTGCTCCCTGAGCATGCGCAGAAGCAAAATTGTGCAAGGGGACGCACGCACATAGCGCACAGACTATGATGATGCTTGCGCAGCACACTGGTAGGCAGGTAAGAGGAACCCGCCCCGGTGTAGAGATATAATAGAGTCTAAAAACTGGAGTATCTGTTATATCAGTTACTTTCAATCTCTCACTCTGGATAGCCTCCCACAGAAATCTTCCCTTGATTATTAAATCCATATTTTTAATCCAACCCATAAAATGTATCTGGTGGCCAGTCAAAATGCATTCTGCCACAACTTTTAATGCCCATACCAATGAAGCTTGGAATTGCAAAATGTAGATTTTCACATCGACTAGACCTCTAGGTGATGCTCGGTGAAACTATGAATATGTGTGGATGTTTTGATGCAAGCTTCTTCTGAGCTGAGCTGAAACTGAAAAATGTCCAGACCGACATCGCTGATTGAACACTAATTACAAGGCCAGATAACAAAATAGACCATCAGCATTCTGATCCGATGTAAAAGGGTTTCTCCAGAATTATTAAAGAAGCAACAGAAACTGCATAGACACCAAGTGGTCAAAATAGGATCATCTCTATCAAACCCTGTACCTGTCAACTTTGTATTTGGCTATAATTTTTCTCTTTTTCACCCTTGTAATCCTGCTTCTGAAGTGTAAATTTGATGAGAGTGCTGGTGATTGATAACTGATTGATTGATTTTTATCAGTAACAGGTTCTATGCTGCCCGTCTCACTGATTCAGTGAGTGATAAAGAAAAGGATCGCGACTAAAAATGAAATGAAAATAATAAAACGATGCAACAGATGATAGCGTTTGAGGAAAAAGCTTGGGACCTAAAAATTAAAACCTTTTTTTTACAGTTACCCAAAGCTCTTTATGTTATTGAAACAGAGATGGCAAAGTTAGAGAAGCAAGATCCTAAAATGGAGAAGTTTGCCAGAGATTATTGTACAGTTACCAAGGAATTCAACTGAGGCTGTTTAGGTTGAGAAAAAGAGAATCTCTGTACAAACCTCTTTTGATACCCAGCATGCATGGCTGGCTCAGGAATTCTGGGAGTTGAAGTCCACAGGTCCTCAAAGAGCCATAGTTTGGCCACCCCTGCGACTAGAAGGTAAAATATATGCTACATAATAAGAGAAACATTTGTCTACTTCACCAATGTCAAACTCGCGGTGTCATGTTGCTGTTCCATGACGTATCACAACGTCTCCCCCTCTTCGCGGAGCTGGAGTGGGCGTGGCCTGTGCATGACGCATCCGGACCACTAAATAAGAACCTTATGTACCTGTTCCAACTTACCTACAAATTCAATTTAAAGAGAGATTTAGCAATGGATCTTGTTTGTAACCCAGGAACTGTCTGTATGACGAAGAGATAAATAGTCACTTTCTCTTCAGTTCCGGATCAAAGGATCTAATGCTGCTTTTCACTTCAATTTCTCAGAGTATTTTGATTTGATTTATTTTTTATTTGTTTATTTTCTTTATAAATAACTCAAGGCAGCTATCATATCCAACACATGTTTCTCTTCCTATTTTAAGAAGAGATTGGACGACCATTTGTCTGAAATGGTATAGGACAGTGATGGCGAACCTATGGCACGCGTGCCACAAGTGGCACGCGGAGCCATATCTGCCGGCACACGAGCCGTTGCCTAGCTCAGCTCCAGCACGCATGTGCGCGCCGGCCACCTGATTTTTGGCTTGCACGAAGGCTCTGGGAGGGTGTTTTCAGCTTCCGGAGGGCCTCCGGGGAGACGGGAGAGGGTGTTTTTGCCCTCCCCAGGCTCCAGGGAAGCCTCTGGAGCCTGGGGCGGGCGAAAAATGGGCCTACCAGGCCCACCAGAAGTTGGAAAACGGGCCATTTCCGGCCTCCAGAGGGCCTCCGGGGGGGCAAGGGAGACCATTTTCTCCCTCCCCAGGCATTGAATTATGGATGTGGGCACTTGCGCATGTGCAATAGCACGCGCGCATGCACTTTCGACACCCGAGGAAAAAAAGGTTCGCCATCACTGGTATAGGATTTCCTGCCTGAGCAGGGGGTTGGACTAGAAGACCTCCAAGGTCCCTTCCAACTCTGTTATTCTAATTCTATTTTTCTCACAACAACCCAGTGAAGTGGGCTGATCTGAGAGAGAGGGACTGGCCGAAAGTCACCCATCTGGCTTTCTTGCCTAAGGCAGGACTAGAATTCATGGTCTCCTAGTTTTTTGCCTAATGCTGGAAATATAATTATAACAGAACTAATAATTTGACATATCTACATATCACCTAGTTTGCACTAAGGACTGAAGTGCGTGCTACATCACAGTATAGGTTCTATTTTGGGGCTATATCACTTTATAATGCTGAGATGTTCTTCCCACCTAGAAATACTCCTTGCATGCTGAAAATTCATCGGGGGGGGGGAGGAAGGACCATGTTAACTTTCCCCCTAAAGCAACAATTTTTCCATATGAAAATGAATGTATTCTTTCTTCTCTGTTTTTTAACATAAAATACAATTCCAACAATGACCTCTTCAAGAGAGATCAGGGGTGGGTTCTACTTATCTTCCCCACCAGTTCGCATTGCTATGGAAGTGCACGTTTTGCACGTGCGTGTCACTTCCCGGAAATGACCCTCTGCGCATGCGCAGTACATTAAAAAAAAGCTTCTGCGCATGTGCAGAAGCAAAATACAAGATGGCGGCTCCTATGGCACCGCCGAGAGAACTGGCTTGGGGGTGTGGCAGGCCTGGGTCGCTGCCAGTTCCAGCGACCCAGGCCGCCATGTTACTACCGATTCTATAGAACCGGTCTGAACCAGGAGGAACCCACCTCTGAGAGAGATCTAGAAAACTATCAGCAGACATATTTGGGGCTGATCAAAACCCACGTTGATCCATCCCTAAAGTCACGTTCTCAAATTCATGAGCTGTACAATCTTTAGTTGCCAAAAGTCTCCGGAATGTTCAGAATATTAAAGTTTTATGGCTGAGATAACCTAGCTGATCGGGATTTACAGCCATTAATTCAATAAATGAGGTTGAAAAGATACTGCTGATTTAAAACCTCTAGCTTTCTGATGGAACTATTTTCAATCATTTCTCTCCTATAAAGATTGGCACCCATGCAAACCTAAGCACACGACAAACGTTGTGTGAGTAATAATAACGATGCCAATGAAAACTAGGAGGGTTTTTGCCAACTTTTAGCTCTTTCAAGTTACTGTTTACATAGCCACACATGGGTTATGCTATCCTCTTATGGGGCAAGCAGCATGATGAAAAATGGAAAAAAAAGGAGTAAGGAATAGAAACCAAGCAAATTAAAAGTGTGAGGTGTTTTTTTTTAAAGGAAACTGGCTGCAGAAATATGTCTAATTTCTGCATTTGGAGATGCAAAGGTTCCCCCTAATTTTATTTCAAAAACATTAAATATGACATCATATCAGAGGTGGGTTCCTGCCAGAGCTGCCCAGTACGCAGCTCCGGTAGGGAGCGGCGGATTGCACAACTGCTCCGGAGCCCTCTCTGCCGGTCCACCCGGCGCGGCGCCATTTTTTTCCGGTGATTTTCGATGATTTTGGGTCGATTTTGCTTCTGCGCATGCGCGGAAGCAAAATCCTGCCGAAATCTCACGCACGCGCATGTCCTCTCACGAGATTTCAGCACGATTTTGCTTCCGTGCATGCGCAGAAGCAAAATTGTGTGAGGGGGTGTGCGCACATAGCGAGCGCGCACGCCCCCGAAGCGTGGAGATGCGCGTGCATGGCTCCGGCAGCGAGGTAAGTGAGCAACCCGCCCCTGCATCATAGCAATGATTTTGCTCTGTAATGCATAATTATGTTGATTGTACAGGTAGTCCTTGACTTAAAACAGTTTGTTTAGTGACCAGATACAATGGTGCTGTAAAAAGCAACTTATGAACATTTTTCACAGTTACGACCAGGGGTGAAATTCAAATTTTTTCCCTACCGGTTCTGTGGGCGTGGCTTGGTGGGCATGGCTGGAGAAGAATACTGCAAAATCCCCATTCCCTCCCCACTCCTGGGGGGAAGGATATTGCAAAATCTCCATTCCCACCCCACACTGGGGCCAGCCAGAGGTGATGTTTGCCGGTTCTCCGAACTACTCAAAATTTCCGCTACCGGTTCTCCAGAACCTGTCAGAACCTGCTGAATTTCACCCCTGGTTACAACCTTTACAGCATCCTTATGCGCCATGGTGGCACAGTGGTTAGAATGCAGTACTGCAGGCTACTTCTGCTGACTGCCTCCTGCCAGCAGTTTGGCAGTTCAAATCTCACCAGGCTCAAGGTTGACTCAGCCTTCCATCCTTCTGAGGTGGGTAAAATGAGGACCCAGATTGTTGGGGGCAAGAGGCTGACTCTGTAAACCACTTAGAGAGGACTGTAAAGCACTGTGAAGTGATATATATGTAAGTCTAAGTGTTATTGCTATTGCTATGACCATGTGATCAAAATTCAGATACTATACAATTAATTCATATTTATGACAATTGCAGTGTGCCAGGGTCACGTGATCACTTTTGATGACCTTATGACAAGCAAAGTCAATGGGGAAGCCAGATTCACTTAACAACTGGGTTACTGACTTGTCAACTGCAGTGATTCACTTAACAACTGTGGCAAGGAAGGTCATAAAATGGAACAAAATTCACTTAGCAAATGTCTCTCTTAACAATAGAAATTTTGGGCTCAATTGTGCTCATAAGTCAAAGACTACCTGTGTAGAAATTTTCACCATTATCACATTTTTTAAAAAAATTATATAATTTGAATAATCTTTGACATTATTGCAATTTATTTTTGAGAGGTCTGAGAATAATTTCTTGCTGAACTAAATTCACTTTTAAAAGGTAAAGGTTCCCCTTGCACATATGTGCTAGTTGTTCCCGACTCTAGGGGGCGGTGCTCATCTCCGTTTCAAAGCCGAAGAGCCAGCGCTATGCGAAGACGTGTCCGTGGTCATGTGGCCGGCATGACTAAACGCCAAAGGTGCACGGAACGCGGTTACCTTCCCACCAAAGGTGGTCCCTATTTTTCTACTTGCATTTTTTACGTGCTTTCGAACTGCTAGGTTGGCAGAAGCTGGGACAAGTAACAGGAGCTCATCCCATTACACGGCACTAGGGATTCGAACCGCTGAACTGCCGACCTTTCAATCGACAAGCTCAGCCGCCTTAGCCACTGAGCCACCGTATCCCTTGCAATTCACTTTTACATCATGAGAAACATTTCTAGCATTCATTAAAATCTGATGGCATATGTTAATATAGGGTACCCTAGTTCTCAATTTCCCAATTTCTATGAAATAGACTTTTCATTTTAAAAAAATTCATTTTGTTAATCATAATTAAATGACAATTTAAATAAAGCTCTTCTCTAATACAATCAACACCTTTGAGTTTCGATGGTCATGAGGATGTTGAAGGCAAACAATGTGTGGTGTTTTAATTATAAGTGCTATTACCACCAAACTTAGCAGTGGAGTACATTCTAATATTAAATTTAAAAGGCTGTATCAAAAAGATGAACACAACAATGTACAAAAGTAGGATAATATGCACATTTTTAAAGTTGCTTTAAATCAGGGGAAGATGCATTAGAAGCTTGTGTGTGGGCTCCCTGGGTTTAATGTGTTTGGGGCCGCGGTGGCTCACATGGTAAGACGTCGGGCCTGTGCCTCTCTGAGGTCAGCAGCTTGGCGGCTCGATTCCCGTGAGCGAATAAACTGCGCAGGGACAAGAAAGGAGCCTCCTCCAATTGCCTACCGACATTCAGGCGTCCTGCGGGTAAAGATAACACCGCCCGTGAAAATTCCTTTCACAGAGGAAGCCAGCCACCTCGGTGATCCTTGGCTAACACGTGCCATACACATACACACACAAAAGGGGGGTGTTTGTGAAACCCCTGTTGTGTTCTTTATTATTGTGGTTGTTTTTCTGCAATTATTTCTGCAAATATATTTCATTCTGGGCTGTTATTTGCAACTGTCATATTTTTAACGGTTTTAACTGTATAATTGTAAGCCACCCAGTTTTTTGAAATGGCTGGTCACAATATTATATCTATCTATCTATCTATCTATCTATCTATCTATCTATCTATCTATCTATCTATCTATCTATCTATCATGAATCTATAAGGTGACCAGATTTTTTTTTAAAGCGGGACACCATTGACGGGGGGGTGGGTTTCTAGGGGAGCCGCCATTTGAGTTTTGCCCTCTGCGCATGCGCAGAATGCTGTGCGCATGCGCAGAGGGCAAAAGAACGCAAATGTCGGTGTCCAGGTGGGTGGGGGGAGGCGGGAGGCCTTTCCTCGCCTCCCGCCTCCCCTTCGGGAGCCGGCAGTGGCTTGGGCTGGCTGGCTGGCAAGCGAGCGAGCGAGCGAGCGGGGCTGGCTTGGGAAGGGGAACAGCCCGGAGATGGTGCTCCAACCCAGCGTCTCTTGGCTCTCCTGCTCCCCCTCCGCCAGCGCTGGGCTGCTGGAGTGACAGGGGGAGAAAGGAGATCAGGAGGCGGCGGCGGATCACAACAACCCCAGCGGCAGCTCCAGGCAGAGAGAGAGAGAGAGAAGCGAGCGAGCAAGTCACTCCGCCGCGCGCGCTCACGAACACACACACACACACACAAGGGCGCATACAGGGGCAGCTCCCCGAGAGGCCGACACTTCTGCAGTGACGCCAAGCCGCAAACCCCTCCCCTAGCCGCCGCCGCTCCCAGCCCAGACACTCCGCCTGCTACGCTTACTGTTGCTTTCTGCCCAGGAGTCCGGAGCGGAGCCGAAAGGCGGAAGCCGGGGTGCGCTTCCCTTCCCTTCGTGGAGCCCTTTGGCTAAGGTGACCAGACGTCCCGCTGTTTCTTTTCAAAATTTGTTTGTTGTCGGGCATTCTTTCCAAAATAGCATGACTTTTTGGAAACAATGCGGGATGCGGGACACATGCTTGAAAAGCGTGTCTGTCCCGCCAAAAGTGGGACGTCTGGTCACCTTATGTATCTATCATCTATCTACAGTATCTATCTGTATCTCTGTATTATCTATCTATCTATCTATCTATCTATCTATCATCCATCCATCCATCCATCCATCCATCCATCCATCCATCCATCCATCCATCCATCCATCCATCTATCTATCTATCTATCGACCTACCTATCTATCATCATCAATCTATCTATCATTTGTCATGTTTCTTAACCACCCACCTCCCTGGGAGATTAATTATATTATATTACCAGTATGAATATTAATGATACTATAATAATGACATTATTAGATGTTGCTAATGAAGTGCTTGGGAAATGTTGTAGTGTTGTTTTAAAAAAATCTATTTCCCCAATACACACATACACACACACACACACACACACACACACACACACACACACACACACACACACCCCTAAAAATGCTGCCTTACTAATGTGAATAATAAGGCTAACTCTAACAGGATTTTTGCAATTTCTCCACCCCCACCAGCCTCCATATCACTGTCTTTTTTTTAAAAAAAAATTATTTTTTCACCAACCTTACATAAACATCCATACATATACCATAATATCAAAACATCCATAGCAATACATTTCTATATCCTAGCCCCGTGGTGGCGAACCTATGGCACGCGTGCCAGAGTTGGCACGCGGAGCCATAGAAGCCGGCACGCGAGGGTTCCCACCGGCAAACCGGAAGTGCGAAAAAACGCACTTCCGGTTTGCCGGTGTGCTGTTTTTTGCACTCCGGAGGGTTCAGGGAGGCTCCCTGAAGCTCCGGAATGCAAAAAACTACAAAACGGACAAACCGGAAGTGCACTTTTCCACACTTCCGGTTTGTCCGTTTTGTAGTTTTTTGCATTCCGGAGCTTCAGGGAGCTTCCCTGAACCCTCCGGAGTGCAAAAAACAGCATACCGGCAAACCGGAAGTGCGTTTTTTCGCACTTCCGGTTTGCCCGTTTCGTCGTTCCAGGCTCCGTTTCGTCGTTCCAGGCTCCGGTAAGTGGGCCTGTGCGGGGGTGGGGGGGGGTGCGCATGCGCAGGGGGCAGCATGGGGGGGTGTTGTGCGCATGCGTGGGGGGGAGGGAATGGGTGTGGGCACGCGAGCACGCGCAAGCGCCCCCCCCCTTTTTCGGCACGCAAGCCGAAAAAGGTTCGCCACCACTGTCCTAGCCATAAATCCTAAATTTGCTCCTTTTATACTTTTATCTCCCATCTGCTTTCCTTCTATATTTCATACTACTCCCCTCCCTCTTTCTCCCTCTCTTCCCTCTACCTTCTTTCTCCCTCTCTACCTCTTTCCTACTTCCCTCCTCTCTCTCTCACTGTCTAACTTTTCACATCGAGCGTTCAGCCTTTTATGTCAGGCAAACGATTCCTTTGAGTGCATTCTCTCAAACAAAACCCAACATTTTTTCTTCGCACAATCTGTCCACTGGGATTATGTGTGGGGGAGGGTGTAAACCCAACTCAGCTGGAACCCCAGAATATGTGACACAGTGTTCATTTTCAAGCTGTGCTCCAGAAAAATCTTTGGAAGCTTAGCAGGGATTCCTTAAGGAGAAGATCAGAAATGGTTGGCAAAGCTCCTTTAGAATCACATCTTGTCTGCTATTCACTTACGTTCTCCCTTCACAACAGGAAACCTCAGGGGAGGGGTGACGGTGTTCCAGTGTGTATTTATATTTCCAGGGATTGACATCAAGGACTTATGAATCTGGACACCTCTCTACATGTTAAGACCAATTTGGCTACCATTTTGGGGATTTACCTCAGCTGAGCTGTCAAGAGATTGACCTGGTTCTAGATCAGGCACACACACACACACAAAATCATGTGATGTGATCACATAGATCAAAATTCATTCTGAAGGGTCCTAATTAGCCCGATTGTTGTATTAATTATCCTCCCAAAAGATGCGACAGCAACCCAGACATCATCCTTGCCATCCCGAGCAGCAAGATCCCAGATGCATGATATTTCAATCAATCAGCATAGGATTTGGAGGTCTTCTAGTCTAACCCCCACCTCACCCTGCTCAAGCAGGAGACCCTGTACAATTTGAGATGAGTGGCTGCCCAGTCTCTTCTTAAAAACCTCCAGTGATGGAGAACCCACAACTTCTGAAGGCAAGTCCCAAAGGTGCTTTTTCAGGAGGCAGCTGGACTTTCTGATTTTTCTTTGAAAACTTTTTGTAAAAAAAAAAAAAAAAGAGCTGAAGAAGCTTCTCATCTGAGAAAGATCTTCAAAGAAAAACAAGAAAGTCCAGTTGCCTCCTGAAAAAGCACCTTTGGGACAACCATGACCTGGATGACTGAGAATCCCCATAGACCAGTGATGGCGAACCTATGGCACGGGTGCCACAGGTGGCACACGGAGCCATATCTGCCGGCACGCGAGCCGTTGCCCTAACTCAGCTCCAGTGCGCATGTGCATGCCCGCCAGCTTATTTTTGGCTCGCGCAGAGGCTCTGGGAGGGCGATTTTGGCCTCCGGACGGCTTCCAGGATGGTGGGGGGAGTGTTTTTGCCCTTCCCAAGCTCCAAGAAAGCCTCTGGAGCCTGGGGAGGCCGAAAAATGGGCCCACTGGGCCCACTGGAAGTCAGGAAATGGGGAAGTGGGGGAGGTCACGCACGCATGTGCAGGAAGGTGGGGCAAGTGAGGAGCTTTGAATTATGGGTGTGGGCACGCACGCGCGTGCAATAGCGCGCACTCGCACTATTTCGGCACCCGAGGAAAAAAAGGTTCGCCATCACTGCCATAGACATTCTGCTGCTGCATCAGATTGTTGAAGCACAATTTAACTTGTGATTTTTAATGGCACATATCTAATGGCCTGGCATTCCAGGAAGGAAGGAAGGGAGGGAGGGAGGGAGGGAGGAAGGAAGGGAGGGAGGAAGGAAGGGAGGGAGGGAGGGAGGGAGGGAGGGGGGAAGGAGGGAAAGAGAGTGAGTGAGTGAGTGAGAGGAAGGAAGGAAGGAAGGAAGGAAGGAAGGAAGGAAGGAAGGAAGGAAGAAAGAAAGAAAGAAAGAAAGAAAGAAAGAAAGAAAGAAAGAAAGAAAGAAAGAAAGAAAGAAAGAAAGAAAGAAAGAAAGAAAGAAAGAAAGAAAGAAAGAAAGATCTATTTGGAAGTTAAACACATTAGTACTCCAAACAGCTTGATATTTACCTGCTCAAAACTGGAATGCTTAAAAGACATTTGCACAAACAATTAGAGATTCTGTTGCAATAATTTGGCACTGCAATCTGTTCACTCAGCACATGGCTGGTGCTCAGATTTTAAAAAATGAAAATATATATATAAAAAATCTTGATTCTTTACATACTGTATGCAATGGTCCAGCTGTCCCTGTTTAGCAGTAACTAGCTTATTTGTTTTTCTCTCTCTTTTTGCCTCAGTTAGTAGTTTATTAAACTTTGCTGCCCACAGGATTCCTTCACATTATTCTGCAGCATCAATTGCCATTTAATAAGATAAAATAAATATGCCTGCTCTGTTTGCCATGAAATCTCTACGCCATGCAGCTTTCACAATCATGTTATTTACTTGCAAAAAGAAAAATGCAATTTTTCTTCCAAATTTCACCTGCCTTTAACTTCACTTTGCCATTTCTCTTTACTCACCACTGTCCCATGCCATTTGTGCATTCATATCTCATGTTATGATATATTTATTAAATATTGAATATATACTTTCATCATAGATAGATGGAGATCAGCGGTGGGTTCCTCCCGGTTCGGACCAGTTCGCTCGAACTGGTAGCAACCCGCTGGTGACATCACGATGATGTCACCACCACCCACGAGGTGCGGCCACCAGTGGTGGGTTCCTACAGGTGCGGTCCACTCTATAGCACCGGTAGCGGCCCGCTGGTGATGTCACAGTACCGGTGCGGTCGGTTGCTTGTGCCTGGGCGCCGCCATTTTTTAAAAATATTTTTTTACATTTTTAAAAAAATGTTCTTCTGCGCATGCCCAGAAACCGAGCTTCCGGCACTGCACATGCGCTGCCTTCCTACCCCACAGTGAGTCCAAGCAGGGGAGGATGGCTGAGGGAGCGTGTGAGACGCTGAAAGAATGGGTGGCAGGAGCTATCTCCATTCCCCTCCCTTCAGCAGTCTGAGAAGCCACGAACGCGCGGTGAAAATCCTAGGCATTTTGCACGTTCGAGGCTTCTCGAGTTGCTGAGGGGAGGGGGAATGGGCGGCAGGACCTATCTCAGTTCCCCTCCCTTCAGCAGTCCGAGAAGCCACGCCCACCTGGTCACATGGCAGGCAAGCCACACCCACAAAACAAGCCACGCCCACAGAGTAGTAGTAAAAAATTAGGAACCCGCCCCTGGTGGCCACGTGGCGCAGGAGGAAGCGAACCGGCAGCGAGGTAAGTTAGAACCCACCCCTGATGGAGATATTAATAAATCATCGTCAAATAAATAAAGAAATTGTAGATTTGTAAATTCAAATTATCTTTTCCTGTACTAAATATTTCATGATATATGACACTAGAATCAATAATTTAATGAATGTAGAACTATGTATGCTTTGAAAAGGATTCAGAATCAATACTTTCAGAGTTTCCTGAGCACAGCAACTTCCTGCTGTTCACTAATTTATTCAATTATTTATTATTTGACTAAGGATACTGCCAAATGCGGAATCCCTCCAGAAATTAACAATGTCAGTTAAAATGTCCACTGTAAACAAAGCAATGATAAAAATAGAATCCAAAGATTAGAAAAAAAGAAGAAGAACAAACTATCCTTACAGGTGGCATGAAGGAATTCGCTGGCTGTAAAAATGAAAAGGGACTTTTCCAAATCATTGCAGAACAGGGACGGATGGGCATTTTTTGTATTCACAAAAAAAGAGGTCAGCATCTTTAGTATTAAATCAAGACTCCAGCTTCATCACTGGAAGCTTTCACGAAGAGACTGGACTGCCATCTGTCAAAAAATGGTGTAGGGCCGTGATGGCGAACCTATGGAATGTGTGCCACAGGCGGCACGTGGAGCTATATCTGCCGGCATGCAAGCCATTACCCTAGCTCAGCTCCAGCACGCATGCGCACGCTGGCCAGCTGATTTTCGGCCTGCGCGGAGGCTCTGGGAGGGTGTTTTCAGCCTCCAGAGGGGTGGAGGAGGGCATTTTCGTCCTCCCCAGGCTCCATGGAAGCCTCTGGAGCCTGGGGAGGGTGAAAATTGGGCCTTCTGGGGCCTACCGGAAGTTGGGAAACAGGCTATTTCTGGCCTCCAGATAGCCTCAGTGGGGAGGCCATTTTCACACTCTCCAAGGAAGCCTCTGGAGCCTGGGGAGGGCAAAAAACAGGCCTACCGGGCCCATCGGAACTCAGGAAATGGACCGTTTGCTGCCTCCAGAGGGCCTCCGGGGGATGGGGGAGGCCATTGTCGCCCTCCCCAGGCTCCAGGGAAGCCTCTGGAGCCTGGAGAGGGCGAAAAAACGGGCCTGCTAGGCCCACTGGAAGTCGTGAAATGGCCCATTTCCAGCCTCCATGGGGGTGGGGAGGCTGTTTTTGCCCTCCCCAGGCTCCAGAGAAGCTTCTGGAGCCTGGGGAGGGAGAAAAATGGGCCTACCGGGCCCATCGGAAGTCAGGAAAGCACCCAAGGAAAAAAAGGTTTGCCATCACTGGCTTAGAGGTTAATACATCTACCTAATATATAAGTAGCCCGGGTTCGAATCCCAGAAGGGTATGGCTAGGTCAGTAAACATAAATTCAACAATTCAATAAGATATTTTCCAGCCTTTGGCCACTATTGTGCTTTCCACACCTGTTTACAAACCACAAATAGCTGTTCATCACTAATATCTTGTACTAGTTTTAAAAAAGTTTGGCCGGTAATTCATCAATTCCTGTAGCTTTGTTGTTAGTAATATTTTCTAAGGCTCATTAAACTTCACTTCCTGAAAATATCTCTCTCTAGTTCAGCGCTCAACCCTTTATAGGTATCATCAATTTTGGAATATTTTGGTACAGTTGTATAGCCTCTTTACACCATCTATTCTTCACAATTTAATTTTCCATTTTATCTTTTTCTTTTGTTGTGTTTATCTCAATGTTTGTCCTGATTTCTGTACTTTTCTTAAATCTCATGTTCTCCCCAATGGATTGCAATGTTTAATGTATGTCCATTGCTTATTTAGATGTAACTACTTGTCTCCTTGTGTTCTTCTCTGAAACACAGCATTTCATTGTGCAAATATTTCTGTCTTTTGCTCTCGCTTTCTGCTTTTCTTCAGCTATTCACTTCACCTTGTCTTGCTTTTAGCATTATGGAATGTGTTTCTTTGCTTTATCTGTAATTATATCACTAATTTCAGTCCATTAAGCCAATAAATCAGTAGTGGGTTCTAAAACCAATTGGTACCAGTTCGCGCGCGCACGCAACACTTCTGTGCATGCGCAGAAGTGTCCCGGGCGGGTGGGCGGAGCCTCCCACCACCACCGCTACCGGTGCACAGAACTGGGCCGAACCGGGAGCAACCCACTGCTGCAGCAAATGCATTCTTTATCTTAACCAGAAAATCAAATGGAACACAAGATTGTGTCTTCTTGGCCTGATTATTTTTTTAATAAGGACTCTATTTTTGTAATGATTGTCTTTGTGTATTTGATGCTTTATTTGATTGCTGCATGCGACCCAGAGATGGACAGCTACATAAATGCGACGAATCAATAAAATAAATCAATAAAATAACAAATAAATTGTATTTCTTCTCTTTAGGGTAAGTTGTAATTTTGCAAAGAATTCCTGAATTGAAACTCAGCACCGATGTTTTTGTTTGTTTTCTTGTTTATTTAGTAGGGCTGTATTACTATTATCCTTCTCATCTTTTCTACTATCTACTCCTATTGGAGGGGACGCGGAGGCTCAGTGGCTAAGACGCTGAGCTTGTTGATCAGAAAGGTCGGCAGTTCGGTGGTTCGAATCCCTAGTGCCTCGTAATGGGGTGAGCTCCCATTACTTGTCCCAGCTTCTGCCAACCTAGCAGTTCGAAAGCATGTAAAAATGCAAGTAGAAAAATAGGGACCATTTTGATGGGAAGATAACAGTGTTCTGTGCGCTTTCGGCATTTAGTCATGCCGGCCACATGACCACGGAGACGTCTTCGGACAGTGCTGGGAGATGAGCACCTCCCCCTAGAGTCAGGAACGACTAGCACATATGTGCGAGGGGAACCTTTACCTTTACCTTTACTCCTATTGGGGTGTTATGTTTATACAGGTAGTCCTGCACTTACAACCATAATGGAGCCCAAAATTTCTGTTGTTAAGTGAGACATTTGTTAAGTGAGTTTTGCCCCATTTTACAACTTTTCTTGTCACAGTTGTTAAGTGAATCGTTGCAGTTGATAAATTAATAATCTGGTTGTTGAGTGAATCTGGCTTCCCCATTGAATTTGCTTGTCAAAAGATCGTAAAAGGGGATCCCGTGACCCTGGGACACAGCAAAAGTCCTAAAGATGAGTCAGCTGCCAAGCATCTGGATTTTGATCACATGATCATGGGGAGTCTGCAAAGGTCGTAACTATGAAAAATGGTCATCAGTCACATTTTTCAGTGCTGTTGTAACTTTCAATGGTCACTAAACCGACTGTATTACTTTGTTGTTTGTATGTGGACTGAGAGCTTTTGCACCAGAAACAAATTCCTTGTGTGTCCAATCACACTTGGCCAATAAAGAATTCTATTGTATTGTATTGCATTGCATTGCATTGCATTGCATTGCATTGCATTGCATTGCATTGCATTCTATTCTATTCTATTCTATTCTATTCTATTCTATTCTATTCTATTCTATTCTATTCTATTCTATTCCAATCCAATCCAATCCAATCCAATCCAATCCAATCCAATCTAATCATCTATTCTATTTTACATTTTTCTGCATTCTGCTGTTCTATTCTGTTCTGTTCTGTTCTATTCTATTCTATTCTACATTTTTTCTGCCTTCTGCTGTTCTGTTCTGTTCTGTTCTATTTACACTATATTTTTCTGCATTCTGCTGTTCTGTTCTGTTCTGTTCTGTTTTGTTCTGCTTTGCTCTGCTCTGCTCTGCGCTACAGTATTCTATTCTTTGTTTTCACTGAAAAAATAGAAATTCTCCATTTTCCTTTGCAGACTGTATAAACAGTTTGATTTTGGCGTGGTCTAACTGGTGATGTCCATGTAGACAGCATCTTTTAGGCTGTCAAAATCAAGTGTTTGCTATAAACATATACTTTTATTGGCAGAACCCGATTAATCTGTTTCCTGCTTCATCGAGGCCATTTTCCCATTATTCCAAATGCTATTTTACTTCAAACTTTAGATCTTAATCTCCTGTAATGAGTGTGATGTCTTTTGAGAGAGAGGCTGCATGGCACTCTTCATGTGTTCAACTCTTACTTCCTCTGCATTTGTGCTTGGAGAATAGATTTGAACGATTGTAGTGTTGATTGGCTTGCCTTGGATGCAAATTTAGATAAGTTCTACCCAAGTACTGACTTTCATACCCTTTTGTTAATAATGATGGCTATCACATTTCTTCTGCAATTTCCTTGTCCATAGCAGGAGTTCCGATGTTTCTCTGATATGAAGTGACCCATTCCAATCCAATCCAACGTAGTAATTTCCAGAATGTCAAAGTTGGTCTTGACATTTCAGCTCTAACAAGTTTGTCTTGGCTCATGATTTTGACATTTCTTATACTTTTTTTTTTTTTTTTGGCATCTCACAGGCCTGCTCATTTTTCATACTGTAGGCCTTTTCAGTCATAATTCAAGACTGGACATGGGAAAAATAATGACATTGGTCACACAGGTGGATGATTTTTGCTAGGACCTCAGTGGGGGAACGTGTCCCTTCTAGGTCATTTTTGAGCTCTCCATGGTTTCACGATGTCCATCTTGGACTGCCTTCAATGATTGAGATTTAGGAGACACAATTCTGCAGAAGGTTCCTTTCTTCCCTAAGTGTCGTATCACGTAGTTATCTAAAGATGGAGGTAGGGTTATCTTCTACGACTACTACTGTTGTGTTCTGACTGACCTCTAACTGAACTCTAACTTGTTATGTCTAGCTGAACTCTGACTGAACTCTAATTTGTTATGTTCTAGCTGAACTCTAACTGAACTGTATGTTTTCACCCAGGTCCAGCGTTTGAATGCTCAAACGCTATTGGTTGTTGTGTCTGACAGCCCTCTATAAAAGAGCTAGCTGTCAGACCGTGTTTTGCTGGTTGCTTGAGTGAGCTGATAAAGAGCTGTTCGGAAGTCTGTCTCTTGTGATCCTTGCCCACAATTTAACAACTACACTATGTCTTGCATTGTTGGGGCACTATAAGAAATTCTAAACTCTTCAAGAATTCTACTTTGTGATACTTTCTTTCCTTCATGCCACCTATCCTGCAAATATGTCTCTTATCCTTTTGTGAGGAATTTAAATCTTGGTCCGGAGAAAATATAGGGGCGCGATGGCTCAGCGGTTAAAGACACTGAGTTTGTCAGCTGAAGAGACCCGAGACCCGAATTCCACACAATGGGGTGAGATCCAGTTACTTGCCCCAGATCCTGCCCACCTAGCAGTTCAAAAGCATGCAAATGCAAGCAGATTAAAAAAAAACTCGGCGTATAGTCATGTTGGCCATATGTCTTCTTTAATGACCCAGTAATCCCTTATATCAGGGTGGAGTCGGGGCAACTGAATGGAGCTGAGTGTTCGCTGGCCAGATGCCCTTCCTGTCGCCAATGCAGAATTCGCAGCAGATAATTACTCATTGTGCCCAGAGAGAGACATATCTGCCGCTACCTAGGATAGAACTCACAGCCTCCTGATTGTTCATGATTGATCATGTTGGCCATATGACCATGGAAATATCTTTGGACAATGCCGGCTCCCACAGCCAAGAAACGGTGATGAGCACAATGCCCTAGAGTTGGACACAACTGATAGGGAAACCTTTACCTTTTACAGAGAAAATATTAGAGATATATTTGAAAGGGATGCTAACAAGGATGCTACTGCAGTGCCGACATCCAAATGTTCATATTTTCATTGTGAGCAAGCATAAAACTCTCTCCCAATATCTGATTAGTATTATCATGGGCCCCATTGAGAAGTTTCTACTTCCTTCACTTGTAGGCCATCTCTTCAGCATATCTTGCAGGGAGATTTTTTTGTAAATGTCCTGTTGAACAACATCCAGATGACAACCTATGATGGTCATCATTTGAAGGACATCATTCATTATGTCTTCCACTGTGCCATTTATGATGAAATCAGCGCCAAACTATTCATGGTGAATGAATCCAAGGCTTGGACCATGTGTGGTTGACTTAACTTCTTGCAAACACATTTGCAACTGTTAATAGTCAGGTTTCTGCTTTTACAATTATTGCCACACAAACTTAGAATGAAATATTTAAGTTCTTAACCACGGCCCTGCTTTGTTATGTTTTGACCTCTTTGCAACACTCTTTTTTATTACTTTATTTTATTGTTATTTTGTTTTACGGCATTTTATACCATGCTAGATTGTTATGGCCTGTGGTTACAACAATAAACTAGCTTACTTATAGGTCCAGATGGTGTTGGTTGGGGATGAGTGGGTGTTCCCTTGGGTACCACAAAGTTTGTTTGTTTCCCTTGTGTTGTTTAACATATGCACGAAAGCATTCAGAGAGACCATCTATCGTTTGGGGATGAGGTATCATTAATAAGCTGATGATACCTAGCTGTATATTTCCTTGGTTGGGTTAGAGATGCTACTGGAGTTTTGTTTGGAGCCTTTTGTAGGTTTGATGGGAACAAACAAGTTGAGAATGAACAATAGCAAGACAGAATTGAAATCTAAGCAAGGAGAGTATTTGTAGCTCAGGATTGACATGAGGGGTCCTTGGTGCTCTCTGAGCTTGGTTGTTTTCTTGAAGACATTTCATTACCCATAGTAGGTAATACCATCAGTGCTAATAAAGAATAAGGTTTACTCTCTGTTTATATTCCAGTGCAGGGGTGTCAAACTGGCGGACTGCGGGCCAGATGTGTCATGCGCAGGCCACGCCCACCCCAGCTCCACGAAGGGGGGAAATGTCACGAAATGTCACATGACGGCAATGTGACGTGGCGAGTTTGACCCCTGTGATCTAGTGGGCTGCTCTGTCAGTATTGGTGAGAGTGGTCTTGGAGGTTCTTTGGCTGGGGTCTTTATTGTTAGCTTGTTCCTTTGATTGGGGTATCATTTATTTCTTGATTGTTGATCTGATGTTAATCTTGCAGTTAATCCATGCTCATCTGGATGTTGATTGCTGGTGGGGAGGCGCTTTGGTGTTTTTGTTCCCTTTTTGGCTTGTTGATTGTCTCTTGTGTATATTATGTAGATATTGTTTACGTCTATGTATCTAAGGATGGCTAATTTGTCAAAGGGCCAGGCCAGTGGTGGGTTCCTACCGGTGCGGTCCACTCTATCGCACCGGTAGCGGCGGGCTGGTGACGTCATCAAGAGGCTACCAACCCGGTGCAGTCGGTTGCCGGTGCCTAGGAGCTGCCATCTTTTTTCGTGAATTTTTTGCCAATGTTTTGCTTCTGTGCATGCGCAGAAGCAAAATTGCGCCAAAATCTCACGAGAGGATGCATGCCGCACGAGATTTCAGCGAGATTTCGCTTCCGCACATACGTGGAAGCAAAAATCACCGAAATTGCACGTGCACGTGCATCCCCTCATAAGATTTCAGTGCAATTTTGCTTCCACCCATGCACGGAAGCAAAATCGCGCAAGGGGGCACATGCGTGTAGCAAGCGCATGAGCACATGAAACGTGGTGATGCGTGCGCAGCGCACCGGTAGCAAGGTAAGTGAGCAACCCGGCCCTGGGCCAGGCGTCTAGGAATTCTCTAAATTTTGGAGGGATTTGGCTTGGTCTAGGATGGTCACAGTTTCCCAATTTAAAGTATAGTTAGGTCTGTCCATATGTTGTGAAATTAAAGAGTTTGAAGAAGTAAAACAGAGATTTAAGAAGTAAAACGAGTAAGGAGGGATAAATGCAAGAGTCCCTCAGCTCTGACCAAATGCAGTGGGTTTGGGGCCCACTCATTCAGGGTCATTCAGGGCCACAGAAGGAATGCTGATGGGAAGATATGAGCAATGGAGTTAAACCAATAATAACAGACTTTGAGCACATTAGTAGTATAGATCTAGACTTCAAAAGAATCAGATGTTAGCCTTTTCCTTTCATATCTCATCTTCTAGAATCAGGGGGCATTGTACATTCCCTCAGCCATCTAGCTACCCATTCTTATGGAGCTGCTCTTAATTATATTAGAAGTGGAATCTTTCATCAGTAATCAGAATGCAGGACTAATATGTAATTATTTTTACATCAATACCTAATAAACACGATTAATCAAATTTAGCATTTCTGGTGTGGAATGATTATTTTCTAGAGGGAAATTATTCTCTTTCTAAAGAACTGAGAGTTCTACTTTTCATTATACAAATAGCCATCCCTTTCTGTTTGTTAATTACATTGTTTAATGAAATTATTCCCCTCGCCCCCACACAGAAATACAGGTTGTCTGACATAAGTTTTTTGGGTAGGAAGGAATTGATGATTTTCTCAGATTTCTGTTAAGCCAGAAAAATAGATGAGGCAGAGGGGAGCAAAGGACAACCAAAGGATTACTGGGCTAGAAGTTCATATTCCCCACCCCCAAAAAAAGACAACACGGTTTCTCACTTTAAGAAAATGCAAGATAACCAGGATGGCTCCAGACCCGTGATGGTGAACCTATGGCAGTGATGGCGAACCTTTTTTGGTTCGTGTGCCAAAAGGGAGGGGGTGCCACATGCCCACACCCATTCCCTCCCCCCCACACATGCGCACCCCCCCATGCTGCCCCCTGCGCATGTGCACACACACACACACCCGCGCAAAGGCCTTACTGAAGCCTGGGACGGTAAAAAACGACGAAACGGGCAAACCGGAAGTTCGGAAAACGCACTTCCGGTTTGTCCGTTGGGGTGTTTTTTGCATTCCGGGGCTTCAGGAAGCTTCCCTTAACCCTCCGGAGTGCTAAAAACAGCCCAATGGCAAACCGGAAGTGCGTTTTCCGAACTTCCAGTTTGCCCGTTTCGTCGTTTTTTGCATTCCGGGGCTTCAGGAAGCTTCCCTGAACCCTCCGGAGTGTGAAAAACAGCACAACGGCAAACCAGAAGTGCGTTTTTCCAAACTTCTGGTTTGCCCGTGGAGCTGACAGGGCAACGCCTCGCGTGCCCTCTGATATGGCTCCGCGTGCCACCTGTGGCACGCGTGCCATAAGTTCACCATCACTGACCTATGGCATGCGTGCCGGAAATGGCACACACCTCTCCGGGCACGCCAGCCATCGCCCGTTGCTCTTCTGGGTTCGGCCAGCTGGTCTTCGCATGGAAACAGGGAAGAGCAGCTCCCTGGGGCGCATGCGCGTGCTGGGAAGCTGAGCTTCTGGTTAGCTGCGCGTGCATGCGGGCCGACCAGTTGGTTTTCACACATGCGTGGGAGCACCAGAAACAGAAGACCAGGTGACTGGCGCGCATGCGCACACCAAAAACCGGAAACTCAGCGCGCGCCAGGGAACTGCTCTT
The DNA here is from genome assembly GCA_023053685.1 of Diadophis punctatus similis. Classification (NCBI taxonomy): domain Eukaryota; kingdom Metazoa; phylum Chordata; class Lepidosauria; order Squamata; family Dipsadidae; genus Diadophis; species Diadophis punctatus. The sequence continues at coordinate 15,855,000 of JALIGW010000016.1, read as the reverse complement.
CCAGTTTTTAGCGCTCCAACGCGCACGCACGTGTGCTCCCATTTCGCCACTTGGTGCCGAAAAGGTTCACCAACACTGCTCCAGACTATAACCATACATCCTCCCTGTCACGATGTGGATATTGCCAGTTGTGCATCTCTACTATTTCTAGGTTTACTGTATTTTCTAATCAAGCAGACATGTGATATTTTTATTGCGCATGTGTGCATTCCAGGAGTTTGTCTCCTCCTACCTTTTCTTCTCCGGTGAGCCTCGCTCGAGGCAGACGTGAATTCTTAGCTGAGAAAATGTAGCTTATTTAAGGTTTAGATTCTTTTGTTACTTTTGTACTGAAATAAATATTTTGTTAATTAGAATTGAATCTCGGTTTTGTTTTCTAAGTAAGAATGACTTCAAAGAAGCAAGATCCTATATCACCTCTTCGATAGGAAAATTCCTATCCGTCATTCCCTGTTTCACAATACACCAAATTTCCATCGTTGTCCTTCCTGCTGTGTGGCTTGTGGCTGAGAGCAACCTCCTGACCACCAACAAAGCTGTTTCTTCCTAAACAAGTGTGATTAACATTTATGATAAGACGTCTCATGACACTGCTGGGAAGACGATTCTTAATCGAACCAAAGCACATACAAAAAGAGAGAGAGATTGTACATGCAAATTTAACAGCTCAGAGAAGGAAATAACAGGTCCTCTCTTCAGTGTGCTTCAGCTGGGGCATATACCACACTTGTAATTAGACTGTTCTTTGTCCACCCAACCAATTAAATCTGCAGACTTTCTTATCCAGATTCACTGCTAAGATTTTCAGTCTGCAAGGACCAGGTTCTGAGTTAAAGTGTTCCTTGTGTTTCGATAGCTAATTGATCAGACTCATTATAAAATGCCAGCAGCAGAATGAATAAACACTGTTTCCCACTCAGGGCTCTGCACACATCTATTGTTTGAATTATGTGTCTGTTCATTACACTATTGGCATTCAAAGGGCTGTGCATGTGGCCCACACCTACACACTTAACACTCTGATATTGGGATAAATTCCAAAGCCTGGTCTATAAATATCTAGGCTGTACAAGTGCCACATATTTTACTATTCAATTTTTAAGGGAGAAAAAGAGAGAGAGAGAGATGTGTGTTTGCCCGCCTTTTCAATTTCTGCTAAAACATTTTTGGCAACGTTCTTATTTATTGTATTAAGAAGCACATTAGAACATCGAGTGGTGGTTCCTGGTTAGGTTTCTGCCATGCTTAGGTAGTTATGATATTGCCCATTTTACTTAAAAAAGAATACAGAATAACCGAGTTGGAAGGGACTTTGTAGGTCATCTAGTCCGACCCCCTGCTCCAACAGGAGACCCTACACCCGTGGTGGCGAACCTATGGCACGCGTGCCAGAGGTGGCACGCGGAGCCATAAAAGCCGGCATGCGAGGGTTGCCCACCGGCAAACCGGAAGTGCGAAAAAACGCACTTCCGGTTTGCCGGTGTGCTGTTTTTTGCACTCCGGAGGGTTCAGGGAAGCTCCCTGAAGCTCCGGAATGCAAAAAACTACAAACCGGACAAACCGGAAGTGCACTTTTTCGCACTTCCGGTTTGTCCGTTTTGTAGTTTTTTGCATTCTGGAGCTTCAGGGAGCTTCCCTGAACCCTCCGGAGTGCAAAAAACAGCATACCAGCAAACCGGAAGTGTGTTTTTTCGCACTTCCGGTTTGCCGGTTTCGTCGTCCCAGGCTCCGGTAAGCCTTTGCGTGGGGGTGGGGGTGTGTGCGCATGCGCAGGGGGCAGCATGGGGGGTGTTGTGCGCATGCGTGGGGGGAGGGAATGGGTGTGGGCACGCGAGCGTGCCCCCCCCCCTTTTGGCATGCGAGCCTAAAAAGGTTCGCCACCACTGCCCTACACCATTTCTGACAAGTGGCTGTCCAGTCTCTTCTTGAAAGCCTCCAGTGATGAAGCACCCACAGCTTCTGAAGGCAAAGCTGTTCCATTGGTTGATTGTTCTCGCTGTCAGAAAGTTCCTCCTTATTTCTAGGTTGAATCTCTCTCCTTGATCACTTTCCATCCATAGTTCCTTGTCTGGCCTTCAGGTGCTTTGGAAAATAGCTTGTCCTTCTCTTTTTGGCTGAACCTAAAAGATGGCACTGCCTTTGTCCTTCTATAGCATATAATGATACCCATTTTCTTTTCTTCTGGGTCAAGGGTCAACATCATGTTCTTCTCTGGCAAGCCACCCTAATGAGAGAAAGTACAATGCAAGCTGCCTCGCTTGGAGACTCTGTTGGGCAAGAAGATATCTTGACTTATTCTGGAACAGAAGGTTTTAACCTATTTTTCACTCTGATACCAGCTATTTGAAATTCTAACACCATCCTCCGCTCCCGTCTTCAATTGAGTGATGTGCTCTTTTCCCCCCCAGAACTTGTACAGTGTAGAGAGATGACGAAAATCTGAGCTCTTTCTTCTATTGGAGGTCAACGGTTCATTCTCCTTTGGTTTCAGAATCTGATGAGGAGCAGTTCCTGATGAAAAGGTGGCTGGCAATAAAAAAAAATTCAATAAAAAGCAAACTGGCTTGCCATTTTCAATCTAGCATTAGTGGATCTGTCAAGCAGCCATTTTCCAACATTCCATTCTGTTTCTGCAACATTTCATTCTATTCTCCCAATATTCTACTTAATTTCCCCAACATTCCATTCTATTCTCCCAACACTCCATTCTATTCTCCCAACGTTCCACTTTATTTTCCCAGCATTCCATTCTATTTTCCCAACATTCCATTCCATTTTTCCAACATTCAGTTCTATTTTGAATGAGCCGAGGTGGTGCAGCGGTTAGAGGCAGTACTGCAGGTCACTTTAGCTGACTGTGATCCGCAGGTCAGCGGTTCAAATCTCACCGGCTCAAGGTTGACTCAGCCTTCCATCCTTCCGAGGGAGGTAAAATGAGGACCCAGATTATTGGAGGAAATATAAAAAATATATACATTGCTTACTGGTGTAAACCACTTAGAGAGTGCTTGCACTGTGAGGCGGTATATAAATCTCACAAAATAAAATAAATAAATAAATAATTTTCCCAACATTCTGTTCTATTTTCCTAACATTCCATTCTATTCTCCCAACATTCTGTTCTATTTTCCTAACATTCCATTCTATTCTCCCAACATTCCATTCTATTCTCCCAACATCCTGTTCTATTTTCCCAACATTCCATTCTATTTTCCCAACTTTCCATTGCAGCAGTGTTGCAAAATTCCATCATACTCAAGGTTGACCAAAACACAGAAGCTAGTTTGGGGCAAGGAGCTAAAAGGATGGAGATAGGAGTAAGGATGATTCCCACTCAAACTGGGATCACTTAGGAAAGTGGGGAGCTGACTGGCCACAATCTTTTTGGTAAAAGGAGTTTAACAGATTAACAGAGTTGGAAGGGACCTTGCAGGTCATCTAGTCCAACCCCCTGCCCAAGCAGGATACCCTACATCTGCCTCTACCTAGGATTGAACTGTTTGTTTATGTATTGCTTCAACCAAGCGATTCTAAGCAGTGTTAAAAAATACAGACTGTGGGAAAACTAGCAATAATTTATTTATTTATAAATAAGACAGGGCTTATAGGCTACTCCAATCAACCACCTCTGACTGGCATATAGCTCCCATTTATGTAATCTGGAATTCAAAGCAAACACTAACCTCGCAGTGACAGAAATGCAATATATAATTGCAGTGAAAAATACAGTTAATATAATATGCTTAGCACCAGGAATCCTATAAGGCAAAAGCCTTTAGGAGAGCTACATTTTTGCAAGCTGGAAATTTAAAAGACTGGGAACCATTCTTGCCTTTCGGGTAAAATATTCCAGAAAGGTGGAGGCCTCGCTGAGAATTCCCTACCCCCACCCCCGGTGGCAGAACTCTTTCTGCTTGGTGAGCAGATAATCCCAGGTAACAGGTTAGCAGATTCCATACCTCTTGTCCCAAGGCGGCCCTTCATTTTCTCTCAGATAACCGAATGGTTATAGTTTACTACTATGGGTAAATAAACAAATAACCACATTGCATTTGTGAATTTTTTTTCTGGAGCGAGCAGAATCTATGTATATTCCCAGAATTAAGTTTGTGTGAGGATGGACATGGAACTGTTCCTGTCCTTCCCTTGCAACTCCATGCCTTATTTAGAGCATTGGCCCTTGGTTATTTCAAAGTGTATTCTTGGTTTATTCTCAGCTACCATTTTTTGTTTCATTTTCTTTTATCATATGTTGTGTTTGCAGATATTTATACTATTGTTTTAGCTTGAAATTCTGTTTGCTGTTGCTTGGGAGAACAGGTAGCTGAGCATTCTTTTAAAGGCACAGTGAGGGGAAGGAGGGAAGTGGGAAGTGGGGAGGGGAAGGGGAAGGAAGGGGAGGGAAGAGGAGGGGAGGGGGAGGGTGGGAGGGGGAAGAGAGGAAGAGGAGGAGGAGGAGGAGGAGAAGAGGAGGAGGAGGAGGAGGAGAAGAGGAGGAGGAGGAGGAGGAGGAGAAAGAGAAGAAGGAGAAGAAGGAGAAGGAGAAGGAGAAGGAGAAGAAGAAGAAGAAGAAGAAGAAGAAGAAGAAGAAGAAGAAGAAGAAGAAGAAGAAGAAGAAGAAGAAGAAGAAGAAGAAGAAGAAGAGGAGGAGGAGGAGGAGGAGGAGGAGGAGGAGGAGGAGGAGGAGGAGGAGGAGGAGGAGGAGGAGGAGGAGGAGGAGGAGGAGGAGGAGGAGGAGGAGGAGGAAGAAGAGAAAAAAAAAGAAGAAGAAGAAGAAGAAGAAGAAGAAGAAGAAGAAGAAGAAGAAGAAGAAGAGGAGGAGGAGGAGGAGGAGGAGGAGGAGGAGGAGGAGGAGGAGGAGGAGGAGGAGGAGGAGGAGGAGGAGGAGGAGGAAACAGAGAATGAAAGAAATCACGCCATTATTTTTAGAAATAAATATATTTTTGTGTAAAACAGTTTTGCAATAAACACTCTTTCTCCTAACAGGAATTGACCTATATCCTGCCTAGGTTTGTACAATTCCTGAATCTATGAGAAGCAGTATAATGTAGTTCTGCACAAGGGCACCAAAATCAAGGTGAACATTTCTATCCAGGCAGCAGTTCTTCGGGTGGATGCTTCAAACGGTGCTTAGTTGTCCTATACGTTGTCCTTGAGATGCTGTCCCTCGTGGGATTCCACACCAAGAAACAAAATCGTGACTAAACATGTGAAAATGACTTCATGGTATCTCACAGAAAAGAATTTTCCATCCAATTATCCAGGACCAAACCTCAACTATATTAGTTCAAACTTACAAAAACATACAAGGAATTCCTTTTTTCTTTTTTCTTTTTTTTTTCTTTTTTCTTTTGCGCTGATGACCCATCATGAACTCAGATTGAACTCTGTGTATAAATAAATGCTTCCCAGTGTGGTCTTTTCCTGGGGTGGCCTTATTCTTTTTGTACAGTCTTCTTATCTGCAAAGTTCACCGACATCCTTCCCTCTCTTTCCAATGTTCAAACTTCAAGGGCCATTGCCCAATCTATATACATGAAGGAGATGACACAGGGCTTGGAAACCCCAAGTTTGCAGATGTATCACACATTAGTTAAAAAGAAAAAAAGATTCCCTAAAGAAGGGGTGGGGGACCTTAACAATATACTGTGTTAAATGAAACCCAGACAGGAAGTAAAATATCAACCGCAAACATTTAAATAGGAGCCAGCAGTGTGCTGCAGCTGCCAAAAAAGCCAACACAGTTCTAGGCTGCATAAACAGAGCACTGAACATTGGGCGCTATCTAAAAAAAATGAAATTCAATGGTGAAAATAATTAGGTTCTACATTTAGGCAAGGAAAGCAAAATGCACAGGTACAGGATAGGTCAGTGATGGCGAACCTTTTTTTGGTTCGCGTGCCAAAAGGGTGCGTGCGCGCAAGTGCCCACACCCATAATGCAATGCCTTCTCCCTGTGCATATGCACAACCCCGCACTGCACCCCAGGCATGCACATAACCCCCGCACTGCCCCTCGCGCATGCGCACAGGCCTCACTGAAGCCTCTGGACTTCCGGTAGGCCCATTGGACTGTTTTTCACTCTCCCCAGGGTTCAGGAAAGCCTCCTGAAGCCTGGAGATGGTGAAAAACAGGCCACCAAGCCAATCGGAAGTTTGTTCCGGTTGGCCCATTGGGCTGTTTTTGACATCCCCAGGCTTCAGGAGGCCTCCCTGAACCCTGGGGAGAGCGAAAATGGCTGAAAAGAAGGCCAAAAATCAGCTGGCCAGCGCATACATGTGCACTGGAGCTGACATAGGGCAACGCCTCACGTGCCCTCAGATATGGCTCCGCGTGCCACCTGTGGCACGCGTGTCATAGGTTCGCCATCACTGGGATAGGTGGTACCTTGCTCAATAGTAGTAACTGTGAGAGGGACCTTGGAGTCCTAGTGGACAACCATTTAAATATGAGCCAGCAGTGTGCAGCAGCTGCCAAAGAAGCCAACACAGTTATAGGCTGCATCAACAGAGGGATAGAATCAAGATCACGTGAAGTGTTAATGCCACTTTATAATGCCTTGGTAAGGCCACACTTGGAATACTGCATTCAGTTTTGGTCGCCACGATGCAAAACGTTGAGACTCTAGAAAGAGTGCAGAGAAGAGCAATAAAGATGATTAGGGGACTGAGGCTAAAACATATGAAGAACAGCTGCAGGAACTGGGTATGTCTAGTTTGATGAAAAGAAGGACTAGGGGTGATATGATAGCAATGTTGCAATATCTCAGGGGCTGCCACAAAGAAGAGGGAGTCAAGCTATTCCCTAACGAACCTGAAGGCAGGACAAGAAGCAATAGGTGGAAACTAATCAAGGAGAAAAACAACTTAGAACTAAGGAGAAATTTTCTGACAGTTAGAACAATTAATCAGTGGAACAGCTTGCCTCCAGAAGTTGTAACTGCTCCAACACTGGAAGTTTTTAAGAAGAGATTGGATAATCATTTGTCTGAAATTGTGTAGAGTTTCCTGCCTAAGCAGGGGGTTGGATTAGAAGACCTCCAAGGTCCCTTCCAACTCTGTTATTCTATTCTAAATACTCTACCTGCAACATTCTGAGTGCTGAGTCCACTTGTCTTTTAATATAGCGAATCAAGAGCTCCTATTTTTCATTCCCACTGCTCTTAAATGATCTTGAGATCATTCTGTTACTTAAAGCTACAGGAACTGGAAATTATATTGCTGAAGCATTTTTGAGATTTACTTAAGGCAGCATTTTCTCCAAGGACCCAGTAATCGATAAGCTTTAGATGGTCCATCAAAAGAAGCTAATGATGTTCTCTGCACATTGCTGGCTTATTCATATGAGCATCAAATTTACAGGTTTTTTTGTCCAAGATCAGAATAGCAATTAGATGATGCAGGGCTTGGGATTTTAAGGCGAAAAGATATGAGCATGGTATCTAACTGAAACTCCTTAATAATCACCCCAAGAAATGTTGTTCTATAAAATCCTGAGGAATTGTTGAGGAAGTGCTTAGGATCCAAACAGCCCTTATTCCTGGCGACTGTTACCACCAGAGGTGGGTTCCTGCCAGTGCAGTTAATAGCTGTTGTTCGGCGCAGAGCCGAAGACAAGGCTGCTGTTCGCGGCGCGGGAGCTTTCCCCGGGCGCTTTCCCCGCCCGCATGGATGCCGCCGTTTGCATTCTTTTGCCCTCTGCACATGCGCAAAGCGTTCTGCTTGCGCAGAGGGCAAAAGAACGCAAATGGTGGCGTTCCAGCGGCCCGGGAAAGCGGGCAGGGGAAGCCCCGTGACGCAAACGCCGCCAGCTTCTTCGGCTCTGCGGCGATGAACAGGCAAGACCGCACCGGTAGGAACCCACCCCTGGTGCCAAAGCGCCGGAAAACGGCCTGAAAACGGCCAAAAACAAGGCCATTTTTCAGGCCATTTCCAGGCCTTTTGGGGCTGTTTTCTGAGCCATTTTCAGGTCGTTTTTTTTGGGCTGTTTTTGCCCGAAAAATGGCCCAAAACCAGCCTGAAAACGCCCTGAAAAATATCCTGAAAATGGCCCCAAAATGACTGGAAAACAGCCCGAAAAATGGCCAAAACTGGCCAAAAAACAGGCATCTGCGTGCCGGCCAGCTGGTCTTCGGGTTTCCGGTGTTTTTGGCGCACGCACATGCATGCACATGTGTTCCGGTTTGGGCACCCAGTGCTGAAAAGCTTCGCCACCACTGTTCTAGTCCAACCTCCTACTCCAGTAGAGCATTTCAGACAAATGGTTGTTCAATTTCTTCTTAAAAACCTCCAGTATTGGAGCACCCAGAAGTTCTGAAGGCAAGCCGTTCCACTAATTAACTGTTCTGTCAGGAAATTTTCTTAGTTCTAGATTGGATCTTTTTTAAATGACCTTCCACCCATTATTTCTTGTCCTGCCCTCAGATGCTTTGGAGAATATGTCGACCCCTCTTCTCTGTGACAGCCCTTCTTGTATTGGAAGACTGCCATTATATCACCCTGAGTTCTTCTCTTCGTTAGACCAGACAAACCTAATTCCCTCAATCGTTCATCCGGCAGTTTAGCCTCCAGACGCCTTATCAAGGTGCCAAAGCCCACTGCAACAACATCGCCAAAAAGGCTTCAAGAACTGTTAACCTAATCTTACGTAGCTTCTTCTCCGGTAATATCACACTACTAACCAGAGATACAAAACATTCGCCAGACCAATCCTTGAATACAGCTCATCTGTCTGGAACCCAAACCGCATATCGGACATAAATACATTAGAAAGTGTCCAGAGATAATTTACAAGAAGAGTCCTCCACTCCTCTACTCGCAACAGAATACCTTACGCAACCAGACTTGAAATCCCAGGCTTAGAAAGCTTAGAACTATGTCGCCTTTGGCACGACCTAAGCATAGCTCATAAAATTATCTGCTACAACGTCCTTCCTGTCAACGACTACTTCAGCTTCAACCACAACAATACACGAGCACACAACAGATGCAAACTCAAAGTGAACCGCTCCAAACTTGACTGTAGAAAATACGACTTTAGCAACAGATTGGTAAATGCCTGGAACTCACTACCTGACTCTGTGGTTTCGTCACCAAATCCCCAAAACTTTGCCCTTAGACTGTCCACTGTTGACCTCACCCGATTCCTAAGAGGTCAGTAAGGGGCGTGCATAAGCGCACCAGCGTGCCTACCGTCCCTGCCCTAATGTTCCCTCTTATCAGTACCCATCTTATGTATATAAACAATGTTATATCTATGTATATCACCAACACGTACTTGACAAAAATAAATAAATAAATAAATCATCTTTGTTGCTCTTCTCTGCGTTCTTTCTAGAGTCTCAACATCTTTGGACTAGAAAAGGAGCCAAGATGGAAAGATTTAATGACATCCATTCATGCCTCGGTTTCTGTGGGCCAGGAGATGACATCCCTAGTGTGATACTATGCAGGGATGGGTTCTAACTTACTTCACTGCTGGTTCGTTTCCTCCCATGCCACGTGGCCGCACCTCGCGCAGTGCTGAAAAAATTAACCCTCCCAAAAAAGCCAAAAACAAGATGGCGACGCATGCGCAGTGCCGGAAATTCAGCTTCTGCACATGCTCAGAAGAAGAAAAACCCGGGGGAGGATCCATTTTTTTTAAAAAAAATAAAAAAATAAAAAAAATCATAAAAAGATGGTGCCGTCCAGGGACCGGCACCAACCGAACCGGTTCCGTGATGTCATCGTGACATCACCAGCGCATTGCTATCGGTTTGGGCGAACCGGTCTAAACCGGGAGGAACCCACCTCTGATACTATGCTTATAAACGTGTAAATGTTCTCCAAAATGTAGAGGATTTCAAGCAAAGTTTAAGTATTGATTCTTAAAGCTCTTAAAAATTTAGAACTTTATATACAACCTTGTTGGAATATTCATGACTGGGAGAGCCATGTGATTGAGTCAGCCAATCAGGCTGAAGTGTTTTTTGAGCATGTCCAGAAACTTAGCAAGAAGAAGGGTGTGGTTTAGTCTGTCCACCATTAAAGCTTGCTGTGAAAACATCTCAACATGTGATCTGAAACAAAGTGTGGTATTGTTAATGTTTTATTCTACTTATAAAGAAGTTATTTGAATCAGCAAAATGCAGTTATCTTTTGAAGCTTCTGATTTATTGCGTAACTCTGACAGGTTATGGGCCCAGGAATCGCTCAAGAAGTAAAGTTAAAAACTGCATTGTAATTTAAAGCTGATAAGAAGCTGTCTGTGTTGTTAAAGGAACAGGCAGAGAAGAAAAATAAAGCAGGATGGCTGCTGCTATGGAATTTAAAGACAGTCCAATACCCAAATTGGGGAAGAAAAATTATTTAATTTGGGCTGCAAAAATGGAATGTTTTTTGAAAGCAAAAGAATTATGGGACATAGTAGCAGACCCCCCGCAAGTGCTTGGAGCAGCAGATCAAAAGGCTCATGACAAAGCTATGGCTTATCTTCTTTTAAGTCTGGGGGATGATCAATTCTTAAATGTAGCTGAATTAAAGTCTGCAAAAGAAATATGGCAGAAATTGAAAGCAGTACATGTCAATGTTTCTGCGTGTAATGTGGTCCAACTTTCAAGAAAGCTTTTCAGAATGAGTTTGCAGACAGGAGATTCTATGGAAGATCATTTAATGAAAATGCAGTCTAATTTTCTAGAATTGGAGCAACGTGGAGTAAAGTTTCCAGAGTCTCAAAAAGTTTTATTAGTGTTAAATAGTTTGGATCAGAGCTGGGAGACTGTGTCAGCTATTTTTGAAAGTAAGCCAGAAGCAGATTTGAATTTGGAGGCTTTGAAATCGTGTTTATTGAATGAATATGAGAAAAGGCTTTTCAGCCATGCTGATGGAAAATTCCACAGGCGGGGGCTCAACAAGGAGTACAGTGGAAACTTACAGCAAGTCTCCAGCAAAATTTTCCACAGGCTGCCTATCTCTAGCAACAGCCGAGGTGTTTGCAGACAAGAGGAAAGCAGAGGCAGGAGAGATCAAGTTACACAGCAACAATTCTGCAAGCAAGTTAAGAAAGCGTGTTTCATTTGTGGAGAGACAAATCATCTGCAGAAAAGCTGTACACAGAGAAGAAATATGCAAGACAAGAGACATTATTTGCAAGGACAGATTGCAGTTGCAAAAGTTTGTTATAATAACAATAGAGACAAATGGTTGATTGACAGTGGGGCTAGTCAAACAATTGTTAATAATTCTGACTTATTTTCCAGATTTTTCCCAGGAAACCATGAAGAAGTGGCCTTAGCCAATGGTCAAAAGGCTAAAATCATTGGAAGAGGCGATGTGCAAATTCCATATTTGGAATCCAGGTTTACTGATGTGTTATGTGTACCTGAAATGGAGCATAATTTGTTAAGTGTGTCTAGTTTAGACAAGCAAGGTTATGAAACCACATTTGTTAATGGGAAGTGTATCATCCAAAGAAATGGGAATGTTTGTGCACAGGGCATAAAAGAGGATAATCTTTATGTATTGCAGGGACAAAAGGTCCCACATTGTTCCCAGATATTTAAAAATGTAGCAGAACACAATTCATGTGTTCATCTTCTGCACAGACGACTTGGTCATGCTAATTTTAAGGTTGTTCAACAAATGAAAGAATTTGCAGAAGGATTAGATTTGAAGGGATGTAAGGCATATTTGGATTGTGCAGTATGCAAAGCATCGAAATCCAAAGCATTCCCAGTGAGCAAGTTTAGCACAAGACAAACCACAAGAGCTCTAGAACTGGTGCATGCTGATTTAATTGGGCCTATGCAAGCCAGTTTGGGAGGAGCAAAGTATGCGCTGGTCATTGTGGATGACTACAGCAGGTTTGGGTTTTGCTACTTACTTAAGAGTAAAACAGAGGTGCTACAGCAATTTAAGCAATGGTTAAGCTTTGTAGAGAGAAGGTACAAACAACAGGTATGTCAGTTGCAAACTGACAGAGGTTCTGAATTTATGTCAACAAATTTTCAACAATGGTTGAGACAATTGGGAATAAGACACAGGCGCACAAATCCTTACACACCGGGGGAGAACGGAGTGGCTGAAAGGAGGAATGGTGTTTTGCAAACAATGAAAGACTCATTACTGGAGGATTCTGGTATGAGCAGGTCATATTGGGGTGAAGCCATACTGACTGCCAATTATTTAGTAAATAGGTTGTGGAGTTCATCCATCAATAATACTCCATATGCAATGCTATATGGGAGAAAGCCTTCTCTAGCACATTTAAAAATATTTGGAAGTACTGCATGGGTACATATTCCAAAGGCAATCAGAAGAAAGGGACAACAAAAGGCTAGAAAGCTCAGATTTGTGGGCTATGAGCCAGGCTCAAAAGGGTATCGCTTTAGCGATGGAAGTAAAAGGATAGTGATTTCAAGGTCTGCTAGTTTTGCAGAACAAAATTGGAACAGAATTGATGCAAATTCTGAAAATGTCTCACTTAGTGACGGTGATCCGCTTAGCGACGGTGATCCACTTAGTGACAATAACTCATTTAATGATGGTGAATCATTTTCTGAAGGTGTCTATGTTCAGGGAGGAGAGTCTGAACAAGATATGAAGCCAGAAAAGCTTGAAACACAAGAACAGGCAATGCCACGTAGGTCAGAGCGTAGGAACAGAGGGGTTCCGCCAGACAGGTATTCTGCCAGTAAAGTTAAAGTGTGTAATGTGTGGTATGAGCCAAGAAACTATAAGGAAGTATTGGCATTACCAAAAGTTGAACAAGAAAAGTGGAAGGAAGCCATGGATAAAGAGATGAAATCCATGGGCGATCATGAAGTGTTCACATCTATGACTTTGCCACAGGGTACGAAAGCTGTAGGATGTAAGTGGGTATATAAGAAAAAGGTATTACCCAATAATGAAGTACAGTATAAGGCAAGGTTGGTGGCACAAGGTTTTTCTCAATTAAAGAATGTGCACTATGATGAGGTGTTCGCGCCAACTGTAAAAGCTGAGAGCATAAGACTAGCACTGGCATTAGCATCAGCATACAGGCATAGAATTTGGCATTTTGATATAACCACTGCATTTCTCAATGCTGAATTAGAGGAAGAAATTTATATGGTTCAAGCGCCAGGGTATGAAAATAAAAAGCCTAACATGGTGTATAAATTGAACAAGGCTATTTATGGGCTGAAGCAGTCAGCCAGAAATTGGAATATCTGTTTAGATACTGCATTGAAAGGTCTTGGGTTCAAGAGTTGCAAAGCTGATGGTTGCATATACACTGGAAAGTTACAAGGTGGGAATTGTCTACTATTAGCATTTGTGGATGATCTTTGTTTCATTGCAAAGGATGCATCACAAGTTAAAGAATTTGCTAATAAGTTAGAAAAGAAATTTGAATTAAAGAATTTGGGAGAAATAAAGAATTATCTCGGTGTAGAAATACAAAAAACTGAAAAGGGTGGTTATATTCTCAGTCAAAGGAGAAAAATTGAACAATTATTAGAGAAATATAACATGAAAGATTGTAATATTGCTCCTACACCTATGAGCACAGATTTTTACAATAGTTTGGGTGAGGACAAAAGTGAAGCCTGTGATCAGGAGATATATCACTCTGCAATAGGGAGTCTGTTATATCTGTCACAGTGGTCCAGACCAGACATAGCTTGTGCAGTGAGCATTCTAAGTCGCTTTACTGCTACACCTACAAAGTTGCATTGGATGGGTGTGAAAAGAATTCTCAGGTATTTGAAGGGAACTGTGAATTTAGGTCTTCAAATACAGGTCACTGAAGAATTAAAATTGAAATGTTATGTTGATAGTGATTATGCAAATGATGTAAAAACCAGAAAGTCTAATTCTGGAATTGTAATAATGTTTGGAGGGGCTTTAATTGGTTGGAAGTCCAGAAAACAAACAACGGTTGCTATTTCAACTGCTGAAGCAGAGTTTATTGCATTGTCTGAGTTATGTTCTGAAGTAGTTTGGTATGTACAGTTGTTACAAGATTTAAATGTAAATGTAAATGAAGCTGTAACTGTTTATGAAGATAATGCTGCCTGTATAAAAATGGCAACAGGTGACAGAGTGAAGAACAGAAGTAAACATGTGGACATTAAGTATTGTAATGTCAGGGAAGCTGTAAAAGAAAAATTGATACATTTACATCATTGTTCTTCAGAGGATAATTTAGCAGACATGATGACCAAACCATTGGGTGGTGTCCATTACAGGAAATGTTTAAATCCAATAGGTCTGGTGTCTCTCCCAGTAATGAAGGGAGGAATGTTGGAATATTCATGACTGGGAGAGCCATGTGATTGAGTCAGCCAATCAGGCTGAAGTGTTTTTTGAGCATGTCCAGAAACTTAGCAAGAAGAAGGGTGTGGTTTAGTCTGTCCACCATTAAAGCTTGCTGTGAAAACATCTCAACATGTGATCTGAAACAAAGTGTGGTATTGTTAATGTTTTATTCTACTTATAAAGAAGTTATTTGAATCAGCAAAATGCAGTTATCTTTTGAAGCTTCTGATTTATTGCGTAACTCTGACAAACCTATCCTTGGAGATAAGTCTTCTTTTACTTTGAAATGTGATTCACAACTTTCTCTGGATGGTCCATTAGCAAGGAAAAGGGCTTAAAGGAAAAGGATAATGAATATAAGGTTCACTTCAGTTGCGTAACTCTTTCCCTAAGAAGTTCAGACATCCAGAATGAAGACAATGTCTGATAAGCCTCTTTCCCTGAATGATTATATAGTAGGTCTGGTTTTCTGTCTCAATCTCTCTTTTAAAAAAAAGAATATTCTTCCAATAGTCTCAATTTGTTTTGTTCTGCTATTGCTTTAATATTTTTTAAATGGCTTACACTTTTAAATGGTAAGTTGCCTTGGAGTCCAAGATTTATTTATTTATTTTATTTGGTTGTTTTTATATGCCGCACAACTCCCGTAGGACTCAAGAGGCACTTTAGAAAGAAAAAAATGAAGAACAAATAAAATTTTGCAAGGGGCAGATGAAAACCTGTTTAACAAGCTGTGTTTTGGGCACTTCGTTTGCTCTTCCTGCATTTTTAACGACAAGCCCTTTACCATCCCCCCCCCCTAGAAATTCAAAGAACTGCAATTTCAGAACCACTGGAACTGGCAAGAGATAAAACAAATATGAAGAGGAAACCAATAAAACAAAGCCAGATATATGAACCGCTTGACCAAGTGAACTTTATAACAGAAATATTCCAGCCGTTCCTCCTTCGTGGGTATCTTCCTGCTGAAATTATTTTCCTTTCCCTTTTTTACTGGCACATAATTAATGGAATTACCAGGTAGACGTTTCTGTAAATAAATCAGACCTGAGCTGAGGCTGTAAAAAGCTTTCTACTTGAGCTACAAAGGGCTATTCTAAGGAGTGGAAGACACATTTTTCACTCACAGGAAAGTTCCCTGCAGATCTGTTTACTGTAGGTCAGGGCCCCCACAACCTTTTGGGCACCAGGGACTAGTTCCATGGAGAAAGGTTTTTCCGTGGACCGGAGGGGGTGTGGTTTTGCATGCTGCCTGCATCCCATGGATGGGGCTTTGCTTGTGTGTATGGCCCGGTTGGTGGCATGCCATGGATCAGTGCCGGTCCATGGACAAGGGGCTGGGGACCCCTGTGTTAGATGGCTCTGCTCCTTACATAAAACTAGCCCTGGCTATCTGACATTTGGTGATACGTAGAAGAATAGAATAGAATAGAATAGAATAGAATAGAATAGAATAGAATAGAATAGAATAGAATAGAATAGAATAGAATAGAATAGAATAGAATAGAGGAATGGAATGGAATGGAATGGAATGGAATGGAATGGAATGGAATAGAATAGAATAGAATAGAATAGAATAGAATAGAATAGAATAGAAAAGAGAATAGAGAATAGAGAATAGAGAATAGAATAGAAAATAGAATAGAATAGAATAGAAAATAGAATAGAACAGAACAGAACAGAACAGAATAGAATAGAATAACAGAGTTGGAAGGGACCTTGGAGGTCTTCTAGTCCAACCCCCTGCTTAGGCAGGAAACCCTACACCACTTCAGACAAATGATTACCCAATCTCTTCTTAAAAACTTCCAGTGTTGGAGCATTCACAACTTCTGGAGGCAAACTGTTCCACAGATTAATTGTTCTCACTGTCAGGAAATTTCTCTTTAGTTCTAGGTTGCTTCTCTCCTTGATTAGTTTCCACCCATTGCTTCTTGTCCTGCCCTCAGGTGATTTGGAGAATAGCTCGACTCCCTCTTCTTTGTGGCAGCTCCTGCGTGCCTTGCTCCTCTGAGGTAGACGTGGAACTATTACTTCTTTCTTGTTCATCGTATGATCACTGGCATGGGATATGTTGTGAATAGGAGGGAAATCTGGCTAGCCCAGTAAATTGTTCAGCCACCCACTAGCTACTCTAAGAAACAGGCCTTTCAGAAAAAGGGAGAAATGATATACGGCTCATGTTTAACAGGGCGTACCTGTTTACATTCAGATTCTGAAGTCCAGCCAGCACTTCTGAAGTATGCTGATGCTTGAAAAGGTCTTCCGTTTCTACCTGAAAGATGGTTTGTTGGTCTGCCACAGGGGTGGGGAAGGATATTTGCTTCTGACAGCTGTATCAATAACCACCACCACCACCACCACAACTCGGAAAAGCAGATGACTGTATCAGATTCCACCCTGCTAAACAAATTTAGTTTAATTTAGTTTACTTTGTTGTCACTGCACTCCGTACAATGAAATTAAATGCCATCTTCAGTGTTCCAAACTTGATTGCAAAAAATACGACTTCAGCAACAGAGTGGTCAATGCCTGGAATACTTTACCTGACTCTGTGGTTTCTTCCCCAAACCCTCAAAACTTTAACCTTAGACTGTCTACTGTTGACCTCACCCATTCCTAAGGGAACTGTGAATAATAATAATAATAATAATAATAATAATAATAATAATAATAATAATAATAATAATAATAATAATAATAATAACAACAACAACAACAACAACAACAACAACAACAACAACAAAGTTGAAAGGGACCTTGGAGGTCTTCTAGTCCAACCCCCTGCTTAGGCAGGAAACCCTACACTACTTCAGACAAATGGTTATCCAACATCTTCTTTAAAACTTCCAGTGTTGGAGCATTCACAACTTCTGTTCCACTGATTAATTGTTCACTGATTAATTGTTCATAAGCGCACAAGCGTGCCTATTGTCCCTGTCCTAATGTCCCCATGTATTCGTAACCATCTCGTGTACTCATAACCATGCTTATACATCTTATGTATTCACAATCATGTTTATACTTTGTAATCATATATACGCTTGGCAAAATAAATAAAATAATAAATAAAATACATTATACGTTAAAAAAAATAACACAAAAACACACACCCTTCACATTATCAATTTGCTTGTCTGTTTCCCCCTTGTCATATCATATCACTCCCATCTCTTACCTCCCTCCCTTTTCTCTATCTACTTTCTCCTTTTCTCCCTTCTTCCTACTTCACTCTTCTTCCTTCCTCTGACTTTCTCCTTCTCCTTCTACTCCTCTCTTCACCTCAGTGGTGGGTTCCTACAGTGCGGTCCGCTCTATAGCACCGGTAGCGGCCCGCTGGTGACGTCACAGTACCGGTGCGGTCAGTTGCCGGTGCCTGGGCGGCGCCATTTAAAAAAAAAATTAAATGTTTTAAAAAAATTTCTTTTGTGCATGCCAGAAGCCGACTTCCGGCACTGCGCATGCGCTGCCTTCCTACCCCACACTGAGTCCAAGTAGGGGAGGATGGCTGAGGGAGTGCGTGAGACGCTGAAAGAACAGGCGGCAGGAGCTATCTCCATTCCCCTCCCTTCAGCAGTCTGAGAAGCCACGAATGCGCGGTGATGATCCTAGGCATTTTTGCATGTTCGAGGCTTCTCGAGCTGCTGAGGAGAGGGGGAATGGGCAGCAGGACTTATCTCAGTTTCCCACCCTTCAACAGTCTGAGAAGCCATGCTCACCCAGTCACATGGCTGGCAAGCCACACCCACAAAATAAACCACACCCACAGAGTGGTAGTAAAAATATTAGGAACCCGCCCCTGTACCTCACCCTTCTCCTCTTTCTAACCCCTCTCTTCTCCTACCTTCTCTCTTCCTCCTCTCCTCTCCCCTGAAGCTTCTTCAGCTCTGACTGGATGGCGGGGAAATGGAAGGATTTATACTCCTTGCAGACAGCTGGTCATTTGCATTCTTTTAGAAAGTCATTGAGGCAAATGACTTATATAAAATAAAAGGATGCAAACGACCAGCTTTCTGAAAGAAATATAAATCCTTCCATTCTACACCATCCAGTCAGAGCTGAAGAAGCTTCTTGGATGAGAAGCGAAACGTCTTCAAAGAAAAACCAGAAAGTCCAGTTGCCTCTTGAAAAAGTACCTTTGGGACACTTTTTTCAGTGCTGTTGCAACTTTGAACGGCCACTAAATGAACTGTTATAAGTCAAGGGCTACCTGTTGTAGGAAGTTAGCACCCACCCCTCTTCTAGAAAAATGAAATATCCTAGGAAATATTAAAAGGCAGAATATTATATAGAATATCCCTGGAAACATGCTTTTAGGCAGACAAAAGACTCATTTTAGTAGCCCCCACCCTTGCCAATGTGCCATTAAGGCAGGGGTGGCCAAACTATGGCTCTTTGAGGACCTGTGGACTTCAACTCCCAGAATTCCTGAGCCAGCCATGCAGCTGGCTCAGGAATTCTGGGAGTTGAAGTCCACAGGTCCTCAAAGAGCCATAGTTTGGCCACCCCTGCGAAATAGCCCAGTTCCCTCATTTCCCCCACCTAGCCTGGAATAGTCTACTACATAACAAATAAATAACCATATTAGGAATTTCCCAAAGCCCTTTCATTACACCACATGGGACCTGGGAAGATTACATCAGCCAAGCCTAGGACTTAGGACACCCATAAGAGTTGCCCCAGCATGCCCCTGGGAGTCTGACAGCCAATGGGATACATTTCTGTACATGAACAGGAAACAGTTAGGGAGGGGCCCAAGAGAGAGTATAAAGCAAGGAACTCCCAGCATTTTGGCCCTTCCTTTCTCTGGACCCAACACCTGAAAACATGTGATCCACCTTTTCTGTTCAGAAGCTCATGCCATGTGCTCCTGTTCCTTTGTTCTCCATTAAAACCTTCTTTCCAAGCAACTTCCATGAATCCAGTGTTCTTTTTCCCCACTTGGAACTGAACCCAGAAGAATATTCCTTACAACACTGTATTCATTTTTATTTTTAATTTTGCAATCTCCTGTGCCTTTTGGAAGGGAGTCCTCCTGCAAACAGCAGAACCAGCTTCTGAACAAACATGCCCAGGTCTGAATAGAAAGCAGTGAGGCATATTACTTCTTGAAAAAGCAGCTTTGGGACAATTGCAGTGATTTGCTTAACAATTGTGGCCAAAAAATAAAACAAAAGGTTGTAAAATTGGGTGGGACTCAGTTAACAACCATCTTGCTTGGCAACAGAAATTCTGATGGTTGTAAGCTGAAGACTACTTGTACCATGCAGGGGAGGGTTCCTAGTTTTTTTTACTACCACTCTGTGGGCGTGGCTTGTCAGCAATGTGACCGGGTGGGCGTGGCTTGCCGGCCATGTAACCAGGTGGGCGTGGCTTCTCAGACTGCTGAAGGGAGGGAAACTGAGATAGGTCCTGCCGCCCATTCCCCCCTTCCCTCAGCAGCTCGAGAAGCCTCAAACATGCGAAAATGCCTAGTATCATCACCGCGCGTTCGTGGCTTCTTGGACTGCTGAAGGGAGGGGAATGGAGATAGCTCCTGCCGCCCGTTCTTTCAGCATATCACGCGCTCCCTCAGCCATCCTCCCCTGCTTAGACTCACTGTGGGGTAGGAAGGCCGAGATGGTGCAGTGGTTAAATGCAGCACTGCAGGCTACTGCTAGTTCAGCAGTTCAGCTGTTCAAATCTCACCGGCTCAAGGTTAACTCAGCCTTCCATCCTTCTGAGGTCGGTAAAATGAGGACCCAGATTGTTGGGGACAATATGCTGACTCTGTAAACCGCTTAGAGAGGGCTGTAAAGCACTATGAAGCGGTATATAAGTCTAAGTGCTATTGCTATGCGCAGTGCCGGAAGTTCAGCTTCTGGGCATGCGCAGAAGAATTTTTTTTAAAAAAAATTAAAAAACAATTTTTTAAAAAAATGGTGGCACCCAGGCACCGGCAACCGACCGCACCGGTACTGTGACGTCACCAGCGGGCCACTACCGGTGCTATAGAGTGGACCGCACTGGTAGGAACCCACCACTGGGCCCATGGGAGATTTGGGGAGAGACCATGACTCAGAGTCCAAAACATTAAGTGCCCATATAAAGGTCTCAGGTTCAGGTTGTAAGTATTGTTGGAAGAAATAGCCTTCTGGCTTCAGTTCCAAGTGTGCGGGAGAAAGACACTGGAAACATGGTGGCTGCTTGGAAAGATGGTTTGAATGGTGGGCAGGATCACATGCCTTGAAGATGGTGGGTGAAGGAGAAAAAGAAACAGAGATGCTGAGAGTGCCCTGGTTTTATGCCCTCTCTGGGCCCCACCCTAGAGCTTCCTGTTCCTGTGTAAGAAGTGCACTCTCAAGCCGATGTCACAGTTTGGAAAAAAACCTCGGCTTGCCACACATATTCTTAGAAGGCCTACTGACTATGGGACCTTGGGAGGGGTGATTGCATGAGGGACCTAGAAGTAGTCATAACACATTCCTTCTAGATTCTCAAGGTCATCCTTTTTCCAACACCTGCCCGGAAGTGCCGGGAGGAACAGCCACATTGGCAGAAGATGAGTGGGCAACGTGACGGACTTGGGGGTGTGGGGAAAGGATGTGAATTTTAACCTGGGTGGAAAACCTTGGTAGCTTTTAGATTCGGGTTTTCCACAGATGTGCCAACAGGGCTTCATTAATAAATTGGAACTTTGAGGAATACTTTGCCTCGGACTCTGATTTAAGTTTGGATGCTATTTGGAACCCTGACACTAACCTGAATCTAAAAGCTACACAAAAGCTGACATGCACTCTGGTGGACAGACTCCCAGGGAGCGGGGGTCTTAGCTAACTTTGTAGGCTGTCTGTCTCCCAGGCTTGGTTGAGCCTTGCTGGCTGATGTAAGCTTCCCAGGTGCCATGTGGTGAGATGGGTAGAGGGCTAATCCTATCATGTCCTGAGGGCCATGTCTTAATCCCATTGCCCTGGAGCTGAAGGGGGTAGAACTTTGTTATGTAGAATAGACTGGCTCAGGCCTTAATGGCCCATTGACAAAGGTGGTGGGGGTGAGTTTTTGTCTCCCTTTTAGGGGAAATATTCTGCCCTTTTAATATTTCCTAAAATATTTCATTTTTCTAGTAGAGGGGTGGGCGCTAACTTCCTGCAGTATGGACTAGGAAAACTTGTACCTCTTAATTTTTTTTAATCTGAATTGTTTGTGTATGTGTGTGTGTGTGTGTGTGTGTGTGTGTGTGTGTGTGTGTGTGTGTGTGTGTACAGGTAGTCCCCGACTTACAACAGTTCACTTAGTGGCCGTTCAAAGTTACAATGGCTGAACTGAAAAAAGAGACTTAGGACCATTTCTCACACTTACGACCGTTGTAGCATCCCCATGTGATCATGTGATTTACATTCAGATGCTTGACAAAATGACTCCCGTGTACGACCAGGGCGGTCTCCCGGGGTCATGCGATCCCCTTTGGTGACCTTCTGATAAGCAAAGTCAATGAGGAAACCAGATTCACTTAACAACCGTGTTACTCACTTAACAACTGCAGGGATCCACTTAACAAACGTGGCAAGAAAAGTCGTAAAATGGGGCAATACTCACTTAACCAATTCCTCAGCATCATGTTTGGGCTCAGTTTGGTCATACGTTGAGGACTTACCTGTACTTTAAGAGCCGAGGTGTCGCAGCGGTTAGAGTGGGGTACTGCAGGCCACTTTAGCTGACTGTGATCAGCAGGTCAGCGATTCAAATCTCACCAGCTGAAGGTTGACTCAGCCTTCCATCCTTCCGAGGTAGGTAAAATGAGGACCCAGATTGTTGGGGGCAATATAAATATACATCGCTTAATGGTGTAAACTGCTTAGAGAGTGCTTGCACTGTGAGGCGGTATATAAATGTCACTAATAAATAAATAAAATACTTTCTGCTGGCTATTAATTCTGTACCAACTGCTTTCGTTTTTGGTGTGTGTGTGTGTGTGTGTGTGTGTGTGTGTGTGTGTGTTTTCTTGCCAACCCAACCACCATGAGTATTTTCTCAAGTAAGGCCAAGATATGCCTGTTTCAAATAAATAAACAATGGGTGGGGGACAAATACACCAACCAGAAAGAAAATATTTGCACATTTACAAGGAAGAGTCTTGTGAATTTCTGCTTTGCTAACTGTTAAATAAAGAGGGAGGTTTGTCCTGTTTCCTTTCCCTCCACATACACACACTTTAGAAGGAGCCTGCGGGTTCAGGTATGTGAGCAGCTACAGTTAAAAAACTAACGACATGTCCAGACAAATATTCAAGCTTCCATTTGTGTGGGGTTGTAAATTTACTGGTTTTCAACCTTGAGTTTTAGCAAGGGCCGGTCATAAACCCTTCCTGAAAAGTTGCAGAAGATTAAAAGCTCTTAATGAGCTGTAAATATTAATCAGAGTGGACCAGTAATCAGAAAATCTTTTTCTCTGTTTCCCCCCACCCACCCACCCCTCTCTCTCTCTTTCCGGCAATCATATCAAATCACACCCTGCTAAACAAACAGCAATCGGAAATGGTTCCACGACTACATTCTTGAAACAAAATTGAAACTGTCAGGTTGCTTTTCAAAAGAGGTAGATCCACTCATATAATCTCCTTTTAAAACAGTCCTTTGTCTTGTAACGACTTTCCCTTATAGGGCATTATGCATTTTATTTTGATCCTCCCTTCAATATTTTTTTTGCAAGCATTGGGTGTGTGTGAATCCACCCTCATTTAACTACACATTTGCTTCCACTCTTGAGGGATAATTTTTACATAAACTACAAGGCTGTATGTGTCTGCATCAGCGGTGGGTTCTCCCAGTTCGGCCCGGTTCTGCGAACCGGTAGCGGTGGCGGCGGGAAGCTCCGTCCACCCGCCCGGGATGCTTCTGCACATGCGCAGAAGCATCGTGTGCATGCACAAGCGGACCGGTAGCAACGAGATTTACAACTGTTCTGCATGTGTATTTCAATTATAGAACTAAACGAAGGGCTCCTTTTAAAATGACACAATTTGTGAAACAGCTGCAAATACAGATAGTCCTCAACTGACAATGACAATTGAGCCCAATGTTCCTGTTGTTAAGCGAGACATTTGTTAAGTGAGTTTCACCCCATTTTGCAACCTGTCTCGCCAGAGTTGTTAAGTGCGGCACTGCAGTTGCTAAGTTAGGAACACGGTTGTTAAGTGAATCTGGCTTCCCCATGGACTTTGCTGGTCAGAAGGTTGCAAAAGGTGGACACATGACCCCGGGACCCTGCAACCGTCATAAATATGAACCAATTGCCAAGCGTCTGAATTTTGATCAGGTGACCATGGGAATGCTGCAATAGTCATAACTGAAAAATGGTGGTAAGTCACTTTTATCAGTGCCATTGTAACTTCGAATAATCACTAAACGACTGGTTGTAAGTCAAGATTACCTGTATATCTATATACCTGTATAGTACCTATATATAGAAAACTGGGTTGGTGGGTTGGCCTGAGGTCTTAGAATGGAGCTCAATCTTTCAGAGTTTGGTTAGTTATTCTCTGCTGTTCAACTAGACATAATCCTAGTTGAAAGACATATGAAACAGATCAGTGTTTAACAGATAAAAATTTATTGCTAAGGTAACACCTTAGATTGACCTGCTCTGGGTGAAATAATAAACAATACTAACTGCTGGTTTGTGCCTATCCGAGTTTTTTGATAGATAGATATAGATATAGATATAGATACAAAATATATAGAATTCTTTATTGGCTAAGTGTGATTGGACACACAAGGAATTTGTCTTTGGTGCATATGCTCTCAGTGTACATAAAAGAAAAGATACATTTGTCAAGAATCATGAGGTAAAAAACACTTAATGATTGTCATAGGGTACAAATAAGAAACCAGGAAACAATCAATATTAATATAAATCGTAAGGATACAAGCAACAAGTTACAGTCATGCAGTCATAAGTGGGAGGAGATCATAGATGAGAAGACTAATAGTAATAGTAATGCAGCCTTAGTGAATAGTTTGACAGTGGTGAGGGAATTATTTGTTTAGCAGAGTGATGGCGTTCAGGGGGAAAACTGTTCTTGTGTCTAGTTGTCTTGGTGTGCAGTGCTCTATAGCGACGTTTTGAGGGTAGGAATTGAAAGAATTTATAGCAATAGCAATAGCACTTAGACTTATATACCGCTTCATAGTGCTTTACAGCCCTCTCTAAGCGGTTTAACAGAGTCAGCCTATTGCCCCCAACAATTTGGGTCCTCATTTTACCCACCTCGGAAGGATGGAAGGCTGAGTCAACCTTGAGCCGGTGAGATTTGAACAGCTGAACTGCTGAACTGCAGTGCTGCATTTTAACCACTGCGCCACCTCGGCTCTTATGTACAGGATGTGAGCAGTAAATATTTTCATGGCCCTCTTTTTTATCATGGCTTGTCCTGTTCTCTACTTTATATTATTCGCTCTACTTCCTCCCCTCCCCCCGCCCCTGGTCTCTTCTCAGTTGTTACACTGTGCAATTACAAGGAGATGCAGTCAGAGAGACACAACCATATGCACATAAGGTGTTCTTAAGAATGACACAACTGGAACCAGATGGAGGTGAGTGAAAAAGGAATAAATAATGTATATTTCACTGCCAAACTGTCACTTGTTCAAAAACAGAAACTCTGAAGAGAGCAAGACTCGAAATATATCGAAATAAATATATTCAGCGTCAAAATCATTCCGGCAAATTATCAAGTTCTAGATTTCTGTTCTGAGTCTCTTTGAAGAAGAAAATCTAAGGCAAGGAGAGACTTCCTTAAGTCCCTTGCTGTGAGATATTTGTCCTAATCCGAGATGGCAGCTACAAAGCGAGTGCCAACATTGCCATTTTGAAATACATTATTTATATGCATTTTGGGAAAAAGGGGAAAATGATATTCTGAATATCTGCAGCTGCTGAAACCTTTTGAAATTGGAAGCAATTCTTACGAAAACCTGATTTCAGGTAGTCCTCCACTTATAATGACAACTGAGCCGAACATTTCTGTTGCTAACCAAGACAGTTGTTAAGTAAGTTTTGCCCCATTTCATGACCTCTTTTGCCACAGTTGTTAAGTGAATCATGTTAGAATATTCATAACTGGGAGAGCCATGTGAACAAAGTCAGCCAATAGATTAGCATAGTAACTTGGTCAGCCAATTAGAGTAAAGTGCTACTGAGCATGTGCAGGAAACTAAGCTTTGAGCTGGCTGTATTTTTCCAGTCTCTATTATGTCTCCATTGTGTGTGCTTGTCTACAGAAAGTCTCTGTAAGAAGTATGTTTTTCAACTTGCTGTAAAGAAGAACTTGCAGTACTGTAAATATGTTTATTTTGATTATAAAGATGTTATTTAATTCAGCAAAATGCAGTCAATTGTGTAAGCTTCTGATTTATTTTTCAACGGAGAAAATCTCCAACAAATCACTCCAGTTGTTAAATTAGTAACCCAGTTGTTTACTGAATCTGGTTCCCCCATATTGCATTCAGATAAATCCATGAAAGAATGCACAGGAACTCAGTTTTAAAAGACCTCTATGACAATAAGATCAAGGATCTTGACAGCCTTGAACATTGGGCACTATCCAGTAATGGGTTTCACTTACCTTTGCTACCAGTTCGGAGATGTGCGTGCACCACTTCTGCATATGCGCAGATCATCCGTGATGACATCCGGGCGGGTGGGCAGAGCCTCCCACCACTGCTGCTACCGATTCACCCGAACCGGTGCGAACCGGTAGCAACCCACCACTGGCACTATCTAACAAAATGAAATTCAATGGTGAAAAAAAGTAAGGTTCTACATTTAGGCAAGAAAAACAAAATGGACAGGTACAGTATATGTGGTACCTTTCTCAATAGTAGTAACTATGAGAGGGATTTTGAAGTCCTAGTGGACAACCATTTAAATATGAGCCAGTAGTGTGCAGCAGCTGCCAAAAAAGCCAACACAGTTCTAGGCTGCATAAGCAGAGGGATAGAATCAAGATCACGTGAAGTGTTAATACCACTTTATAATGCCTTGGTAAGGCCACACTTGGAATACTGCATTCAGTTTTGGTCGCCACGATGTAAAAAAGATGTTGAGACTATAGAAAGAGTACAGAGAAGAGCAACAAAGGTGATTAGGGGATTGGAGGCTAAAACATATAAAGAACGGTTGCTGGAATGGGGTATGTCTGGTTTGATGAAAAGAAGGACCAGGGGAGACGTGATAGCAGTGTTCCAATATCTCAGGGGCCGCTACAAACAAGAGGGAGTGAAGCTATTCTCCAAAGCACCTGAAGGCAAAACAAGAAGCAATGGGTGGAAACTAATCAAGGAAAGAAGCAACCTAGAACTAAGGAGAAACTTCCTGACAGTTAGAACAGTTAATCCATGGAACAGCTTGCCTCCAGAAGTTGTGAATGCTCCAACACTGGAAGTTTTTAAGAAGAGATTGGATAACCATTTGTCTGAAGTAGTGTAGGGTTTCCTACCTAAGCAGGGGGTTGGACTAGAAGACCTCCAAGGTCCCTTCCAACTCTGTTTTCTATTCTATTCTATTCTATTCTATTCTATTCTATTCTATTCTATTCTATTCTATTCTATTCTATTCTATTCTATTCTATATATCCAAATAATGCGTGTGTGAGTATGTGCGCTCTCTCTCTCTCTCTCTCTCTCTCTCTCTCTCTCTCTCTCTCTCTCTCTCTCTCTCTCTCTCAATAGGAGAAAAATGTAGGCAAATTATTATCATTCTTGAATCAAATGCAAAGCCAATTTGTGGGAAACCAATTATCTTTGCAGCATCATTTTTACACGTGGCTCCCAGAGGAAGGATTTGAATTAATAGATCATTTTCATTATGCAAATACTTTCCTCTGTTTTGAAAAATAGCAGGGTATCTAACATTTGGCCTGTCATGGAAGCCACGCGCCCCATTGCATCCCTTAAAGAGGCCTTTGCATTAATTCAACGTGAAAGGTCAGTTCTTCATAATTAATGATAACCTGCTAAGATCTACTCTCAGCTGCGCTGCTGAAGGTCTGACCAGTCTCTGAAACGAAGACAGCCAATTCTTTCCTGTAATGTCTGACAGTCTCTTCTCTGTCTCACATTTTAATTTCTGGAGTTATATTTTGGCTAAGTGTTTCCAGATGTTTTATCTTAATCTGACATTAGTGTATGGCAATATTACAGCTGATCCCCACTTTTTATACTTTCAAGTTGAGCTCAACTTCTGAGGATTACTGTATTTTTCTTGGCTCCAGTATTGGAACGGCATGTCACTGCCTTCTTCAGAAATTTTTTCTTCAGTTTCCCAGTCTAGGGTAAAGTCCTACTCAAGTCCTTGTGACCATTGGATTATATCCGGGATCTCCAAACTTGGCAACTTCAAGACTTGTGGATTTCAACTCCCAGAATTCCCCAGCCAGCACATGTTCCCCATGGTTGAAGGAATTCTGGGCGTTGAAGTCCACAAGTCTTAAAGTTGTCAATTTTGGAGACTTCTGGAATAGACTACTGAAATGCACTTTGAAGTAGGTTGAATTCAGGAGTTGTCTGACTCATTCAGCCAGCTACATTTTCTTGGTAGAAAGTAGAGAAAGGAACTCATCAAATTTGCAGATGACATCAAACTGGCAGGAATAGCCAACACTCCAGAAGATAAGCTCAAGATACAGAAGGATCTTGACAGACTTGAACATTGGGCGCTATCTAACAAAATGAAATTCAGTGGTGAAAAAAGTAAGGTTCTACATTTAGGCAAGAAAAACAAAATGCACAGGTACAGGATAGGTCAGTGATGGCGAACCTTTTTTGGTTCGCGTGCCAAAGGGGGGGGGGGAATGCGGGGGATCACGTGTGCGCGTGCCCACACTCATAATTCCATGCACCCCTGCACATGCACGCATGACCCCCCTGCTCCCAGCATGCAATGGCATGCCCATTTTTCGGTCTCCCCAGGCTCCAGAGCCTTTCTAGGAGCCTGGGGAGGGCGAAACGGCCTTCCCCACCCCCTCTGGAGGCTGGAAACAGCCTGTTTCCCGACTCCCAGTGGGCCCAGAAGGCCCGAAAATCAGCCGGCTGGTGCACACATGCATGCCAGACCTGAGCTCGCGTGCCCACCGATATGGCTCCGCGTGCCACTTGTGGCACCCGTGCCATAGGTTTGCCATCACGGGGATAGGTGGTACCTTGCTAAATGGTAATAACTGTGAGAGGAATCTTGGAGTCCTAGTGGACAACCATTTAAATATGAGCCAGCAGTGTGCAGCAGTTGCCAAAAAAGCCAACACAGTTCTAGGCTGCATAAACAGAGGGATAGAATCAAGATCATGTGAAATGTTAATACCACTTTATAATGCCTTGGTGAGGCCACACTTGGAATACTGCATTCAGTTTTGGTCGCCACGATGTAAAAAGGATGTTGAGACTCTAGAAAGAGTGCAGAGAAGAGCAACAAAGATGATTAGGGCACTGGAGACTAAAACATATGAAGAATGGTTGCAGGAACTGGGTATGTCTAGTTTAATAAAAAGAAGGACTAGGGGTAACATGATAGCAGTGTTCCAATATCTGAGGGGCCGCTACAAACAAGAGGGAGTGAAGCTATTCTCCAAAGCACCTGAGGGTAGAACAAGAAGCAATGGATGGAAACTAAACAAGGAGAGAAGCAACCTAGAACTAAGGAGAAATTTCCTGACTGTGAGAATAATTAATCAGTGGAACAACTTGTGTCCAGAAGTTGTGAATGCTCCAACACTGGAAGTTTAATAAGAAGATGATGGATAACCATTTGTCTGAAGTGGTGTAGGATTTCCTGCCTAAGCAGGGGGTTGGACTAGAAGATCTCCAAGGTCCCTTCCAACTTTGTTATTCTTTGTTATCTTTGCTAGACTTGAATAAACTGTTTAACCTTCTTAGTCCAACATATTAACTACTCTACTATATTGAGTCTCCGGTGTACAGGGAAAACGTTCTTTTTCTTAATAGAAAGCTTAACAGAGACATACCTGGAGGGAAATGACTTTCATGGTAGCAATTTTCAAGGGAAGTTGCCTTTCTGAATGTTGACCTTATGGTCAAGGAACTACCCAGGACAGCGTTCAATTGTACTCAATTATCAAGTAATAATTTTGCTTTTGCTGATGAATTCACAGTTGCTGTGAAAATAAGCTACTAAATATTTACTTTTTAAAAAATAACCCTGCCATCCAGTCTCAGTTGCATATCTTTAAATCAAAAGGCTACTCAGTAATTTTAAGCAATCTGGCCTATATTTCCCAGCAGTTTTGCAATCGTTTCACCCTTAGGCTCATTTATTTCAGGATAGTGGCTTGGTGAGGACCATTTCCATTTGATTCCATCCTATAATTTTGGACATCTTAAGATTTCACTTCAGGGAGAAAAAAAACTCTGTAGGAAGTTAGCACCCACCCCTCTCCTAGGAAAATGTGATATTTTAGGAAATATTAAAAGAGCAGAATATTTCCCCTAAAAGGGAGGCAGAAACTCAGCCCCCCACCTTTGTCAATGGGCCATTAAGGCCTGGGCCAGTCTATTCTACATAACAAAGATCTACCTCCTTCAGGCAGAGCCATAGTAGGAATTGCCCAAAGCCCTTTCATTACATCATCACCCAGCAAGGCTCAACCAAGCCTGGGACTCAAAAGACAACCTACAAAGTTACCCCTGCATGGCCCCATGGGAGTCTGACAACCAATCAAAATACAAGCTCAAATTCAAAGCCCAACAGAGGGTATAAATCTCTCTATTTCTCTCATCCATGTGCCTTTTTGCCCAGGACCTCAAACCATGTGGTCCTGTCCACCATTAACCAGCTTGACTACTGTAACACGCTCTACATGGGGCTACCCTCGAAGAGCATCCAGAGACTACAATTGGTACAGAATGCAGCTGCGCGAGCTGTGGTGGGTGTACCGAGATTCACCCACGTAACACCCATTCTTCGCCAGCTGCATTGGCTGCCCATTAGTCTCCGGTCGCAATTCAAGATGTTGGTTTTGACCTTTAAAGCCCTACATGGCTCAGGGCCAGGTTACCTTCGGGACCGCATCCTGCCACATTCCTCCCTATGACCAGTTAGGTCCCACAGAGAGGGCCTCCTCCGGGTCCCGTCTGCCAAACAATGCCGGCTGGCGGGCCCACGGGGGAGAGCCTTCTCTGTGGGAGCCCCATCTCTCTGGAACCAACTCCCACCAGAGATCCGGACTATCCCCACCCTACTGGCCTTCCGCAAGGCAGTAAAAACATGGCTCTTCCGGCAGGCGGGGTGAAGAGACGACTCCCTCATGTATGAATGGTTTTTAAATTGTAATACGATGTTTGTAGATGTTATTTTAATGTGTAGTTCTAATCTCTGTTGTAAGCCGTCCTGAGTCCTACGGGATTGGGCGGCCTATAAGAACTCTTATAAATAAATAAATAAATTAATTAAAAACTATCTTTCCAAATAGGCACCATGTTTCCAGTGTCTTTTTCCTCACTTGGAACTGAACCCAGATGGACATTTCTTCCAACAACTCCGAAGAGTTTTTCTGCAATCTGAAGGTTTCCTTTTAAATGTGCAAAATATTTCAACTCCTGGAATTCCCAATCCATGTTGGCTAAGGATTCTGGGAGCCATCATTCTTAAGGACCCAGATTGTTGGGGCAGGGGTGAAATCCAGCAGGTTCTGACAGGTTCTGGAGAACCGGTAGCGGAAATTTTGAGTAGTTTGGAGAACCAGCAAATACCACCTCTGGCTGGCCCCAAAGTGGGGTGGGAATGGAGATTTTGCAATATCCTTCCCCCAGGAGTGAGAAGGGAATGGGGATTTTGCAGTATCCTTCCCCTGCCACGCATACCAAGCCACACCCACCAAGCCACAACACGCCCACCAAGCCACGCCCACAGAACCGGTAGTAAAAAAAATTGGATTTCACCACTGTGTTGGGGGCAATATGCTGACTCTGTAAGCCGCTTAGAGAGGGCTGTAAAGCACTATGAAGCGGTATCTAAGTCTAAGTGCTATTGCTATTGCTATTAACACATTTGGAAGACACCAAATTCCAATCTGGCCTTTGAAACAAGTACTTCTCCCTCTGTTTCAGGTTTGCCATAAATATACTTAAGAGATGTACAGTGCGTAATTGCTATTAGTAGGAGTAATTAATTCCATTTTCCTCATTAATCAAGCCCCTGTAACATTTTTTTTCTTAATTGTTCTCTGAACTGGATCCAGCAGAAAGCAAGCAATCTTGATCAGGAGCAACAACCTGTAAGCCTATGAGATATTTTCAGATCTCTGCCTACTCCAAGTCAGTAAATTCTGTTTTAGATGACAGTATAGTAATTGTGTGTGTATAGTAAACCACTGTAGTATAAGAAATAGTCAAGTGTTGTTTTTTTTTTTGCAACGAGTGATTTTGGATAGGAATCCTTAGTAACTTATCATTGGGACAGCATAGGTAGCAGCTTTCAAGGGGATTATTTTTAGAAGACAGGTGATGCCACCTGCCAGAATAAATTATGGAGCTGCTATAAAATGAGGTACAGGAAGGAGATGACAGCAAGGATTTAAAATCACAATTTATGGCAATGATGGTCTCAGCAGGCTACAACTGACTTAAGCTTGGAAGCTGGAAAGTACTTGAGTGGGAGACTTGCACAGAATTGTTGGGTTGTAGGCTAGACTTGAAAACTGAAAAACATCTTGGATGAAGTCAGGGACTTCCACCTTGTTGCCAGAAAAAGTATATGGTTGTGTAGTGTCACAACAGGTGGCTACACATAAGAACCCTTGTTGGTTTTTTTTTTTAAAAAAGTGAAATAGCGTTGAAACTATTTAGTTCAGGGCAGGGGTGGGATTGAATTTTTTTAGCAACCGGTTCGCTGCCCGGTTGCTGGGTGGGCATGGCCATGGAGGCGTGGCCTACTCGGCCTCCTGCACCACAGTGGGAGGGGTATTTTCACCCTCCCCAGGCTCCGGAGGCTTTCCTTGAGCCTCCAGGAGGGCAAAAAAGTCCTCTCCCAGATACCAGAGGCCCTCCAGAGGACAGAAATGGGCCCATTTCCAGACTTCTGGTAGGCCCATTTTTCACCCTCCCCAGGCCCTTGAGCCTCCTGGAGGGCTAATACGGCCTCCCCCAGGCTCCAGAGGCCGGAAATGGGCCCATTTCTGGACTTCTGGTACTTCCGGTAGGCCCATTTTTCATCCTCCCCAGGTTCCAAAGGCTTTTCTTGAGCCTCTTGGAGGGCTAAAACGGCCTCCCCCAGGCTCCAGAGGCCGGAAATGGGACAATTTCTGGAGTTCCGGTACTTCCGGTAGGCCTGTTTTTCGCCCTCCCCAGGCTCCGGAGATTTCCTCCAGCCTCCATGAGGGCAAAAATGGCCTCCCCCGGGTTCCAGACGCCCTCCAGAGGCCGGAAACAGGCCCATTTCCAGACTTCCGGTAGGCCCATTTTTCGCCCTCCCAGAGCCTCCGTGCACGCCCTGCACTTACCTGGCATCCAAAATGGGCCGCGTGGAGACTCCTGGGAAGGGAGGGGTGGGCCTTGGAACAACCGGTTCAGCAAACCAGATTAAAATTAACATCTGGTTCGCCCAAACCGGTCCGAACCGGATGAATCCCACCCCTGGTTCAGGGGTGTCAAACTTAATTTCATTGAGGGGCGCATCAGGGTTGTGTTTGATCTTGGAGGGCCTGGGTGGGCATGGCCGTGGTGGGCGTGGCCAGCTGGACATCACTCATGTCAGGGCAGCCTGTGTGCGGCTGGAATTGCTGCATGTTTCAACCAAGAAATCCTAAGGCTGTAAGACCCAGACGGCAATTTTTAAAAAAAATAATCCTAGAAGATTATGGGAAACCAATTCTTTATTTTTGTACCATTGCAAAGAAACCTGGGCATTGTACCTGGATATGACTCACCAGCAGTCAAGATCAACTCAAGGGAGACCTTATCTCGATGGCAAACTAGCATAGAGGGAAGAAAACAATTAAGCTAATACTTCATTTTTATTTTGTATTTGTTAAACAAAAATAAATGTTCTGATTGAATGAATGAATAAATATAAATATATACTGCCCACACAGGAGCTATGGTGACACAGTGGTTAGAAGGCATTATTGCAGGCTGACTCTGTTCACTGCTAGGTGTTCGATCCTGATCGGCTCATGCTTGACTCAAACCTCCATCCTTTTGAGGTCAGTAAAATGAGGACCCATATTGTCAGGAGCAATATGCTGACACTGTAAGCCAGTGATGGCGAACCTTTTTTTGCTCGGGTGCGGAAAGCGCAAGCACGCACACTATTGCACGCACACATGTGCACACATCCATAATTCAATGTCCCCCCACGTGCCCCACACCTCTGCACATGCACGCACAACCCCCCCACGCTCCCCCATTTCCAGTAGGCCCATTTTTTGCCCTCCCCAGGCTCCAGAGGCTTTATTGGACGCCGGGGAGGGCAAAAACGCCCTCCACCGCCCCCCTTGGAGGCCCTACGGAGGCTGAAAACACCCTCCCAGAGCCTCTGCACAAGCTGAAAATCAGCTGGCCGGTGTGCACATGCGCGCTGGAGCTGAGCTAGAGCAACAACTCGCTTGCCAGCAGATATGGCTCTGCGTGCCACCTGTGGCATACGTGCCATAGGTTCGCCATCACGGCTGTAAGCAGTTCAAAGAAGGTTCTAAAACAGTGATGGCGAACCTTTTTTCCCTTGGGTGCCAAAAGTGCATGCACGTGCGCTATCACACAGGAGCGAGTGCCCACACCCATAATTCAATGCATGGGGAGGGCAAAAACGGCCTCTCCCGCTCCCCTGGAGGCCCTCTGGAGGCCGGAAATGGCCCATTTCCCAACTTCTGGTGGGCCCGGTAGGTCCATTTTTCGCCCTCCCCAGGCTCCAGAGGCTTCCCTGGAGCCTGGGGAGGGCAAAAAACGCCTTTCCTCGTCCCCCCAGAAGCCAAAAATGCCCTCCCAGAGCCGCCGTGCGAGCCAAAAATCAGCTGGCCGGCACGCACATGCGCGCTGGTGCTGAGCTAGGCAACAGCTCGCGTGCTGGCAGGTATGGCTCCGCGTGTCACCTGTGGCACGCGTGCCATAGGTTCGCCATCACTGTTCTAAAACATTATGGAGCGGTATGTAAGTGCTAAGTGCTATTGCTATCTCGCTGTCCAAGATTTTTTTGGTGAGCTTCTGACTTCCTTCTTTATGATGTTTCTTAACCTTGGCAACTTTAAGATGTGTGGATTTGAACAGGTCTGGGGAATACTGAGAGATAAAGTCCGTACATCTTGAAGTTTGCCAAGGTTAAGAAATCCTTTTCTAGTACTTCAAATGCCGTTCCATTTTCACAAGATCCTTTGCATTTTTTAATTAAAGCTACCTCTGACAGACAGCCTCTTCATTCTTTGGAACAGATTTGGAGGGGAGAAGAATTTATTTTGCCAGTGGAATGAAACATTGAACAGAACCCAACATCATGTCGTAACAGTCAAATAAATGTTTCTTTGCAATATATCACTCTTACGAAGAACTCGGGATGCAGAGACAGCATTCACCATTCTGTCATCATTTTCCGAAGAAAATATTCCTTTCGGGAGAAACGGTCCAGCTGTAACAGGCCAAACGCTCCCTGTTGTCCAGTCTTCTCTATATTGTCTCTTAAAACAGGGAAATTGCATTTCTTTCTTTTTTGACAGATTGAAACGGTGTATAAACAGCCTGGAGATACAGTCTATCTTGAAGCACACAATAAGAACAACATAAACATTAAAAGCTTAACATCACATAAAAATAGAAAACCGGGGCGAAGTACACCAAAGCTAACCCCATTTATCCAGATCTGTCCATCTTAAAGCAACTGGAGATTAATTTTAAGAATCCAAGATGCAAAAAACAAACAAACATGGAAACTCAGAAGATGATTCTTTTTGATGCCAAAAGGACAACAGCGAGGAGATTAAGTTGCCTTCCTTACAGCAGCAATCCAAAGACAGGATCCCTTTTATAAATTTTTTCCCTGTAGGTGCCTGATCTTAACTTCGATGACACCAACGTGATAAAGCACATGTTGCAATGTCACCCCATAAGCTCCAGTGCTTTCATGCACTGCTCTGAAGCAACTGCAAAAGGAGGGCTGTTATGTTTGGCGACAATGCAACACACATATTGTCATTAGTCCCCTTTGCTTTCCCAGGAGACATCTCTATTAAGAGTCAGCTTTCTTGGGCCACTTAATTGATTGCATTTAAATCTTGCCTTTTATCTGAAAGCTGAATGTAATGTACAGAATGTCTGGTTTATTTGTCCATCATACAACCTTATGGAAGTAGGCCAGGTTCCACTTACCTTTCACTACCGGGACACATCACGACGTTTCCCACGCACTTGCTTGCTACGC
This sequence comes from Diadophis punctatus similis, assembly GCA_023053685.1. Lineage (NCBI taxonomy): Eukaryota > Metazoa > Chordata > Lepidosauria > Squamata > Dipsadidae > Diadophis > Diadophis punctatus. The sequence continues at coordinate 15,819,328 of JALIGW010000016.1, read as the reverse complement.
ATGCGCACGTCCCGTCGTGCGATTCTACTTCCGCGCATGCTCAGGACATTTCAAGCCATCCTGTTTTGCGATTCTACTTCCGCGCATGCTCAGAAGGACATTTCAAGTCGAAAAATCGCCCAAAATTACAAAAAAAAAAAAAAAAAGATGGCAGCGCGCACGGACCGGCACAGACTGTACCGGAGCCATCACACCTAAATTACATCACCAGTGGGCTGCTACAGGAATGCACGCACCGGACCACACCGGTAGGAACCCACCTCTGAAGTAGGCTATGCTGCAAGACAACAACCAGCTTAGAGTCTCCTCTGACTTCCACTAGTGATCACAGAATTGAATCTGGGTTTCTTCGTTTGTCAAATACCACTACACCAGGGGTGTCAACCTCAATTTCATTGAGGGCTGCATCAGGGTTGTGTTTGACCTTAGGGGGGGCAGGTCCAGGTGGGCATGGCCAGCTCAATGTCACTCATGTCGGGGGTCACCTGTGGTGGCCTGGGGGGGATCCACTTTTGCTAGTAGTTTGTTTTGCTAGCACTCTGCCAGCAAAAAACAGAGCTCAGGGGGGCCCCATGTGGGCCTCCAGGCTCCATTTTCAGCTGTGATGGTCTCCTGCAGCTGTCTGCTGGCGAAAAGGACCACTGTGCGCAGCCCCTCCCCCAAGCTCCATTTTTTCTGGTAGAGGCACTGTGGGTCGGTCCTTCGCTGTTTCCAGGACGGCCCTGCAGGCCAGATCTAAGCACCCTGCAAGCCGGATTCGGCCTGCGGGCCTTGAGTTCGACACCCCTGCACTACACTATCCTACCTAGAAGAGGGAAGACTGAAGTACAGTAAATCCACACCCACAATAACAACCTAAAGATACTTACTTTTTAATAAGTGTTGGAAATGTGGCATATGTTGGCACTTCATAAAACCGAATTCTATTTGTCTATGGAGATTTCCAGTCATCCAGGTCATGGTTGTCCCAAAGGTGCTTTTTCAAAAGGTAACTGGACTTTGTTTTTCCTTGAAGATGTTTCGCTTCTCATCCAAGAAGCTTCTTCAGTTCTCCAGACCAGAACTGAAGCAGCTTCTTGGATGAGAAACGAAAACATAGTCATGGTCCCCCCCCATGTATGAATGATGGATGGTTTAAATTTTTTTATAATTTTTAACTGTTGTTATGATGTTTGTTATATATTGTTTTTATGAATTGTTCTTTCCCTGTATTGTACGCCGCCCTGAGTCCCACGGGAGTTGGGCGGCCTATAAGAATGTTCAATTAAATTAAATTAAATTAAGGAAAAATAAAGAAAGTCCAGTTGCCCAATCATGTCATCTAATCCAGCCCTGGGCTTGTTTTAGAATGTTTGCAGTTGTAGTATTCCTGACCAATGGGTGTGCCACCTTTGTGTACTTACAAGCAATCCTAAATTGCAGGATTTTGTGCAAATGGTTGATTGCCATTTCTGCACAAATGCAAATGGCAGTTGAGTTTTTGTTCGTGCACGATTGGGTGCCTGTCGTTTTTATGGATGTACAAAAAGCTGACCACTGAAGCTGTTTCATGTCCCTTCTTTGGATACAGTCTAATTCCCCTGATCAGTGGTGGGTTGCTGCTGGTTCGGACTGGTTCTTTAGAACCGGTAGCTCTGACTCCAAACCAAGAGTGAACTGGTTCTCTGTTTCTGTGAAAGTGGGCCCGCCCGCCCCTGGGTTATACTGACCTTTATCTCTGGTTCCGAAGCCCAGCTGATCAGGGGCTGCAGATTGAATTGCTGCTCGGCAGCTGTATTCTGTCCTCCTTGCCTCGTTTGAAACGTGGAAGAGTTTTTTTAAAAAAAATACTGCGCATGCGCAGAGGATGATTTTTCTGGGAAGGGATGCGTGTGCACGCAAAACGCAAGGTGGGGAAGGTAAGTAGAACCCACCTGATGTATAATGTATAACCCTCAACCGTTTGTTCCCTGGAAGATGGATACCCATCATGATTTGTCAAATAGTTTATTTATTTATTTATTTATTTATTTATTTATTTATGGTTTCTTATATGCCGCCCCACTCCCGAGGGACTCAGGGCGGCTTACAACACAGGAAAAATACAAGAAAACCAATAAATTCAATTTAAAATCAAAATATAAAAATTAAAAATTTCAATATAAAAGCACCATTCAACCGCCAGACATACCCGGGGGAGAGTGTAGATGGAATTAAGCTCTCAACATTAAGTTCTCAACATTTAGATCAGGGGTATCCAACCTTGGCAACTTCAAGACGTGTGGACTTCAATTCCCATGGCTGGGGAATTCTGGAACTTGAAGTCCACAGGTCTTAAAGTTGCCAAGTTTTCTAAACCTGTGATTTAGAAGTTTCTCCAGAGCTTTACCAAAATCACCTTGCTCACATTTTTTTTCTCTTGATGGAAGTTGCTTTAGATTAAACTCCGGTACCTTGCTATTTCCATACATACTGTATTTTTCGGAGTATAAGACACACCTTTTTGCCCCCCAAAAGAGGGTGGAAATGTCGGTGCATCTTATACCCCGAATACAGCAATTTTTAGTCTCCCGAAGCCCCGCCCCCGCATCCAATTTTTGCAAAAAACGGGCCGTTTTTTTGCAAAAATGGGGGGGTTGCCTTCCCCCACCCCCTAGGAGTGCTCTGCAGGCTTCCCAGATCCTTTGCATACCCTGTTTTTGCAAAAAAAACCGAGCAAAAAATGGGCCTTTTTTTGCAAAAATTGGGGCATTTTTGCCTTCCCCCACTCCCTAGGAGTGCTCTGCAGGCTTCCCAGATCCTTTGCATACCCTGTTTTTGCAAAAAAACCGAGCAAAAAATGGGCCTTTTTTTGCAAAAATTGGGGCATTTTTGCCTTCCCCCACCCCCTAGGAGTGCTCTGCAGGCTTCCCAGATCCTTTGCATACCCTGTTTTTGCAAAAAAATGAGCGAAAAATGGGCTGGTTTTTTGCAAAAATTGGGGTGTTTTTGCCTTCTAATTATCCCATCTAGCATGACTAGAGGAGGAATTCTGGGAGTTGAAGTCCACTACTCTTAAAGCTGTCAAGTTTGAAGACCCCTGGGTTAGGGTTGAAGGGTCTTCAAACTTGGCAAGTTTAAGACTTGTGGACTTCAACTCCCATTCCTGAGCTAGCATGACTGGAGGAGGAATTCTGGGAGTTGAAGTCCACTAGTCTTAAAGCTGTCAAGTTTGAAGTTTGTAAAAAGTATGTATGGTTGTAAACAGTGTACAGGGTTGTAAAAAGTATACATGATTGTAAAAAGTATTCTGCTACACTGGTATTTTATTAAATAATATATTACTTCACCATTTGGTTCAGAATACTTTTTTCCTTGTTTTCCTCCTCTAAAATCTAGGTGCGTTTTATACTCCAGTGCATCTTATACTCCGAAAAATACGGTACATCTGTTCCCTGGACTGGTATTAAAGTAACCTAGTTCCATCTTTTGTGTGAACAGCCTCTGGAGTTTTGGAAGACCACTGTCGTGTTTCCTCTTAATTGTAACCTGCTCAATGTAACCAGCGCTGTTTTAAACATTTCTCATAACCTGGTTTCTATGATGTTTCACAGGGCTTTACAGGTTTTGAAGACACATGGAAGGAAATGTCAGAATATTCCACTGTGAATTATAAAATAACAATAAATGCTCAGATACCATATCTGAAGTCAGTATTTACCGCCAAGTGACATTTTCCACATCACTGGCCTTCGATATCAAAAATAAGCCTTGGGACATATTTTGTTATTGTTACATTTTCCAACGGACCTCCTAAAAACCATTAATAGTGAGTATCGACATGCACCAAATTTTTCATCATTTACTGCAAAGGTCATAGTCTCAACAGGTTTATTTCCCCATTTGAGCTATATATTTTATTTATTTAAAGATTATTCCAGGTGTCCCGACTGCATTAAAGAAGGACGATGGGCAAGTAGGAACAGTCTCTGAAGAAATGTCTTGTTGAATTAAAAAAAAAGAACCACCAAATTTGAAAAAGGAGTTGCATTTCTGAAAAATCTTACTCCTATTCAGTTTCCAGTGGCAAGTTATTTATTTATAAACAAACAAATGAACAAACAAACATGTTACCATAGGACAGTAATGGCGAACCTTTTTAGGTTCGCGTGCCAAAAAGGGGGGGTGCGCGTGCTAGCACGCGCTCGCGTGCCCACACCCATTCCCTCCCCCCCACGCATGCGCACAACACCCCCCATGCTGCCCCCTGCGCATGCGCACACACCCACACCCAAGCACAAAGGCCTTACCGGAGCCTGAAACGGTAAAAAACGACAAAACGGGCAAACCGGAAGTTCGGAAAAATGCACTTCCGGTTTGTCCGTTTCATCGTTTTTTGCATTCTGGGGCTTCAGGGAGCTTCCCTGAACCCTCCGGAGTGCAAAAAACAGCTCATCGGCAAACCGGAAGTGCGTTTTTCCGCACTTCCGGTTTGTCTGTTTTGTAGTTTTTTGCATTCCAGGGCTTCAGGAAGCTTCCCTGAACCCTCCGGAGTGCAAAAAACAGCTCACCGGCAAACCGAAAGTGCGTTTTTCCGCACTTCCGGTTTGCCGGTGGGCAATGCTCGCGTGCCCTCAACTATGGCTCCGCATGCCACCTGTGGCACGCGTGCCATAGGTTCACCACCAAGGCCATAGGATAACTCATCTGCTCATCTTACCACAGGTTAACTTACCACAGGATAATTTTAATAACATTTCTTTATTTAATTTGTATTCCGCCTTTATTATTTTTACAAATAACTCAAGGCGGCAAACTTATCTAACACATGTTCCTCCTCCTATTTTCTCCCGTAACAACAACCCTGTGAGGTGGGTTGGGCTGAGAGTGAGTGGCTGGCCCAATCACCCAGCTGGCTTTCATGGTGAAGAAAAGTCTTGAACTCGTCTCCTGCTTTCTTGCCTGCTGCCTTAACCACTAGACCAGCGGTTCTCAACCTGTGGGTCACGACCCTTTTGGGGGTCGAACAACCCTTTCACAGGGGTCGCCTAAGACCATCGGAAAACACATATTTCCGATGGTCTTAGGAACCAAGACACCGCTCTTCTATCCGTCTCCAGGCGGGTCCACCCACATGCAAATAGACTACTACCAAAAAAAATATCTGTACCATGGGAACTTCTGAGCATGCGCAGAAGCTGAATTTCCGACACTGCGCATGCATCGCCAACAATTTTTGTTGCTAAGTGACACATTTGTTACGTGACCTTTGCTTCATTTTACGACTTTTCTGGCCACAGTTGTTTAAGCGAATCACTTCAACTAATAACTTAGTAACCCGGTTGTTAAGTGAATCTGCCTTCCCCTTTGACTTTTGCTTATCAGGTCTCAAAAGGTGACCCCTGGACACTGCAACCGTCATAAATATGAACCAGTTGCCAAGCTTTTGAATTTTGATCATGGGGATGCTGCAAAAGTTGCAATTGTGAAAAACGGTCATAAGTCACTTTTTTCCAGGGCCATTATAACTTTGAGCAGTCACTAAATGTACAGTTGTAAGTTGAGGACTACCTGTATTCAAGATAATTTTTTCTACTCACCCTAATGTCCAGGTAAGGTTCATATCGAAGTTAAGTGGTCCCTTTAAAAAAGTCTTACCGTAATAGTTCAGAACTTCCAAGTACTTCAAGTTTGACGACTTAAAGACCCAGAATTCAACCCCCAGAATTCCACAGCAGGCATGACACTTACATTAAGGTGAGCAGAAAAGCTTTTGGACTCTAAAGACCAAAATCCAGTAGCCCAGGGAGTATTGGGGTGTCCCATGGTACACCCATTTAACACCACTCATGTTTTGTGAACTGCACTGGCTTCCCGTAAGCTTCTGGGTACAACAACAAGATTCCACTTGTCCTACATGGCTTTGGGTGAGGTTACTTGTAGGGCCTCCCATCTCTTGATAGCTTCTGTTCATCTTATTAAATCTGGTAGGGTGGACATAGTCCAGGCCCAGTCGGTAAAGAGCATCAGAAATTGGCTTAGTTTGTTTTGGGGTCTTGCTGCTGGAATAGTCTTTCCTCACCGCCCAAGAAATGGATGACTCTGACCCTGTTAGTCTTCCACAAGGCCATAAAGGTATCTGGCTATGCCTCCAATCACTGGGGCTAGGGTGTTAATGGAGCTCTGATGTGAGTGCAGGTGCAATTGTTACGTCACTACAGAGACGTTTTAGAGACCTCAATTGCTATTTTGTTTATGTTTTTTTTTTAATGTCATGGGTTGTGATGTTGCTTTACACCACCCAGAGTCCCTTGGTAGATGGGCAGCCATATAAACAAGTTAAATAAATAATATCTGGAGTGGCGAACACAAAAATCAAAATAGACCTACATTATTGTTAGGTTTTAAAACAACCCTCTAAGGAGCCAGGAATGGTCTAATCTAAGTTGAAATTAGGTTACCAGGGGTCTTCAAACTTGGCAACTTTAAGACTTGTGGACTTCAACTCCCAGAATTCTCCAGCCAGCACAGCTGGCTGGAGAATTCTGGAAATTGAAGTCCACAAGTCTTAAAGTTGCCAAGTTTGAGGACCCCTGGGTTAGGCCATTCCTGGCTCCTTAGAGGCTTAGAGGAGGAAGAGGAGAATTCTGTTTTTTCACGCTACCAATCTGTAAAGACTTACCGGCAAATTCACGATTTAATTGCTTTTCTGAAATTCCAAAGGTCTAGGACCAACTTGAATTTAAGGGATGTTTATTTTAGACGAAGGAGTCAGCAATGTAGAAGGACTAATCCTATAGTTCCTGCAGATGAACTTCCTAGAGGTGGAGGCCCAGAGGAATATCTTCTCCCTCTAAATGGACAGGAAGAAGCCACTGGGGATAGACAATGGTGCTCAACAGCAGGGCTCCCCAAATTTGGCAAGTTTAGGCCTTGGGGGGACTTCAACTCCCAGAATTCCTCAGCCAGTCATACATTCAGAGTGTCTATGGAGATTTCTCACTCTTCCAGGTCATGGTTGTCCAAAAAGGTGCTTTTTCAAGAGGCAACTGGACTTTCTGGTTTTTCTTTGAAGACGTTTCACTTTTCATCCAAGAAGCTTCTTCAAAGAAAAACCAGAAAGTCCAGTTGCCTCTTGAAAAACCACCTTTGGGACATATATATTCAGGGCGCTGAAGTCCACAAGTCTTAAAAGTTGCCAAGCTTGGAGCTTCCTGCTCAACAGGGTTATCCTTCAGTCCAATATGGGACTGGAAGATATTAAACCACAGACAAGTTAGCATAAGGTTTCAAGACAATGAAGGTGTAGAAAGATGAGGTATTTGGATTGCTGGCCAGCTCTCCAAACCACAGGTATATAATTTTCAGCTCCACCTGTCATGTATAATGAGATACGAATTAAATTGCTTACAGAACTTACATCGAGAGGTGGCAATACATGAATATCTTAATGGTACAATCCCGCACTTCAGCTAAAGGAAAATACAATGTGGATTTCGTGTTCATGCGACTATAGCAATGCTGTGATGGCCACAACGATGAAATACGGCCATAAGTCCCCTTGTTCAGAACCATCCCAACTTTGGTCACTGAATGGGGAATACCTGTATATTAAGAGTGGGGGGTCTCAATGACAGTGATGTAGTAGTTAAGATGTTGAACTGGAAACTGGCAAATGGGAGTTGTAGTCCTCCCTTAACATAAATAGTGGCTGGGTGACTTTGGGCCCCCCTCTCTTAGCCCAATCCACCTAACAGGGTTGTTGTTGTTGAAAAGGCAAGACATTATATATGGTGCCTTGAAATGTATGTAAAGATGTCACTTTCTGGTGAGATGGATGGCAGGCAAATTTAATAATAAGAGTCAAGGTGGTGCAGCGGTTAGAGGCAGTACTGCAGGCCACTTTAGCTGACACTGATCCACAGGTCAGCGGTTCAAATCTCACCGGCTCAAGGTTGACTCAGCCTTCCATCCTTCCGGGGTAGGTAAAATGAGGACCCAGATTGTTGGGGGCAATGTAAATATATACATTGCTTAATGGTGTAAACCGCTTAGAGAGTGCTTACACCATGAGGCGGTATATAAGTCTCACTAATAATAAATAAATAAATAAATAAAGACTATAAATAAAGTTATAAGAGCAGAGGTGACACAGCGGTTAGAGGCAGGTACTGCAGGCCACTTTAGCTGACACTGATCCGCAGGTCAGCGGTTCAAATCTCACCGGCTCAAGGTTGACTCAGCCTTCCATCCTTCCGAGGTAGGTAAAATGAGGACCCAGATTGTTGGGGGCAATATAAATAAATATACATTGCTTACTGGTGTAAACCGCTTAGAGAGTGCTTGCACTGTGAGGCGGTATATAAATCTCACAAAATAAATTAATAATAATAACAACAAAAATCTCACAAAATAAATTAATAACAACAACAACAACAACAACAACAACAACAACAACTACTACTACTACTACTACTACTACTACTACTACTACTACTAATAATAATAATAATAATAAAGGTAGGATATAAATCGAATAATAACAAATTATGAAATTGAATTTAATCAGACCTTACCGCAATGACAGTGGAAAATCAGCAGCAATTTCCTGCTGTTTTGAAGAGCAAAGTGAGAAAATTACTCTATTTTTAAAAAAATCGTTAAGATTGAAATTGTTAAAGCAAAGCAAAAGTTTACCGGGGTGGATGGGTGGAGAAAACTCCCGCTCCCCCGTCTCCCCAAGCCTCTACCCCCCCCCCCAACTTGGCATTATCTCCCTCCCTCCCTCCCCCTCCTTCCCCCTCCCTTGCCAATTACCAGCCCCGATTGGTTTACCCACGACCAGCGCCCAAACACAAACACACAAAACACACCAGCAACGATCTACTACTACCCATCGCGCATCTTGACCATAACGGCGCGCGCGTTCCACGCAGGTCGAGGCTCAGCCCGCAATCCCCGCGTTCTCGCTCCACCATCCCCCGTTGAACCCGGGCTCGCTGCGCCGCACCAGCCCGGCCAGCGGAACTACAGGCGGCCGCTGCCCGTGTGAACCCTATAAACGCGGCTTTTCCAGCAAAGGAGCCAGCAGCCCGGGGCAAGAAAAGGAGGATCCCTCCGGTAGCTTTCTTTCCCCCAGCTCCGGCGGCAGGAGAGCCAAGGAATCCCCCCTCGGACGAGGACGCAGAAAGCCATCCTCCCGTCGTCCGATCTTGTGCGGACTTGCCCCCGGCGAGGCAGGAGGCTGCCAGCAACGAGAGCCACGCGTGCTTCATCTGGCTCTTTCTCCGCCGACTCCGCTCGGAAACCTCGTCGCCGAGCCCGGCTTGTTGCTGCTGCTGCCGCCGCCGCCGCCGCTTGGCTGCCTCCGCCTCCCGGTAGGCTGCGCTGTGCTCAGCGTTGCCGGCTGGGAATCGCCCCCTTTTTCTTCTCCCCTCCCCTCGGAGGCCCCCTGAGTCAGGAGTTGCTACCGCCAGCGCTACTCCGCGCGGCTCCAGTCCCGCGTTGCCTCGGGAAGGGAAGGGAAAGAGAAGTCAGAGCTGCGGCGATCGCAACAGCAGCAGCAGCACCGGCGGAGGCGCTGGGCTCCCGGCTTCTTCCTCCTGGCACCTTTCGGTCAATGGATACCTTATGCAGGGAAGCGGCTGCCAAGCTCCGGAGCTGATCCAACACCGGCTGGAAGGAAGGGTGTGTGTTTGTGTGTGTGTTTTTGTGTTTGTTTGTGCGACTCCTTGGCGGTTGGTGGAAAACGCGCGCGGCGCGGATCTCTTTTGGCCGGCCCGGAAAGCGCGCGCGGGGCGGGCGGTGGATGATGGGGAGACGCGGGAGCGATCGGGGGAAGCGAAGCGAACCTTTTTGCAAAGTTTGTCTCTCTTCCTTTCTTTGAATTATTATCATTATCATTTATTATCATTATCATTTCATTATCATTACTTTTTATTTTTATTTATTTATTTTTATTTATTTATTTTTATTTATTTATTTATTTATTTATTTTATTTTTTTATTATTTTTATTTTAATTATTATTATTATTATTATTATTATTATTATTATTATTATTATTATTATTATTATTATTATTATTATTATTATTATTATTATTATTATTATTATTATTTTCAAAGTTGCCGCGGGTCGGTGGGAAAAAACCGCCGGCTTCTCCTTTTCCACCCCGCCCGCTGCAAGCGTGGGAAGCGCCGGAGCTCCTGATCAACCGCGTTTTAAAGTGGGGGGGGGGGAGCCGACCCGGACCGAGCTGCGTGGCTGGGCTGGTTTTTTGCTTTTTTTTAGTTCTGCTTTTCCTTTGCAACTTGTAAGAACGGTGGCAATGGGAAGAAGAAAAGTTCTCGCATGGTTTCCAAGACGTCTCCTCTGTCCTCTCCCCTCCCTCTGTTCCCACTCCCCACCCCCACCCGTCCCCAATAAAGCAGCACTGTAGTTTGGACTACTAGCAGGTTGCTGGCTGGCTGCTTTCCTTTGCTCGCGCACGCTGCTCTTTGCAAAAAAACAAAAAAAAAAAAACCAACAAAAAAAAAACCAACAAAAAAAAGTGGAGCCCCCGCGGTTTTTTTGCATTGCAAGGTGCAAAGCAGCGGCGGCGGCGGTGGCAGATCGCGCGTGCTGGAAGCTGGAAGAGCTTTGACTGTATATACCGGTAAGGAGCGAGAGAGAGCAAGGAACGGGGCGAGCTCATAGGAACGGCTGCTTTTCCGCCCGCTGGGTTAGCAAACGCGGCAGCCCCGGGCGCTGGGGCTTGCAGGAGAGAGAGTGTCTCCTGCCTCCGGCTGTCGTCGTCTTTTTTTGGGGTGGGGGGGACAGAAAGCCGTGTTTCTCAAGGCATGCAAAAAAAAAAAAAAAAAGCACGGCCGAATTGGGGAGGGGGGGGTCGGGCTGAAGAGGTAGCCGATTCCCACGGTGGCAAATCCCTGCGGCGGGCTGGCTGGCTTGGCAGGCGGACGAGCGAGCGGCGGCTCGGCTACCTTGCGCGGCTGGGGTGAGGCGGGAGATGGTGTGTGTGCGCGTGGGGGGGGGGGTTTCCACGGGGATGCGGAGGTGTGGAAGAGTCAGACGGCTGCAGCTCTCCCGCCGGAGAGCGAAAGCAATGTTCATTTACCGGAAAATTCCCTGCGGGAGTCGCGCGAAGGGAAAAAAAGAAAAGGAAAGGAAAAAAAAGCTTGGAGAGGCGACTGTAACCGGAGCTCCCTTGATTAACAATTCGGATTTTTTTCTTCTTCTTTTTACTCCCTTCCCGCCGGCACACCGTTGATAATTAGGATCCGGTGCCTCCGGTCCTGTCGGCGGGGGATGATTAGGTTTGGGGGGAGGGTAAAGTTGAGAAAAGACTCCGGGATCGGGCTTTTATTTGAAAGACTTTCCACCCCGTAGGACGTAACCCCAAACTTTGAGACCGCAGGGTTCCTGAGCAGGTGCAGAGTGCTTGCCAGTTGCCACCCTTCGCCGAACAGCCAAAGGAGGCTTCTCTATTCTTTTACATGCAGGTTGGGGCAGCTTCTGCGGAGTTAGGAAGGCTTTTCATTCCCCCCCCCCCCATCTTGGCGTCGGTAAAATCGGGGTATATTTTAACTCTTTTGACTCTGGATGGGTTCGTCTTGTTCTCTTACCCAAGTCACAGAAAGAACCTAGGGTGAGTGATCTCACAACCTACAAGACTGGGGGATGTTAATGTTGGTTGAGTTTACGTGGTTTTGGTTGTTCTCCTTGGTTGGGCTTTCTTGGTTTGGGCTGTTGTTGTTTGGGCTTACATGGTTTGGGTTGTTCTCCTTGGTTGGGTTTATGTAGCTTCCATGGCTCACCTTGGTTGGGTTTATGTAGCTTCTTCCATGGCTCACCTTGGTTGGGTTTATGGGGCTTCCATGGCTCACCTTGGTTGGGTTTATGTAGCTTCTTCCATGGCTCACCTTGGTTGGGTTTATGGGGCTTCCATGGCTCACCTTGGTTGGGTTTATGGGGCTTCCATGGCTCACCTTGGTTGGGTTTATGTACCTTCCATGCCTCATCTTGGTTGGGTTTGTGTGGCTTCCATGGCTCACCTTGGTTGGGTTTATATAGCTTCCATGGCTCACCTTGGTTGGGTTTATGTAGCTTCCATGGCTCACCTTGGTTGGGTTTATGTAGCTTCTTCCGTGGCTCACCTTGGTTGGGTTTATGTACCTTCCATGCCTCACCTTGGTTGGGTTTATGTACCTTCCATGGCTCACCTTGGTTGGGTTTATGGGGCTTCCATGGCTCACCTTGGTTGGGTTTATGGGGCTTCCATGGCTCACCTTGGTTGGGTTTGTGTGGCTTCCATGGCTCACCTTGGTTGGGTTTATGTAGCTTTACAAGCTCAGCGGGCTGGCTGTTCCTCCCTTAACCAGGTCAAGCGTGTTGTGTGAACGCACTCTTAGAGTGCCCCTAAATACTGCATGTAAGTAGACTGTCAAATCTATAAATGATGACATGCGCTGGGCATGTCATGTCATGTAACATGTATATATATATCATCAACCCTCCAAGACGAGGGTAAGAAAGCCCGATTCCCTCCGCAGGAGAGCAAGGGAAAAACCAAGGGGAGCTGCATAAACTCTGCAGCTTCCCTGCTCTCTCAGCACTGCTTGGTGTTGTAGGCACAAGGTAAAATATCATATGCAGTACAGTATAGCGTTTCCTCCGTTTAATGATTTTAGCAGAAAGTCTCTCCAGAGCCCTCCGCTTCCATCCCCTTCCAACTTGGATAAAATTCCCTATCAGAAAGGGGAGAGCATCTCTCTTCCCCCCCCTCCCCGTCCTAAAATAACTAGCTTTCCAGATGGCAGTGATATGGGTAAATTTTGGCTTAAAGGCTCAGACTCCAATAAAGCTACAGTACAGTGTTCTCTTTGGATGTCTAGTCCTGAGGTTCAGGGGAGAGAGAGAGAGAGAGAGAGAGAGAGGGAGGGAGGGAGGGAGGGAGGGAGGGAGGGAGGGAGGGAGAATGAATGAATGATGTCTAGTCCTGAGGTTCAGTCGAGAGAGAGTGAGGGGGGAGGGAGGGAGGGAGGGAGGGAGAGAGAATGAATGAATGATGTCTAGTCCTGAGGTTCAGGAGAGAGAGAGGGAGAGGGGGAGGGGGAGGGGGAGGGGGAGGGAGAATGAATGATGTCTAGTCCTGAGGTTCAGGAGAGAGAGAGGGGGAGGGGGAGGGAGAATGAATGATGTCTAGTCCTGAGGTTCAGGAGAGAGAGAGAGAGAGAGAGAGAGAGAGAGAGAGAGAGAGAGAGAGAGAGAGAGAGAATATGAATGAATGAATGAATGAATGAATGAATGAATGAATGAATGAATGAATGAATGATGGGGGATAAAACTCTATCCACAAATGTTGTCTGAAGCAAAGCAGTTGCTTTGGGCTGATATAATGGCAGCTGCAATCGGATATATCCAGGGGTTGCAGATTTTAAAGTATAGAGTGTGCTTGTTTTGTGGGTGTTTGCTGTAGGGCAGGGGGTCTCCAACCTTGGCAACTTTAAGCCTAAAGGACTTCAACTGTCTATAAGGGGCTTGCATAAGCGCACCACTGGGCCTACCGTCCCTGTCCTACTGTCCTCTTTTATCTGTACTTTTTTGTACATGTTTGACAAATAAATAAATAAAAATAAACTCCCAGAATTCCAGAGTTGAAGTCCTCCAGGCTTAAAGTTGTCAAAGTTGGAGACCCCTGCTATAGGGGGTATCCTGTCCTTTCTCCACTGCCTCCTCACCTCCACCCTCCAGAGGTGATTTCTTTGTGTCTGTCTTTCACGGTGCAGGGCATCCCCAGCGGTTGGTATCCTTGGTTCCAAATCCAATTAAAATGAATGCAAATGCAAGGGGACCCGAAAGCCACCCCCAACTAGCTCAACCAAACTCGCCGCTTAAAATACAAGGGACACTTGGAGGCAGTCCCCCATCCTTTCTTCTCTCTTCACTTGCTTGCTCGTTTGCCAAAACTGTCTTTGTGTGTGTGTGTGTGTGTGTGTGTGTGTGTTTGGGGAGGGGGAGTTTGCTGTCAAAACATTTCAAGCCAGCTTTAGTTCGGGCTTCTGCTTGCTGGCGTTCGACTTCCTAAATTTAGGGCAGTGTTTCCCAACCTTGGCAACTTGAAGATGTCTGGACTTCAACTCCCACAATTCCCCAGCCAGCGAATGCTGGCTGGGGAATTCTGGGAGTTGAAGTCCAGACATCTTCAAGTTGCCAAGGTTGGGAAACACTGCTTTAGGGCTTCCCTCTTCTCTCCTTCTGCCCGCCTCTGATTTTATGAATGATGATTCACATGGCTTCTGGCAGAGCCTTCCAACGGTTGTAAAGACGGTTTGACCAAATTTAGCAGGGGAGAGACATACCTAAGCATTCAAAAATAGCTGATTGCAACATTTCTGTTAAAAAAAAAAAGTCCAGAACTTGTCTTCAAGTCCAGAAAAGAAACAGATGCATCGTTGGTTGCTTGGCTATTTTGCATTAGGAGAATTCAACCGTTCTGATTTACGGCTAAATGAGATCTACAGGGGACAGGTAGTCTTCGACTTAACAACAGTTTCATATAGTGACGGTTCCAAGTTAACAACAGCGAAAGTGAGAAAAGGGACTTATGACCGTTTTTCACGCTTAACGACCGTTGCAGCACCCCCATGGTCATACGATCTGCTTGAGAATTGACTCACATTTATGACGGAGGCAGTGTCCCGCAGTCATGCGATCGCCTTTTGCGACCTTCCAACAAGCAAAGTCAACGGGGAAACCAGATTCATTTAATAACTCTGTTCCTAATTAACAACTGCAGTTGATTCGCTTAACAAATGTGGCAAGAAAAGTCGTAAAATGGGGCAAAACTCACTTAAGAAACTTCTCGCTTAGCAACATAAATTTCGGGCTCAATGGCGGTCCTAAGTGGAGGTCTGCCTGTAGTCCTCGACTTGCAGCCATTTGTTTAGCGACTCTTCGATGTTACAACGGCACTGAAAAAAGTGACTTGCAACCAGTCCTCGCACTTACAACTGTCATAGAATTCCCATGGTCATGTGATCAAAATTCGGGCCGTTGGCTACCCTCATGTATTTTTGACGGTTGCACATCTGTGGATCATCTGTGAGCTTCCCATCTGGATTTCAACACACGAAACCAATGGGGGAAACTGGTTCATGCTTAATGGCAACGCGATTCACTTAACAACTGCAGTGATTCCCTTAAGAACCATGGCAAAAAAACAACAACAACAACCCTAGGAAGAACAGGAGGAAGTGTCGTAACCGAGGCTACGCTCAAATAAAAGGAATTTTGAGTCTTGGGGTAGAGGAAGCATCTCAGACATGACCCTTCTGGAGTCTTCATCAAAATGAAACAGGAAGTACAGGTAGTCCTCAAAAATTGAGCCCAGAATTTCTGCTGCTAAGTGAAACATTTGTAAAGTGAATTTTGTCCCATTTTACGACACTTCTTGCCTCTGCTGTTAAGTGAATCACTGCAGTTGGTGAATTAGTAATGTGGTGGTTCTTTTGCATTGAAGCGTGTACGGTAGGGTTGTCCAACCTTGGCAATTTTTAGGACTTCAACTCCCAGAATTTCTCATGGCAGGCTGGGGGAATTCCGAGAGTTGAAATCCCCATATCTTCAAACTACCAAGGTTGAGAATCACTGGTCTATTATGGATCATGGTCCAGATTTTGAGAATCTCTGCTTTACAACTTCCTTCATAGACGGTAGAAAATATGAAGGCGGTGCCCATTTCGGATGTCAATAATTTAGCTCTATGAAACACTGTAGTTTGTCCATCACTCGGGTGAAATCCAGCAGGTTCTGACATGTTCTGGAGAACCGGTAGCAGAAATTTTGAGTAGTTCGGAGAACCGAACTACTTTCGGTTTTTTAATTTTTGTTTTTTAATTTTTATATGTATTTTTAAGCATTTTCTACGGTTGTTTTAAATTCAATGTTCATCTTTATGTTGTACACCGCCCTGAGTCCCTCGAGAGATGGGCAGCCTATAAGATCAAACAAACAAACAAACAACCGGCAAATACCACCTCTGGCTGGCCCCAGAGTGGGGTGAGAATGGAGATTTTGCAGTATCCTTCCCCTGCCACGCCCACCAAGCCACGCCACACCCACCAAACCCGTAGTAAAAATTTTTGGATTTCACCACTGCCATCACTGACCACAAATAATTAAAACCCATTGCAGATAAAAGGTTCATTTTACACAGTGGTCCCCAAAGTTGGCAACTTTAAGACTTGTGGACTTAAACTCCCAGAATTCTCCAGTCCACAAGTCTTAAAGTTGCCAAGTTTGAAGACCTCTGATGTAACACACCCTGTGATAGTTTAGTTTAGGATATACAAATATTCACAAGCTATTTCTTTTGAAGAGGAACGAACTTCCCCTAGTGTAAATTATCACCTGAAAATCAGAATTGTTTACTTACATTGCTTACGTTCTATCAAGACTATTAGCTGGAGCGGTCTCATCCACGCCAGCTAGCACTCAAGCCCTTGTAAAACTTAATTTGTGTAATGCTCTACAGGTAGTCCTCAACTTAGAACTATAGTTGGGCCAGAGTTTCCTTTGCTAACATGGTGGTTATTTAAATGAATTGCACCCAATTTTATGACTTTTTTTCCTCACAGTTGTTAAGCAAATCACTGCAATTGTTAAATGAATCACATAGTTGTTAAGTGAATCCAGCAAACCCCCCCCATTGACTTTACTGGTCAGAATTGGGCGGGAAGGTTTCAAGTGATCACATGACCCTGGGACGCTGCAACCATTGTAAATACATGCTGGCACCCAAATTTTGATCACATGACCATGGAGAGGCTGTGATGCTTGTGTGAGAACTGGTCACGAATCACAATTTTCTTCGGTGCCATTGGTAGGTAACCCTAACCCTAACACTAATTTCAAACAGTTGCTAACTTGACCTGCAAAGCTTTGTACAAGTATGGAGAACCAAACATAAACTGCATAGAATTGATATGTGTAAAATCACTTTTAAGATTCTAGTCCTGTATGTCGTGGAAACACAAATCATTGTATTACCATGCATTTTTCTTCTGCAGAATGTCAGAAACGTTGATCAAGGAAGATAAGGCGATTGATGGTATGAAAGACAGCCAGAGAGATTAACAGACTCATTTGTCTTCTACTGAATTTCACCAGGCTATCTATGCCTCTGTTTATTTGTTTGTTTGTTTGTTTGTCTGTCAGACATGTACAAGATAGCAGGTATTTGTATAAACATAACATAAGCAAAGTAAGTACAGATAAATGAGGACAATAGGACAGTAAGACCTGGACGGTAGGCACAGTGGTGCACTTATGCACGTCCCTTACAGACCTCTTAGGAATGGGGTGAGGTCGACGGTAGACAGTAAGGTTAAAGTTTTGGGGGTTTGGGGAAGAAACCACAGAGTCAGGTAGTGCATTCCAGGCATTGATCACTCTGTTGCTGAAGTCGTATTTTCTGCAGTTGAGTTTGGAGCGGTTTACATTAAGTTTGTATCTATTGTGTGCTTGTGTGTTGTTGCGGTTGAAGCTGAAGTATTCATTGACAGGTAGGACATTGTGGTAGATGATTTTATGAACTACAGTTAGATCAGATCGAAGGCGACGTAGTTCTAAATTGTCTAATCCCAAAATTTCAAGTCTGGTGGTATAAGGTATTCTGTTGCGAGTCTTTTAATGGATGTCTGTTGATACGGCTCAAAAATAGCCCACCCTTTCAAAATGAATACCCTCCTGGTTGAGGTTCTAAACCAGGGGTGTCAAACTCGTGGCCCGCGTCACGTGCTGACCACGCCCACCCCAGGTTTAGCAAAGGGGAAAAAAGTCGCGATACGTCACATGACGTGACAACGCGAGTTTGACACCCAACCTTCTCGAGTAGTTTGCAAACATGGATAAGCAAAAGTTGTGTTATCTTGTTCCAAATTAAAATGTTAAGGAAGTGTATGTGATTACTTCTTAAACACAGACAGGCTTACTGCTAGTGGCATGGGTACAACAACAAGCTTTGTGCAAGAGATAGGACATTGTTCTTTTAAGTGAAGGGCTGTGCTTTGCCTGCCATTTTGACAAATTGAGTAGCACCATGGAAAACGCAAAAACACACTTCTTTTTGAAATCTGCTAATTCTAAAGCATTTAAACACTGGCTAAAAAGACACTGTCATCTAATTTTCATGTCAAACCTGCGCCAAGACATTTTACTAGCAGCTCTCAAAAGAACCCTGTGGAGCTCACTAATGCTTTAAGGTACAGGACACATCCCTGCAAGGTGCTAGTAAAATGTCTGTGTTAGAGCTCATGGATTGAGGTTAATGCTGTAAAATAAACGATAGCCATACATGTGGCCTCTGCTGAAATTTAAGGTATCTTTTTACAGGGAAAAGGGGAGATGGATGAATGCCAGTTTGAACATGGTGGAGTCATGCACAAAATGGTCAACAGGATTTGAAGTGTATATAAACCCGGCTAAACCTCTGCCTTTATTGATGCAATTATTATCCATTGGGTTTATATTTTGCATTTCATTCAAATAGTGGTCCGTCATTACGTTCTGCTGATGGAAACGTAAATAGTTAAAAATAGTAGCGGTTTGAAAGCATGCAAATGTGAGTAGATAAATAGCTACCACTTTGGCAGGAAGGTAACAGCATTCTGGGTGCCTTGGCATATAGTTATGCTTGTCACTGGAAAAGGTTAGGCTGAAGAAGGAAATCTAGACTCCTTTCCAAAAAGGAAAAGGTTGAGCATATTGAAATAGACCCTGAGATCATCCGGTCCTAAATTATGTAAGTTTTAAAATGGTCAAACTGAAGCCATTGATTGTGTGCAGAAGCCATTGATAATTAGTGCATATCTTTCTATGCGGGCATAATGTGTTCTTGGCATCATGCATTGGTTAGCATCAGGGGTGGGTTCCACTTACCTTCGCCGCCGGTTCGCATCGCGATGTTTCACCCGCGCACGCGCGTGTCCCCTCGTGCAATTCTGCTTCCCCGCATGCTCAGTAGCTATAATCAGCCCGAAACACAGCTGAGGCGCTGATCAGCTGTGTTTCGGGCGAAGGAATAAAGGTAAGTATAAACCCGGGGGCAGGCGGGCGGGCCCTTTTTCAAGCAGCAGCAGAGGAAAAAACTTCCAAACAGTAAAAAATTTGAAAAAAAAAATAAAAAAAGATGGCGGCGCCCACAGACAGCACCAACCGAACCGGATCCGTGACGCCATTGTGACGTCACCAGCGGGTCGCTACCGGTTCGAGCGATCCGTTCCGAACCGGGAGGAACCCACCCCTGGTTAGCATCCTGGAGGTTATGTTGGGTAGAAGCTTCCAGATTCCTCAGGAAAACCCTGAACACATTGGTGACATAGATTTATGTATTTATTTCTATACTGCCTTTATTATTTTTATAAATAATTCAAGGTGGTGAACGCACACAATACTCCTTCCTCTTATTTTCCCCACCACAACAGCCCTGTGAGGTGTGACGGACTAAGAGAGAGCATCTAACTCAAAAGTCATCCATCTGGCTTTCATTCCTAAGGGGAGACACAAATTCACAGTCTCCTGGTGATTGGCCCAAAGTCACCAGTGGGCTTTCATGCCTAAAGTGAGACTAGAACTCACAGAAGAACCAGAAAGTCCAATTGTCTCTTGAAAGAGCACCTTTGGGACAACCATGACCTGGATGACTGAGAATCTCCGTAGACAACTAGAATTCACAGTCTCCTGGTGATTGGCCCAAAGTCACCAGTGGGCTTTTATGCCTACGGAGGGTCTAGAACTCAAAAGTCTCCTGGTTTGTAGCCTGGTACCTTAACCCTTAGATCAGTAATGGCTAACCTTTTCAGGATCGAGTGCCCAAAGCGTGCACACTTGTGCACAAATGTGCGCATGCCCGAACCCCCAAAATGAAATGCCCCCTGCCCCCCGTGCATGTGCACACAGCCCCCCGCACGCCCCATCCCCACAAATGTGTGTGTGTCCCCCCCATGTCCCCCCTGCACATGCGTGGCAGAGACCCGAAGACCAGCTGGCCGGCGGGAGGCACGCATGCATGCACAGCTGAACTTGGGCGATGGCTCGTGTGCCATCAGAGAAGGCGCTGCATGCCACCTCTGACACGCGTGCCATGTGTTTGCCATCACGGCCCTAGATCATACTGATTCTTTCAATCATGTCATTGTCCAAATATATTCTTGGTTGTATGCTACCTATGAAACAAGAGACAGCAGCTTTCGAACTGTGGGCTTGGTTATTTGGATGGAGTACAACTTCATTCAAACAGGCTAAACCCCAATCCTCCAGTCTCTCTGTCTTTTTTTTTATCAAGGGGATTTTGGATTTAAATTTAATTTCAGGTGGTTCAGTCTTATCAACCCATTGTTGACTTTAGGGACAAGTGAAGAGAATTGCTTGCTTGCTTGCTTGGAATTTGATTGCTGAAAATAGTTAAGCCAGAAGCCATCAGCCTCCTAGTGACATCCTCAAGAGTTCTAGTTTAATATCTACACAAAAGTGATAGGCATAGATAAACAGAGGAAAAGGTGGTGTCTACAGAGACCTAAGTGCCAAATACTATTAACCTGGTTGCAGGATTAACAGGAAATACAGAACAAACTATACAAGTATTCCTTGATTTATGACCAGTTAAAGTTACGACGGCGCTGAAAAATGTGACCTACAACCGGTCCTTGCACTTAACAACCGTTGCAGTGTCCTCGCAGTCATGTGATTGCAATCTGGGCGCTTGGCACCCAACTCGGATTACAATCGTTGCAGCACCCCAGAGTCACACGATTGGTATTTGCGAACTTCCCAGCCAGCTTTTTACAAACAAAGTCAGTGGTGAAACTGGGAGTTTTATGTCTTATTTAACAACTGTGGTAATTCGCTGAATGTCTGTGCTAAAAAAGATGGTAAAATCAGGTGTAGTCACTTGATGCTTCATTTAATGACTGTACCTCTTAACAATAAAATTTCTGGGCCCATTTGTGATCATGAGTTCAAGGACTATCAACATGACCACAACTGAGCCCAAAATTTCTGTTCCTAAGTGAGACCGTTGTTAAGGGTGTTTTGCCCCATTTTATTTATTTATTTATTTATTTATTTATTTATTTATTTATTTATTTATTTATTTATTTATTTATTTATTTATTTATTTATTTATTTATTAAATTTATATACCGCCCTTCTCCAGGGGACTCAGGGCGGTGAACAGCCAAGTAAAAAACATTAAAATACATTTAAACCAAGTAAAAAACATTAAAATACATTTAAAATAAAATATTCAATATGGCCCTAATTTATTACAATTAAAATTTAGTAAAATCTTAAAATTTTTAAAAACCCCAAAAACTTTTTCACGCCAGCCCGGCTTGATAAAAATAATGTGTCTTGAGGGCACGGCGGAAGGTGGACAGGTCGTGAATTGTTCTTAAGTCTGGAGGGAGCTGATTCCAGAGGGTGGGTGCTCCCACAGAGAAGGCCCTTCCCCCTGGGCGTCACCAGCCTACACTGCTTGGCTGATGGCACCCTGAGGAGGCCCTCTCTGTGGGAGCGCACTGGTCGATGGGAGGCAGTTTGTGGCAGCAGGCGGTCTCGGAGATACCTAGGTCCAATGCCATGGAGCGCTTTAAAGGTAGTAACAAGCACCTTGAAGCGCACCCGGTAGACCACCGGAAGCCAGTGCAGCTCGCGCAGGAGGGGTGTTATATGGGAGCGCCAATTAGCCCCCGAAACCACCCGCGCGGCCGCATTCTGGATCAGTTGGAGCCTCCGGGTGCTCTTCATGGGGAGCCCCATGTAGAGAGCATTACAGTAGTCCAGACGCGACGTGACCAGGGCATGGGTGACTGTGCACAGGGAATCCCGATCCAGAAAGGGCCGCAACTGGCGTATCAGGCGGACCTGATAAAAGGCCGCCCTGGTCACAGCTGTCAGATGGTCCTCTAAGGACAGCTGTGGATCCAGGAGGACACCCAGATTGCGAGCCCTTTCGGCGGGGGCTAGAGACTCGCCCCCGATAGTCAGAGATGGAATCATCTGACTATATCGAGACGCTGGGAACCACAGCCACTCCGTCTTGGAAGGGTTGAGCCTGAGTCGGTTTCTCCCCATCCAGATCCGCACAGCTTCCAGGCACCGGGACATCACTTCAAGGGCATCATTGGGGTAGCCTGGGGTGGAAATGTACAGCTGTGTATCATCAGCGTACTGATGGTGCTTCACCCCAAAGCCACGGATGATCTCACCCAGCGGCTTCACATAGATGTTGAACAGAAGGGGCGAGCGAATCGACCCCTGGGGCACTCCATATGTAAGAGGCCTCGAGGACGACCTCTGCCCCCCTGCCAATACAAACTGCGACCGGTTGGAGAGAAAGGAGGAGAACCAACGAAAAACGGTGCCCCCTATCCCTAACTCTTCCAGCCGGTGCAGCATGATACCATGGTCGATGGTATCAAAAGCCGCTGAGAGGTCTAATAGGACCAGGACAGAGGAACAACCCCTGTCCCGAGCCCTCCAGAGATCATCAACCAATGCGACCAATGCCGTTTCCGTGCTGTGCCCGGCCCTGAAACCCGACTGGAACGGATCTAGGTATGATGATTCCTCCAAGTACTGGGGAAACTGTCGTGCGACCACACTCTCAACAACCTTCGCCACGAAGCGAAGGTTGGAGACAGGGCGATAGTTAGCTAAAATTGCTGGGTCCAGGGAGGGCTTCTTGAGGAGAGGCCTCACCACCGCTTCTTTCAAAGCCGTGGGGAAGTAACCCTCCCCCAAAGAGGCGTTAATAATTCCCTGGAGCCAGCCTCGTGTAACCTCCCGGGTAGCCAGCACTAACCAGGAGGGACACGGGTCCAATAAACATGTGGCTGCACTGAGCCTCCCCAGAATCTTGTCCACATCCTCAGGGGTCACCGAGTCAAACTCTTCCCAGATAACGTTCTCAAGACTATTCCCTGTCACCGCGTCCGTATCCACCCAGTTGGAGTCCAGTTCCCCCTGAATCTGAGCGATTTTGTCATGTAGATATCGTCCAAAGTCCTCAGCCCTGCCTTCCAGGGGATCCTCCCGCGCTTCTTGATGGAGTAAGGAACGGGTCACCCTGAACAGGGCTGTTGGACGATTCTCTGATTCTCTGATTCTCTTATGACCTTTCTTTACTGCAGTTGTTAAGTTAGTAACATGGTTGTTAAGTGAATCTAGCTTTCCCACCCGGAAGGTCACAAAAGATGACCTCGGGACCCTGTAACCATCATAAATACATACCAGTTGCCAAATATCCAAATTTTGATCATGGGTCCACGCTGATGGTTTAAGGGTCGTAAGTATGAAAAACAGTCATAAGCTACTTTTTCAGTACTGTTGTAACTTTGAACAGTCATTAAACGAATGGTTGTAAGTTGAGGACTACCTGTACATGGTATCCCCAAGGCAGGGGTAACAAATTCAAGACCCGGGGGCCAGATCTGACCCACGGGTGCCTCTGCCAGTGAAAACGGAGCTGGGGAGGGCTGCAGGTGGCCCTCGCAAGCTCCCTTTTTGCTTGCAGAGGGTTGCAGGAGACCGTCACAGCCGAAAATGGAGCTCGGGAGCCAATTTTGCCTGGCAGAGCGCTCGGGCCATCACAGGTGCCCCAGACATAAGTGACGTCGAGCTGCCATGCCCACCCTGGCCCTCCAAGTTCAAACACAACCCTGATGTGGCGCTCAATGAAATCGAGTTTGACACCCCTGCCCACCTGCCAGGTGGTTAAAAGAAAATTATGATGGACGATAACCGAAAGCAACCAAATGGTTTTAAACTAAGAGTTTTCTTGGAGTCCCTGATGGATTTGCCGTAAAGAGACAGGATGGATTGGATGAAGGGCTTGATAAATTGTAATCCGCTAAGAGAACCAGGAAAACCAGTTAATTTAAATGCTTGAAAGGAAGGTCTCTTGCCATTTTCGCTGCTGAGCCAGCTGTGCTCCTAAGAATACCTGTGAGAGAATATCATGATGTAATATTTTCTGCAGGGCATTTTGAGAAACAGTGAAGCTTGGTGTGTATAAATGTGCTTTAAGGTTTTTTAAAAAGAGGGGGAAAAAATCTCGGCCTGTATTTTTTTTTTACCCTCTGCTATTTTTGCAAAGCAGCCCAAGGTTCCGCCTCACCCTCACCAAAATTTGTCTCCATTTCATGGTTTTTTCCCCCCACACACGCTAAAAATAGCCTTAAAACTTCCCCCAAATCTCTGTTTTTCAGCAGGATGGATTTCTACAAATTCTAGGGTTGGCTTGACCTGATCTTGCTCAAAATAATGCTGGTTTTGGCTGCAGTTTGTGATAGAAATAACCCGTAATGGGAAATGTACTTTGGATAATGAATTAGATAGTGACGGTTTATTGTATGACAAAAATAAATTCTCAGTATTTTTATTTAAATGAGTCGTACTTGGTCCTTCAACATAAGCCATTCAGGATTGGTGTGTGCATGAATTGGTGCTGAAGTGGTGCAGTGGTTAAATGCTGCGACTGCAGGCTGACTGCTAGTTCAGCAGTTCAGCTGTTCAAATCTCACTAGGCTCAAGGTTGACTCAGCCTTCCATCCTTCCGAGGTGGGTAAAATGAGGACCCAGATTGTTGGGGGCAAGAGGCTGAACTCTGTAAACCGCTTAGAGAGGGCTGTAAAGCACTATGAAGCGGTATATAAGTAAAGTGCTATTGCTATTGCTATTGGTGGAGAGACAACCATGTATACTTAGGTTGAGTATAAATTGAAAGAAGTAATTCATTTAGTGACCATTCAGAGTTACAATGGGACTGAGAAAAGTGACTTATGACCGTTTTTCATGTTTGTAGTGTCCCCATGATCACGGGATCAAAATTCAGATGCTTGGCAACTGACTCATACTTATGACCATTGCAGTGTCCCAAGATCATGTGACCACTTTTTGACAAACCAGAAGGTTAAACAAGGAGTACCAGTATGCTCTTAAATGGCTCCTGGCTAGGAGATTTTAACTTCAATTATTTTTCCTTCCATTGCTTGTTTGCTGTTTTCCACTTCAGACTCGTCTCTGATTCTAGGTCAGGGGTATCAAACTCAAGGCCCGTGGGGCTGCCCTAGATCTGACCCGCGGGGCTGCACTGGAAACAGTGAAGGAAGGACCAGCCCATGGTGCCTCTGTCAGCGAAAAAGGAACTCCGCTTTCGCTGGCAGAGGGTTGCATGAGGCTGTTGCAGCCGGAAATTGAGTTCAGGAGCCCGTTTTCTCTGGCAGAGCGCTCGGGCTTCCACAGGCATGTCGAGCTGGCCACGCCCATCCCGGCAACATCCACCCCGGCCCCCCCGAGGTCAAACACAACCCTGATGCGGCCCTCAATGAAATCAAGTTTGACACCCTTGTTCTAGGACTCTTATATGCAGCCCATCCAAATACCCCGGATTAAAATCAGTAGAGGTACGTGTGAAAATTTTGATATGGATGTTCAGAATCCTTGCATTTGGGACAGCAACACACGGATAAGAGGGCATCGTTCCACCTTGCAGAATTGTTGAGGGGCATTGGACCTAATATTTTGTAGGTGTTCTTCTTTGCATGAGAAATGTTGCTTTAGAACAGGGGTCCCCAATTTTATTTATTTATTTATTTATTTATTTATTTATTTATTTATTTATTTATTTATTTATTTATTTATTTATTTATTTATTTATTTATTTATTTATTTATTTATTTATTTATTTATTTGTGAGATTTATATACCGCCTCACAGTGAAAGCACTCTCTAAGCGGTTTACACCAGTAAGCAATGTATATTTATATTGCCCCCAACAATCTGGGTCCTCATTTTACCTACCTCGGAAGGATGGAAGGCTGAGTCAACCTTGAGCCAGTGAGATTTGAACCGCTGACCTGCGGATCACCATCAGCTAAAGTGGCCTGCAGTACTGCCTCTAACCGCTGCGCCACCTCGGCTCCTCGCCAATCCCCGGGCCGTGGCCCCTAACTGGGCCTTGAGCCTTTCGGAACCGGGCCGCGGAAGTGGGGGGCGAGCGCGTGCATGGATGCGCATGCAACTCCACTCGCACGAGCAGCAGGCGAGTGTGTGCCCACACGCTCCATTTGTGCGAGTGGTGGGCACGCTTGCCCGCCGCTCCCACGGAACCATTCCCTCCCCCTCCACCGGTCCAACAAGTCAGAAAACTTGGGGAAACTCTCCCTTAGAAGACCTTTGCTCTCTGCCAGCAGTTACATTGTGAAGTATGGCTGCATTAATATCTGAAAGGAACTTGAGTATTTCATTAAGCATGTTGTCTTTGGACTCGGCAGCTTGTATTATCTCAAGGGATCCAGATTGCTGAATTACGTGAGGTATGATGAACTGGGTAATTAAAGAAGTATGCTCTGTGCCCGTCTGTTCCTTGAGAACAGCCTTTCTCAACGTCTTACTAAGTTCACTGCCCCACCAATTATTCTGTCAAGTGGAGTGGGTCCTTCCAAAGTCTTTTTTTGAAAGAAGGCTGTTTATATATAGGGAGGGGTGGGTTCCTCCCGGTTCAGAACAGATCGCCCAAACTGTTAGCGACCAGCTGGTGATGTAACGATGGCATCACGGATCCAGTTCGGTCGGTGCGGTCCGTGGGCGCCACCATCTTTTTTTGTGAATTTTTTGTGAATTTTTCTGTGTTGGGATGTCTTCTCCTCTTCCGCGGCTTGAAAAAGAGCCCGCCCCTGACCTTTATTTCTTCGCCCGAAGCACAGCTGATGAGCTCCTCAGCTGTGTTTCGGGCTGAATCCTGCTACTGAGCATGCACGGAAGTGAAATTGCACAGGGGGAACCCACGTGAGCGAAACATCGCGATGCAAACCGGTGGTGAAGGTAAGTAGAACCCACCTGTGTGTATAGGGAAGATGCTTATTTGTTTGTTTATTGTACAGGTGGTCCTTGACTTACAACTGTTCATTTAGTGGGCATTCCAAGTAACAATGGCACTGAAAGATGTGACTTATGACCCTTTTTCACACTTACGACCGTTGCAGCATTCCCAGGGTCTCCTGATATGCCATTCCAGGTTCACTTGAGTTGAGAAAACATATCTAAAAATAAAAACAATGGAGTTGAGCCTCATGTTTAAGAGCCGAGGTGGTGCAGCGGTTAGAGGCAGGTACTGCAGGCCACATTAGCTGACACTGATCTGCAGGTCAGTGGTTCAAATCTCACCGGCTCAAGGTTGACTCAGCCTTCCATCCTTTAGAGGTAGGTAAAATGAGGACCCAGATTGTTGGGGGCAATGTAAATATATACATTGCTTACTGGTGTAAACCGCTTAGAGAGTGCTTGCACTGTGAGGCGGTATATAAATGTCACTAATGAATAATAAAATAAATAAATAAATGTTTGGAGTGTCTGTTGTATATCAATGCCGTGTTTTTAATTTTAAACAAAATTAGGACTACAATTGGGCCCAAATTTTCTGTTGCTAAGCGAGACATTTGTTCAGTGAATTTTGCCCCATTTTACAATTCTTCTTGCCACTGTTGTTAAGTGAATCACTGCAGTTAAGTTAGTAACATTGTGGTTAAGTGTACCTGGCTTTCCCCCCCATTTGACTTTGCTTGTCAGAAGGTCGCAAAAGGGGATCACATGACCCCGAGACACTGCAACCGTCATAATTATGAGTCCGTTGCCAAGCGCCTGAATTTTGATCACATGACCATGGGGATGCTGCAAAGGTCGTAAGTGTGAAAAAGTGGTCACAGGTCGCTTTTTTCAGTGCCGTTGTAACTCTGAACGGTCAGTAAATAAAGTTGACAACTACCTGCATTTCCTCTGGTAGTTTTTGGGAACACATCAGATAATTAGAAAGAGCCGAGGTGGCGCAGCGGTTAGAGTGGGGTACTGCAAGCCACTTTAGCTGACTGTGATCCGCAGGTCAGCGGTTCAAATCTCACCGGCTCAGGGTTGACTCAGCCTTCCATCCTTCCGAGGTAGGTAAAACGAGGATCCAGATTGTTGGGGGCAATGTAAATATACATTGCTTACTGGTGTAAACCGCTTAGAGAGTGCTTGCACTATGAGACGGTATATAAATGTCACAAATAAATAAATAAATAAATTGGCTGTGAAAGCACATTGGAAAAGTTTGTTTCAAAAGATTCAGAGTGAGGCCCAAGGCAGAAGAACATACTTTCTGATGCTTTATGTGTTGTTATTTTTCCCTTTTTTTGGGGGCTAGAGACTGAACTTCATTATCCTGAGTTAGAATTGCTGCCCTGCATATGCAAAATAGCCCTCATCCTTGTCTTGTCACATTAGGGTTTTTTCCCCTCTTTGTGTGTCAAGCTTTGGAAGACATCCAAAATTCCCTAGCTTTACAGGGGGAGCAGAAAATAGAAATGTCAAATCGGGCACTTGGCCAAGCAGAGTGAGGGGTACGCGGATCCCAGGAGACCATGGCGAGCGAACGCCAAGCTGCAAGTCTCTAAATAGGGCCAGTCTGATCGGCGTGATGTACATGACTTTCGGTTACAAAATTATTTGATTTTAGCACAGTGGAACCAAATGAATACCATCTGCCCACCAGTAGTCTGAAGCAGATCTACTTGTCACACACACAACCCCCCCCCCCCCACCTCTGCTAAATAATGCCTTCACCTTGGCCTCGGTGTCTCTATTCATAAAAACAGTTAGAAACTTTGGCCCGGTGACATATTCTTATATTTCATGCCTCACAAGCAGAAGTGGATTTTTTTTGGGGGGGGGGGGAAACAGGCATGCCTTATCCTAGGAATCAAACACTGTGGCTACTGAAGCAATCTATGAAGGTGTCATGAAGGTTAATGGAAGCCAATCTTATTAACGCAAGCCAAGGTTTTTTTGTCTCTGTGCCAAATTCACATTTCCTGGTTGTCTCTCCACCCTACCCCACCTCGATGCCTTCTGAATAATCCAGCCTTTCTCCTCAACTGAAGGGTGTCCTTTCCAGTTAATATTTTGCCCCTTTTGCTATTACGTTTGAATTTAGGCCCAGTCAGCAAAATCAATGGACGGCAGATTTATGACAAAAGCAAAGTCGTACTTCGCACAGCGTGCTATTAACTGCGGGGAGATGTGACAGTGGCCACTACCTTGAGTTCACTCCAGATGTGATGAGTCAGGTTTCTTGCTTCATTTGCATGTTGGCCATAAAGCAAACGATTGCGTTGAGTTTTTACTCCGAAGGACGTGCTTGGACGAAGAGAGGCAATTTTGCACAGAGCTTCGTTTGTTCTGTTCTTCTTCTTCTAGCGCGCTCATCTGCCCAGTTTATGTCCCGTTAGGAATTGGATTCAGAACTTGAGATGGGCGGCATATAAATTTAATGAATGAATAATAATTAATAAATAAGGAGCCCACAGTGAAAAAAGTGCGGTAGGTTACAGTGAGGACAGATTACTTCTATTCATACAGGTAGTCCTCAATTTACAATTACAATTTGGACCAGAATTCCTGTTGCTAAGCGAAGTGGTTGTTAAATGAGACAGGCCCAAATTTAGGCCTTTTTGCCACAGTTGTTAAGGCAATCACTGCAGTTGTTAAATGAATCATACAGTCGTTAAGTGACTGTGACTACCCACCAGCTTCTGACAAGCAAAGTCAATGGGGAAAACAAGATTCGCATAATGACTGTATGATTCACTTAAGAACTTCAGTGATTGACTTAACCACTGTGGCAAAACAATTCGTAAAATGATGCAAAACCCACTTAACAATTGCCTTGCTTAACAATGGAAACTTTGGTGCTCAATTGTTGCAAGTCAGGAGTACCTCTATCATGTTTATTGTACACGAGTCTTTTGAATTCACCACATTAATACATGTCCAAATATCTAGTTTAGGAATGTGCCGCTTTTGTCTCTTGTGTGAGTGAAAACTTGATTGTGTTTCTTTGCCCGCGTGTTGCGAATGTTCTGACCTAGGCTTCCTGATAAATCATAAAACACAAACTGAGTCCCAAAAAACCTCTTTTTATTTCAGCAGCTGTGAATTATGTTCATTCACAGCCGTAATAAGTCTCAAACAATGTTAATTAGTCCGACAGAAGTCTGCCACAGTGTTTCGGAAGGAGGCTGATAAACACCAACCTTTATCTCCACACGCTGCCAGAGACCTAATTGGCAAGGAGCTTTGCAAGGCCAAACAGAGCACGGAGTCAGAACGGAGCTGCTGAGTTACACCAACCAGAATTGAACCAAGTTGCTTCCTGCAACGAGCACATCTGGTTGCTCTTCTTTTATGTCTTATGGGAGGGGCCAATCATCTCCAAGTCTTATTCCCGAATAGCCCTTTTATTCCTCAACTGTTCTTGCCTTCTGGCAGCTCTGCGCATGGCACATTGAGAACAGGCTCCCCCCATTCCTCTGCCTCGCTCATGTCAGCCTCTGGAGGCTCTGGAGTCAGCACAGAACTCCCAGATGGCCCGGGCCCCATCACTGCCTCCGACACAGAGCCTTCCCCAGACTCCAGGCCTCGCCCATGTTCCTACCCAGCCTCCGCTGTCCGACTGCTGCCAGCTCCGCAGGCCGCTGGCAGACCACAACAGCGAGGTCTGACCCAAAAACATAAGCAGGATTGGGACAGCTAAATTTGAAGCAATGGAAATAAAATTAAAATAGCGGTTCTAATTAATGTTGACTTCATGGGTTCTTTTGCACAGTTCCGTGTCCATTTCTTCTGTGTCCGTCCTTGTTGTGATAGCAAAAATAAATAAAATCTTGCGAGAGAACAAAATGGGAATATCTGTGTGTGTTCCTCTCCCCTCCCCCCCCCCAGAATTTACATTAGTGAAATATGAATTGTCCTATCAGACTGATTTGAACAGTTGGGTGGTGCTTCAGACGTGATCTTCAAAAACTATTTTGGCATGCCTAGGAATATAATAGCAACATCTGGTCTCTGCGACAACTTAAACAGCTGTTCTTTTTGCTGCATGCATTCTTAGGGAAATATACAGCTGCTTTAATGAGTTGAAGACAGGTGCTGTGTTCCTACCCCCTCATGCTTTGAAGCCTCTTTTACAGACAGAATCCATGTGCTGCCGGGCCCCATTGATTTATGAATATCTAGCCATATGAGCACACATTTTACCCGAGAGTTTATTCATTTCAAGAAGTTATTGGGGAGATTATTTTGAAATAGAAGTGCTAAAAATATGTCATAAAGCTTGCTAATTACGCGCCTAGCTTAAACTGCTTAAAAACCTTTTCAGCCATTTTTGATCAGATATACCAGGACTGTGGAGTCGGTAGATAAATGTTCCGACTCCGACTCCGACTCCTCAGTTTTTTGTACTTCCGACTCCGACTCCAGGTACCCAAAATTTCCTCTGACTCCTCGACTCCGACTCCACAGCACTGTCCAGGGCTGTGGAGTCGGTAGATAAATGTTCCGACTCCGACTCCTCAGTTTTTTGTACTTCCGACTCCGACTCCAGGTACCCAAAATTTACTCCGACTCCGACTCCTCGACTCCGACTCCGACTCCACAGCACTGAGATATACCTTATCCCCTTCTTCTTTCTTTGGAAGATAATTTCAGTTATTGAAGGTGAGGTGTTTGGATAGTAAAACGGCACAGTTGAATTGTAACGCGCGGATCAAGGGAGAATTGAATTGCAAACAAACCGATTTAAAAAAAATCTACTTGACTATTATTACAGGTTCAATATGATTTCTTTTGCCAAGCTGTTAATTAGCATTTGGTGCTTTAAAAAAAACACACACAATAAGTGGTTTTATATTAAGTTCTAAATTAACATTGTATCTTGTCGCCTGAGCCCTTAGGAGCATAATATGGATTAAATACAGAACTGGAAGTGCATATAATGAGAAGGATAAAAGCCAATTTTGCCATGGAATACGATGGCTGTGCCACTGCAGACTTTCAGTAAATGCAACCTTGCTTTTTACATGAATTATTAATAGCATTTAGTTACTCTTAAAAAATGAAGAGGATGTTATGATCAGGATAAAACTTTTCAGTGATTAAAGCTGGGGATTTTGGATATGGTTCAAAATAGCATCTTTGTCTCCCTCTTCTCTGGATTTGCTAATCGCCCTTCTTAATGTTAATTTTATTTATTTTCACAACATAACATAGCAAGACACTAAAATTGGATGGATGGCTTCTGAAACCATCATGGACTGTTTAATAGAGGAGGTTGAACCAAACGTGCTTTTTCAAGAGGCAACTGGACTTTCTGGTTTTTCTTTGAAGACCTTTCGCTTCTCATCCAAGAAGCTTCTTCAGCTCTGAAGGGGCCAACACAACCACACGGGTCTGTAGGCAACATCCACACCAGTGCTCAAAGGCTCGTACTTACTGCTCACTACTCCACTCTTCCCCACTTCTGCTATAGCTCCTAATGCTGCTCTTCCACTGTTACTCCTTGTGAGTCTCACTGCTGGAGAACAGTATCTCTTTGTTGGCTTTAGGCTGCTTCAGGCTTTTACTTCAATAAACAAACACAGCCACCTTCCTTCTCACACCACTACCAAACCCAACTGCCTCTATTCAGCTTTTATAGCCACTTGATGCTATGCTGGCTAGGGAGAGGTCTTAAAGAGACAGCAGACCAGGTTGTAGCCAATTTGCAGATAGCAAACCATGGTTTTCTTTGACGCTCTATTAGCAAACACCCATTTCTTGAAATACCCTTTCATTGCCACACAAAAGTACTATTTTTCCTAAATAGTTTGGTATCCACTTTGGTACCCTCTGCATTGCATTTACATCAGAAATACTATATTTTGCTACACAACTCTACGGGAGTTCTACGGGATTGGGCGGCATAAAAGAACTTTTTAAGAACTTTTAAATAAAATAAACTCCCAGCGACCGGTGAGATCCCACAAGAGTGTCTCCTCCAGGTCCCGTGAGCTAAACAATATTGGTTGGCGGGCCCGCGGGGAAGGACCTTCTCTCTGTCTGCGGCGGGTCTCTGGAACCAGCTACCTCCGGAGATCCGGACCATCCCCACCCTATTGGCCTTCCGAAAAGTGATCAAGACCTGGCTCTTCCGGAAGGCTGAAGGCCGTTGATCTCGCATTTATAATTGGAGAGATCCAGCCATGGACGAGTATGTGTGAGTTTTTTTAAATCTTCCTTTTTATCTGTTTTTAAATTGCTTTTATATTTTTTGTATTTACAAATTGTTGTTAGCCGCCCAGAGTCCTTCAGGAGTTGGGCGGCATACAAATACAATTAATAATAATAATGATGATGATGATGATTTTGCAACTCCATAATTCCATACTTTTTTGAAAACGGGTATTCTAGTTTATAGGGCAAGTGTCTTTTATTTGATATGAGATTTCTCTCGTGTTAAATAAAACATTTTCATCTATCTGAATTGCTGGTGAATGTGCTTTTCAAGTTTCCCTTCAAAGGAACTTCTCAACGGAAAAATCAGAAAAATTGTTCATTATCTAATGAAAAAACTGACACTGCTTTCAAGTGTATATCTCAAACCTTCCCATGGGGCATTGTTTCTTCTGAATTTGTTGACAGATCACGCTAGTAAATAAATGGAACAGCAGCAGTGTTTGTTCAAATATATCGTATTTGCATTCCCAAATTTACAGTAAATCTTAAGCAGGTTAGGCAGGAGATAGCAACGGAAGATCAAAGAAAGAGACGCAATAAAGTGATGGAATAAATGGAATTTGCCATTTGCTCATGAGCTGAAATTAAAACAACTGACAGTGGAAGAAAATACAACTATACACCAAAATTAATTGGGAACGCAAGCAGCTTATATTCAAATGCTGCAGTTTTAGTCATTTCTGAGAACAAGTATGCAAATTCTGAAGCAGCGTTTTGCTTCTTTTTCTGGCATTTGACATGTACATGTTTCCCCTCCCAGTTATTTTAAGGGGAGAGAGTATCTATTTCTGATAATTGCTTCATGGAAACTGTTCAGAGGATGTACGTAAATGGTGTTTATAGAATCCTTGTGCAGTTTTAATTTTTAGTAACTTGACTTCTGTTTGGGATGTATCAGAGACAGTATTTTAAGATTTAGAACGATGTAGGGAAGTTAACTTCCAATGTTACCCAGTGTACTTTTGGATACAAAGCATTGTGCAATCATTGATGTTCTCCTAACACAGGCATGTCAAACTTGATTTCATTGAGGGCTGCATCAGGGTTGTGTTTTACCTCAGAGGGCCAGGGTGGGCGTGGCCAGCTTGACATCACTTATGTCAGGGGCGCCTCTGGTGGCCTGAGTGCTCTGCCAGCAAAAATGGACTCCTGAGCTCCGTTTTCGGATGCGACGGCCTCCTGCAACCCTCTGCCAGCAAAAATGGAGCTCCATTTTCGCTGACAGAGGCACTGCAGGCCGGTCTTTTGCTGTTTTCAGGGCAGCCCCACAGGCCAGATCTAAGCACCTCGCAGGCCGGATCCGGGCCCCGGGTCTTGAGTTTGACACCCCTGTCGTAACATGTCCTGTGGTTGTGTTTGCTTATAGCACTGACCATGCTTTATATTTTTATCTGTTAGATAAAGATTTATTTAAATCTTGAGGAAATTTTTCTTTGTGTTACATTTTGCCAGTTATTCATATCTTATATCGGAGTCCCCAACCCCTCGGGATCTGCAGATTGGTACTGGTCTGCGACCTGTTGGGAACTGGGCTGCACAAATGGTGGGCGAGCACATGAAGCTTCATTTGCTCGTGTGTGGGATCTAGGTTGTGCTCATGAAACCATCCTCCCACCACCTGTTCTGCTCCAGCTACGGCCCACAAAGAACGCAGCACACACAAATTCTGTCCAAACCTTCGTTTACTAAATGAAAGACTACTTATGAGCTTTCTTAGTAGTCGTCGAACACAAATATAGTTTAAAGCAGTCTTTGCTGAACACCGGCTGTTAATTCAACTTCATTAACAGCCAGCACGAGTCCATGAAATAATAAATCAAGTCTGAGCAAACAGTCTTGGAGATATCAGGAAGCTTACAATGGTTGGCAAAATGCCCAGAAGCAATTTGCAGAAAGAATGCCAAGAGAGAGAACAAGAGCCGAGCAGACCTTTCTGAATTCAAGACATGAAGGCATACGAACGAACGTTGTTTCCTGCAAATTGCTGCCTACGTCATCATCCCTACTCTTGAGGAGACCTCCTCCTGAGGAACCACTCCTGCCTTTTGACAGCTCTGCATGCCCATGCATTAAGAATAGGCTCCTCCTCTTCTTTCTTGTCACTGATGAGAGGTTCTGGAGGTTCTGAAGGCCCTAGCTGAATCTCTGCCTCTGGCACCGAGTCCTCTCCAGCCTCCTCACTGTCCGACTCAGGTGCCAGCTGCACAGGCCGCTGGCACATCACCACATCAACCTCTTCTTGGGCGGGATCCGCTATCAGCTGCACAGGCTGCTGGCGGGCCACAACTCCACCGCTGCCAGTCAATGGAGTCAGAAAAGTTGTAAACCACTTTCTTATAGGATTTAACCTCCAAGATCTTCACCATGTTTGTCAATCTTCTCCCTACTCTTTCCAATTCCTCTTGTTAGTCTTTCTGGTATTGTAGTGAGCAGAGGTGGTATTCATTTACTTTCCCTACTGGTTTGCAAATGTGAGCGTGCGCGCCCTTCCACGCATGCGTGCGATCGTCTGCGCAGGCATTTTGCTCGTGCGCGCGGCTTGCACACATGCACGCGGCTTCAAAACATGCAGAAATAGGACGGCATAGCGCTGGGGCGGGTGGGCGGGCCCATCTGTGGGTTGCCACTACCGGTTCTCCTGAACCGGTCCGAACCGGCTGAATACCACCTCTGGTAGTGAGTTATGATTGTAACACCGTGTGTCTGTTCATGCAGCCTAAGATTGCATTGACTCTACTGGCAACTGCAGCACACTACTGGCTTATGCTTAACCTGTGCTCTAATAGGATGCTCAGATGCTTCTCACAAGTATTACTGATTCACCGATGGCTGTTTGTCTTATAGCTGTGTACATTGTGGTTAGAACATAGAATAATAGAGTTGGAAGGGACCATGGAGGTCTTGTAATCCAACCCCCTGCTCAAGCAGGAGACCCTATTCCATTTCAGATAAATGGTTATCCAATCTCTTCTTTAAAACTTCCAGTGTTGGAACATTCACAGCTTCTGGAGGCAAGCTGTTCAACTGTTGATTGTTCTATCTGTCTCCTTAGTTCTAGGTTGCTTCTCTCCTTGATTAGTTTCCACCCATTGCTTCTTGTCCTGCCTTCAGGTGCTTTGGGGAATAGCTTGACTCCCTCTTCTTTGTAGCAACCCCTTATATATTGGAACACTGCTATCACGTCACCCCTAGTCCTCCTTTTCATTAAACTAGACATACCCAATTCCTGTAACTGTTCTTCGTATGTGTTAGCATACTTAGCATAGCATTTAGCAAAGTGTTCTTTGTTTGTTTCAGGTTTTCCAACCTGACTCCAGAATCTTGGCTGCCTCACCACTGAATTCCATACTGTTGTGTAGGAGCCAGGATTCAGACCTATCAAGATTCCTTCGTTCTTTCTTCTCTGATGGTAGAATAGGGGTCTCCAAACTTGTTAACTTTAATACTTATGGACTTTAACTCCCAGAATTCCTCAGCCAACTATGCTGTCTGGGGAATTCTGGAAGTTGAAGTCCACAGGTCTTAAAAGTTGCCAAGTTTGGAGACCCCCTATTCTAAGCCATTTATGCGAGAGAGCACTGGACTCAAGACCGAACCTTGGAAAAAACTCATTATTCTCAGACTTTGTGAATACAGCCTACCTCACATTAGAAACCCTTCCTGAAGGTAGCATAAAAAGTATATAGATAGTATAGAGCAGTGTTGGTGAACCTTTACGGCACTGAGTGGCGAAATGGGAGCACGGGCGGCTGGGGGAGCCCCAGAATCCGGAAGAGCAGGCCCCCGGTGTGCACACGCATGAGCGCCAGGAAGCTGACCTTCAGGTTTCCAGTGTGTGCATGTGTGCTGGTAACCTGGTGCATGCACGTGCGAAGACCAGCATGCGCGCCAGAAACCGGAAGCTCAGCTTCCCGGCGCAAATGTGCGCCAGGGAGCTGCTCTTCCGGTTTCCGGTGCTTCCGCGTGCGCGAATACCAGCGCTTCAGTGCCGGAACCTGGAAGAGCAACAGGTGACAGCTGGCGTGTCCGGAGAGATGGCTCTGTGTGCCACTTCCGGCACGTGTGCCCTAGGTTCGCCATCACTGTATAGAGTATATCTTCCTGAAGGTAAAGATATTTTGGTTAGGAATAATCAATTGTCTCGCTTAGCAACAGAAAGTTTGGGCTCAGTTGTGGTTGTAAGTTGAGGATTACTTGTACTACTTTATTGTAAAGCTACACAACAGAATCTTGCAACTCTGAAAGTACTTCAGTGCCCCGTCCCCTTTACAGCCCAAATCTAGGGTGAGTCTCTTCCCCTACCCACATTTCTGTTGTCTTTTATGTGACCATTCCCTTGGCTGTGTCTCTTTGCTCTGTCTCCCAAGGTCATTTCCTCATACCATTACGAAGGCTCCTGCTTTCTTTGTCATAGTCTTTTCCTTTCTGTTGTTCTTTTTTTGGAGGTATCTTGTCTCCCTTCTCCAGAAACACCTTGTCTTCCCTAATGAGTCTCAATGTGGCCAGTGTGCCTCCAGACTGTCTCCTTTCTCCTCCAGCAATGCAGTGAGTTACTACTCCGTACAGGTGTCGTTAAAATCTTCCTCAGGCAGAAATGCAAGCCTAACACCTATCTTGTGTTTCCTTGTCCGTCTCTCTCTGTGTTTCCTGAAGCCAACTGCAAACAGCACCTTCCTATCCTACTTCTAACACCTTGTGTGGATTCTCTTGGCAAAACAAAACCAAAAACCCCAGAAACAACAACAACAACAACAGACTATTGTCCTACATGCTGAATAAGAAAAAAAGCGAGGAAGCTAATAAGTTGGTTAGATTTAGGGTATTTTTATATTCCCCCCGAGCGCCTTGCTTGAGCTGATGAGCTGCAGTCTTAACTTCCCTGTTGTTTCTTACTACTTTCTGCTCACTTCCTAGAGTGTGTGTATGGAAATTATCACAATAAATTCATTCTTCTTATTCTTTTACAAGAGTTTTTGTGGCATTTGAAATGTCACTGGATTTACTTTCTTTTACAGGTAGTCCTCGACTTAACAACAATTCATTTACTGACCGCTCAAAGTTACAACGGCACTGAAAAAAAGTGACTTACGACCATTGCCTCATCCCCGTGGTCACGTGATCAAAATTCAGATGCTTGGCAACTGACTCACATTTATGACGGTTGTGGGGGTCATGTGAACACCTTCTGACAAGCAAAGTCAATGGGGAAGCCAGATATAGTTAACAACCCTGTTAATGACTTAACAACTGCAGTGATTCACTTAACAATTGTGGCAAGAAAGGTCGTAAAATGGGTAAAACTCAAATTAGCAATAGCAGTAGCACTTAGATTTACAGTATTTTTTGGAGTATAAGACGCACCTTTTTCCTCCCTGAAAGGCTGAAAATTTGGGTGCGTCTTATACTCCGAATGTAGCTTTTTGGAAAGCTTTTTTTCCAGCCCTAACGAGGTGCTAACGATCTTCCCGGCTTCCTGAAGAAGTTTTTTTCCAACCCTAAGTCTTTGCAGGCTTGTTTTCATTCCTACTCCTCTGAAAAAGGTTTTTTCAGCCCTAACGAGGTGCTAACAATCTTCCCGGCTTGCAGCATTTTTTTATTCTTACT
The DNA here is from genome assembly GCA_023053685.1 of Diadophis punctatus similis. Classification (NCBI taxonomy): domain Eukaryota; kingdom Metazoa; phylum Chordata; class Lepidosauria; order Squamata; family Dipsadidae; genus Diadophis; species Diadophis punctatus. The sequence goes on along the minus strand of JALIGW010000016.1, from coordinate 15,780,617 downwards.
CCCTTGAAGTAGTTTTTTTTACCAGCCCTAAGTCTTTGCAGGCTTGTTTTCATTCCTACTCCCTTCGAAGAATATTTTTTTCAGCCCTAACCAGGGGATAAAATAATATGCTGAAGCTGAACAGACTAAGGACGCTAGCCAGATGAATACCTGGTAGGTAGATTTCCCCCCCTATTTTCCTCCCCCAAAATTAAGGTGCGTCTTATACTCCGGTGCGTCTTATACTCCAAAAAATACAGTATATACTGCTTCACAGTGCTTTACAGCCCTCTCTCAGCGGTTTACAGAGTCGGTCTATTGCCCCCAATCATCTGGGGCTTAATTTTACCAACCTCGGAAGGATGGAAGGCTGAGTCAACCTTGAGCAGATCAGGATCGAACTGCTGGCAGTTGGCAGAATTAACCTGCAATACTGCATTCTAAACACTGCACCATCATGGCTTTTAACTTAACAAATGTTTTACTTAGCAACAGAAATTTTGGGCTCAATTGTTGTTGTAAGTTGAGGGCTACCTGTATTTTTTAAAATTCTTTTAAGAGTTTCTATTTTCTTTAATATCTTGTGCATCCATGTTGTGATACATCATTTATTTACCTAGCTTCTCCTTATGCATAATCTCACATTATTCGGACCACTGTGGAATTTATTCTGCCTATTAAGATCCAGACCAGCAATTTTTCATGCTGTAGGTCTTTTTTCTTTCACAATGTTCAATTATTTTTTCTTATGTACTTTTATCTATCGGTTGGCCTCCATATCAACTGTGCTAGTTGGGACTGTAGCTTGGCTAGAATGAATGAACCCTATCAATGAAATGTGTCCGTGGGTGTTTGTTGAATTTGTTGCGTAAATAATATCTCTGGCAGTTTTATCAGTTAATGTCTGGCTGCGATCTTTTGACTGTTGGTGGAAATTCTTCTGTAGCTTTTCTGGAAAACAAAGCGGTATCTGTGTGCTTTTTAAAATGGAAATAATATGTGGCTTGATACAGCTTTGCCTGAACATGTATGATGGACAGTTGATTTTGAAACTGGAGATTTGAAGATGATGGACAACCCTAACCCAAGATAAGTTTTCTGGTACCTGGCCAGGTACATACATACTTAATTTGGGTGATAAATTGAAAACGGACCCAATAGTTTTGGGCCATTATTACCTAGCTCAGTGATGGCGAACCTATGGCACGGGTGCCACAGGTGGCACGCGGAGCCATATCTGCCGGCATGTGAGCCGTTGCCCTAGCTCAGCTCCAGCGCGCATGTGCGTGCACGCCAGCTGATTTTTGGCTCGCGCGGAGGCTCTGGGAGGACAATTTTGGCCTCCGGAGGGCCTCCGGGGTGGCGGGGGGGAGCGTTTTTGCCCTCCCCAAGCTCCAAGAAAGCCTCTGGAGCCTGGGGAGGGGAAAAAACGGGCCCACTGGAAGTCGGGAAACGGGGGAGTGGGGGTGTCACGCACGCATGCACAGGGGGTGGGGCAAGTGGGGGGCTTTGAATTATGGGTGTGGGCACGCACGAGCGTGCGATAGCGCGTGCACGCACTATTTGGCACCTGAGGAAAAAAAGGTTCGCCATCACTGACCTAGCTGCTAGAACTTCATCATGCCGGCAGATCTTGCTAGTAAGTTCTAGATGAGTTATTTCGTTCTGCTTCCTTAGCCATGATTTAGCTTGATGCTGGTTTCTTTAATCTTGAAACTGTACAGCTCCCTCGTTGCGTAGTTTACTCAGCCTGTATTTCAAATCCTCCCTGTTGGACCTCCGTGTTGTTCTCTGCTTTGCCAACATGCTTGTCAGTTATGAACATGGATTTATGGGCTCTGTCATATTTTTATAATATTCGGAGGGTTTACAATTTGACCTTACAATTCTCCTGCTCTCCTTAATATTTGTGATGTCCAAGCAATTTGCTTTCCTTGTTATTGTGTGTCCTCTGTGCCTTTCTCAGGAAGACTGGACATATCCTTAAAAAAAGCAACCAAGAGTGTAAACCAGAGGTTATACGGTAGAATAGGGCATGAAATAAATTATGTAATAAGTAAATTAAATAAAACACTTCCTTGAACATATGGATCAATGCCACCTAGGCATAAACTCATTGGTGTCTTCTTTCTTTTATTCTTCCTCTAGGTATTGTTCGTTCTTTCTTTTTTAAAACTGGTGTAATCAAGGAAGTGACTCTTTAAAATATTCATTTCCTCTAATATTTGAAAATAGCAGGTGTTACAGGTGTGCAGTCTGCAACCAAAGTACCACATTGTGCCAAAAGGTAAAGTGGTTTGTTTGGTTTTTTTCCCCTTTTGGGTTACAAGAACCCAGCTGCTGCAGTTTGATAATCATGATTTATGGCTTGGCATGGTGCGTGATTCTAAACAGTAATTAGAATTTATTCAATATACCATAATTATGCAAACCCTGGTTTAATACAATATGCAAACCAATCGTGTGTTTCTTAAGTCTTGGCTAAGGAGAGAAGTCATTATTTTTGCCTAATGAGTGGCTTCAAAGTGATAACTACAACGATTAATTAATTAATTCTGGCCACTTTATGACACTTTGTGTGTGTGCCAGTATCCCTGACTGATGACTCCATCTTTACTTTTCATCTTGATTTTGTACCTTGCAATGATTTCCTTTAACAGCTGTGGCAAGAAAGTTCGTAAAATGTAGCCAAATTTACTTAACAACTGTCCCACTTAGCAATTGAAATTTTGGGCTCTGTTGCGCTCCTAAGTTGAGGACTCCACCTACAATTTCGACATAAGAGAAGCAGAATTGCAAGGATATGCAGGACTGCCTTCCTCTACACCCCCAAGATTTACATGATAGCAGTCTTCCAATATCTCAGGAGTTGCCACAAAGAAGAGGGAGTCAAACTATTCTCCAAAGCACCTGAGGGCAGGACAAGAAGCAATGGGTGGAAACTAATCAAGGAGAGAAGCAACTTAGAACTAAGGAGACATTTCCTGACAGAACAGTTAATCCGTGGAACAGCTTGCCTCCAGAAGTTGTGAATGCTCCAACACTGGAAGTTTTTAAGATGTTGGATAACCATTTGTCTGAAGTAGTGTAGGGTTTCCTGCCTAAGCAGGGGGTTGGACTAGAAAACCTCCAAGGTCCCTTCCAACTGTTGTTGTTGTTGTTGTTACAAGAAAGTAGAATTATTCTCAGAATCTTCTTTACAGCAATTTCCAGTCTGTGTGCAACAACAACAACAAAAATCAATCAATGATTAATAATGGTTCCTAGAATTCCGTTCCTGGAGATGCTCTTGTCTCTGTTTGCATCTTTTGGCCTCATCCATTCCTCTTGCTGTTTTTCCGGCATTTCTGATGCGATGATTGGATTTGTCTGTCCAATATTTTATTGGCTAGCTTTATGTGATGCAGAAAGTTAGAATCAAGGAAACTATATTTTAGCTTGGTGAGTCTAGCCCAGGGGTGTCAAACTCAAAGCTCGCAGGCCGGATCTGGGCCATGGACTGCTTAAATAGGAAATTATTCCTATTGTACGCCGCCCCGAGTCCTACGGGATTGGGCGGCTTATAAGAACTTTTAATTAAATTAAATTAAATTAATTAAATTAAATTTGGCTCGCGGGGCCAGCCTGGAAATATCAAAGGACTGGCCCATGGTACCTCTGGCAGCCGAAATGGTGCGCGGCCCTCACGTGCCCCATTTTGGCCGGCAGAGTGCTGCAGGAGGTTGTCCAGGCCAAAAATGGGGCATGGGGGGCTACATGCGCCGCCACACCCTGTTTCGGCCGGTAGGGTGCTGGAGGAGGCATCCGTCCCATCTCCCCCTCCCGGCCGGCCCACGGAGGAGAACTACACTGCTGATCCAGCCCTCAAATAAATCCAGTTTGACAACCCTGGTCTAGCCGTTTACTCATGCCAAAGGAATTGCCTTCAGTAGAGGAACGGACATTCAGGAACACTTTGAGAAGGGGCATCTAGATGGTTGCAGATCTTCCAAATTCTACCATCAGGAGGTCAGGCATATGGATGATTTTGGCCTCCTGCTTTTAAGTTTGGAAAAGTAATGTTCTTGGACTCTGCATTCAACCAACGATTGCTTTTACCGAACCGATTCAGGGTTTGAAACAATTTGCATTACAGGCAGACCACCAAAATTGAGTCCTAAATTTCTGCTGGTAAGCGAGACAGATGTTAAATAAGTTTTGCCCCCTTTTGCAACCTTTCTTGCCACGGTGGTTAAGGGAATCACTGCAGTTAAGTTAGTAACATGATGGTTAAGTGAATCTGGCTTCCCCATTGGCTTTGCTTGTCAAAAGGTTGCACAAGTGCCTCCGGAACACTGCAACCGTCATCATAAACACGCGCCAGTTGCCAAGAGTCTGAATTTCGATCACATGACCACGTGTGTGTGTGTGTGATACCACAGTCACGTGACAAAGTAAGTCACTTTTCAGTGCCGTTACAATTTGACACAGTTGCTAAAAGAATGGTGGCAAGTCAAGAACTACCTATGTAGTAACTACTGATAAGAGCCGCGGTGGCGCAGTGGTTAGAGTGCAGTACTGCAGGCCACTTCTGCTGACTATTGGCTGCCTGCAACTTGGCAGTTCCAATCTCACAAGGTTGACTCAGCCTTCCATCCTTCCGAGGTGGGTAAAATGAGGACCCAGATTGTTGGGGCCAATAGGCTGACTCTGTAAAACCGCTTAGAGAGGGCTGTAAAGCACTATAAAGCGGTATATAAGTCTAAGTGCTATTGTGATGTTCTCTGACTTTCAGTGTTCTGAGCGCGTCTGCATGTCTTAACTCTTTGAAGAAATGCCCACTCCAAACCTAGGCATAATTTCAGTTATTATTCAACCAGGCAATTCCTCTATGGAGATTCTCTGTCATCTAGGTCATGGTTGTCCCAAAGGTGCTTTTTCAAAAGGCAACTGGACTTTCTTTCTTTCTTCCCTTGAAGATGTTTTGCTTCTCATCCAAGAAGCTTCTTCAGTTCAGAAGTTAGTTTCTTGGATGAAAAGCGAAAGGTCTTCAAGGAAAAAGAAAAGAAAGTCCAGTTGCTTTTTGAAAAAGCACCTTTGGGACAAGCAATCCCCCCCCCCAACACAAACAAGAATCCTCCTTATATATGGTGTATTGTCAAGGTGAGCTCCTTTGTTTTTATGAGCAAAATCCTTCCCATCATTTCCTCCCCCTCTCTCTTCCTGATCTTTTTTGCTGCTCTCCAAATACAATTTTCTTATCGCTAAATGCCTTTTTAGAAAAGCAACTACTGGCACTCTATCATCTCTTGTCTGCCAAGAGGAGGCTACCGAGAGAGTACAGAACTGGTCTATTGCTTCTGTCCCAGGCTGGCTGATTTGAATCTGTCTTAAAAAGAGAAACCGGAACAGGAGTTAATCAAGAACATCCTTCGACAAGCTCTTTGTGTGCCTTGTATCGCTTTCCTGGTGTCTTCGGCGCAAGCTGGGATGCTTTGATCAGTTTAAATGAGAATTCTGATGGAGGAAGACAGGATGCCGATATGGAAGACGAATGTCGGTGCACATTTAAAAGCAATTTGGTTCTTCACGGGTAAAAGCGCCTGGGATGATATTCATTGGCTTGGCTTTAATGGGAGACAGGAGAGGGCAGCTGTCTTAAGCGGTTGCTGTTTATGAAGGCATGTGAGCTGGGTATCATTCATAGGAAGAGATTATTTATCGCTATTGAGCCAATCCAGGGACTGTAAAAAATTCTTTTTAAGTTCAGACACTGGCTTTTCCAGTTAGAGTAAGTCTGGGAAATCTCTTCAGTCCTACGGCTCTTAGAAGCTGAATGGATCAGAGGTTCAGATGGGTGTGTGTGTATGTGCTGTCAGGCCTGTCCCAGCTTGGACATTCAGGAAAGAAAGACCCTCGACTCCCATTTGTAGTGAAGGTATACTTTTACGGAAGACAAGTGGCTACAGCGTAGTAAAGCAATTTACGAGGATTTCCCATGTAATCGTGGTAATTGTCCCTTCTTCCAGGCCCTCCCCTCATGGTCATCTTGGTGGTGTCCAATATGGTTCAAATTAGATGTTTTGGTAAAACAGTTCCACATTTTGCCGCTTCTTTGAATGGGTGTTTTGCATTCCTTTCCTGGACTTGTGTCCTCAGATCTTTCAACTATTGCCTACGGATGGCACCTCCGGTTCCTGTCATCCCTCCCTATCTTCTCATTCCCACTCCCCACACTTTATGGCAGGCTGCCATCAAAACCAAGCGAAGCAGGACTGAAGCAGTTTGATGGCAGATCTGACAGTGTGCGCAGCCACATTGTTGCACATGCACACCCCACTCCCATGCATATTTATTTATTTATTTATTTATCTATCTATCTATCTATCTATCTATCTATCTATCTATCTATCTATCTATCTATCTATCTATCTATCTATCTATCTATCTATCTATCATCTATCTATCTATTTGTTACATTTATATGCCGTCCATCTTTCTACCAAGTGGCTCTGGGCAGCTTACCACACCATAAACAATAGATAAAACAATGACAGAATTTCAGATGTTAAAAGTTAAAACATTGAAAGTAACATTAAAGCAGGTCACAGAAACCAATGGATAGATGGAGTGGATGTGGGATCTTCTACTAATCTACTAGCCTGAATTCCTTGGCTGATGGGATCTAGATGGCATACCTCTTGTGCCCGGAGCGAGTGGGGCAGACAAATCTCACTGAGGTGAGATGGCTCCTTGGGTAACCTGGGCCCATGCTGTAAAGGGCTTGAAAGGTGATAACCAACACCTTGATTTGGATCTGGAAGCAAACCGGCAATCAGCGCAGTTCTTACAACAGTCGTGTGACATGAGGCACCCTTAGGGCCCCCTGAGAATACCATATTTTTCAGAGTATAAGACGGACAGGAGTATAAGACGCACCTTAGTTTTGGGGGAGGAAAACAAGGGGAAAAAATTCTGCCTTTGCCACCCAGCAATTCGCCAAACAGCAAACAGCACAGATGATATACACTGTTTGCTGTGTATTTCTGTGCATATGTGCCTGACCCATAGAAATAGCAAAGAATTGGAGAAATGTACATTATGGCAGTATATTAATGCCACAAAGTTTTCTTAAATGTAATCACACTAACTCCTCCCAATTATTTAAATAGATCTACTCCAAACATGACTAAGTCAGGGTTTAACCCAGCTGCCTTATCTTAATACTAAACAGGACACTGTTACATTTCAGACTATACTTGTACAGAAGCTGTTAAAATTGATGTGGCTTTCTGGAAGTATTCTCTGCTATTTAAAAGAAGATACAATAGCAAAGGGCCTCTTCAGATCAAGCATTTCGCTGGCAGAGGCATCGCAGGCCGATCCTTCGCTGTTTCCAAGGCGGCCCTGTGGGCCAGATCTAAGTACCCCGCGGGCCGGATCTGGCCCCCAGGTCTTGAGTTTGACACCCCTGCCATAGTACATCAGACTCCTCTGTCCTCCCCTGTCTCCCAGAGTTTGCCCAAATTCACGTTCGTTGCATTGCTGACACTATCTAACCATCTCATCCTCTGCCGTCCCCTTCTCCTTTTTCTTTCAATCTTTGCCAACATCGGGTTCTTCTCCAACAAGTCCCCTGTTTTCATCAGGTGGCCAAAGTATTTGAGCTTCAGCTTCACTATCTGTCCTTCCAAAGAACAGTCAGGGTTGATTTCCTTTGGGAACAATATACGGAGCCGTATAATAACCAAACAGATAACCATCACAAATAAACCCCAAGTTGAAACAGATTAGATGAATTAGTTGATAGATATTAAATAACTCTCGATTGGACTACTGCAATGCGCTCTACATGGGGCTGCCCTTAAAGAGTATTCGGAGACTCCAACTGGTGCAAAATGCAGCTGCGCGTGCTGTGGTGGGTGTTTCAAGGTACACCCACGTAACACCTATACTCCGCCAGCTGCATTGGTTGCCCATTGGTCTCCGGTTACAATTCAAGGTGCTGATCATCATCTTTAAAGCCCTACATGGCTTAGGACCAGGCTATCTCTGGGACCGCATTCTGCCTCATTCTTCTCTTCGACCGGTCAGGTCCCACAGAGTGGGTCTCCTCCAGGTCCCGTCAGCCAAACAGTGTCGACTGGCGGGGCCTAGGGGAAGGGCCTTCTCGGTAGGGGCCCCTGCTCTCTGGAACCAACTGCCCCCAGAGATCCGAATTATCCCCACCCTGCTGGCCTTCCGAAAAGCCATTAAGACATGGCTCTTCCTGCAGGCGGGGTGAGTTTGAGACGATTTTATATCTGATGTCTCCCCCATGTATGTATGTTGTTTATATGTTTTTTAAACTGTTTCTTAAAAATTGCTTTTTTAATGATTTGTTTGGAGTTTTCATAAAATGTTGTATGCCGCCCTGAGTCCTGAGGGAGTAGGGCGGCATAGAAAAACTGCCAAACAAACAAACAAACAAACAAACAAACAAACAAACAAACAAATAAATGTGAAGAAACATATGTGGCTATAGTTGTGGTCAGGACTTGCGTCTTGAAGGCATGCAGATTGAATTTCTTATATTTTTACTGTCCCTGATTCTAGACTTGGAGTATAGTATTTAGAAAATGTACAATTCTGTTGGCCACACAGTTGGCAATTGGATTGGAATAAGCGTGGATTTCTTAACATGGAATTTAGATAGTGACCATCATTGCAATTGGACACTGTTCTGAGTTCTTGAGATATTAAATCACGGATACATGAAACAGTGCATGCTTGTAATGAGATTCACCTCTGCCTTAGATCATAAGGCATATATGGGATCTAACCATAAATATTACTACTGCGATAAATGGATACCTATAAAAGTTAAGTAAAACTGCACTTAGTTTTTAAAAGCCAGCGTCAGTGTATGATCTGAGGCAAGCCATGTGTGTTTTATAAGGGAGTCTGTTTCTTTTTTTCTTTTTACAAGCGCATATTTCTGGTAATTTACAATTGGTTTTACATGCCAGATTTTGTGTGGTATAGTTCTTTCACCCAACCAACTACAGGAAAACGATTGGCAACCATTGAACACCCTCTTCTAGCCTTTAATTTGAAATCAACTAGACTCAAACAATTTGATGTTCCTGAACATCCTTGTTCTGACCTAGGATTCCACAAACCACGAAGCAGACTCCTTGTCCTGACAAAAAACCCTTTTTATTATTAAGGGTTTATTACTGTGAATTCTTCTCATTCATATCCAGCAAAGTATTTCAAGGGTGAATTTACAGTCACAGACCTTATCTGGCTTGGAGAGTTGCCAGGCCGATATCTTCAAAACTTGGCAAGGAGTCTCGGAGAGTCACGAACCAATTAAGCAAACTAATTGTCTCCTGCAAACTCCCCTCCCTGTTTGCTCCTCTTTTATTCCCTATGGGAGGGGCCATTCATCGTCCACCTGTGGCCTTACTCCCAAGTCGACCCTTGTTCCTTAGCTGTTCCCTTCGTCTGGCAGCTCTGCGCATGCGCACACTGGGAACAGGCTCCAGCTGTTCGTCTGCCTCACTGGTGTCTGACTCCAAAGGCAGCTGAAAACTGTCAGACTGCCCTGGCCCCATCCCTGCCTCCGACGCAGAGCACTCATCCGAGCCTTCCCCAGACTCCAGGACAGGCCCATGTTCCTCCCCAACCAACTCACTGTCCAAATCTGCTGCCAGCTCTGCTGGCGGCCCACAACAATCTTAAGCTATGTCCCGCATATCAACTACATAAGATGTATAATATGGTACCTTTCCAACAGTGGTATTTGAATGGGAAACTTGACATGTGCCTCATTCTACTGGTGTGTATTGTGGAAGTCAGTACAGGACAGAATTACAGGAGGAGGGACCTTGGATGTCTTCTACTCCAACCCCCTGGTCAGGCAGGAAATCCAATACCAGGGATTCCCAAACCGTGGTTCATGGTCTGGGGCGAGTCCGAGGCCTGTTAGGAACTAGGCCGCACAGCTGGAGATGAACGGCGGACAAGCAACCAAGGCTTCATCTGTACTTGCAGCTGCTCCCCAGTGCTAACATCACCGCCTCAGATCATCAGGCATTAGATTCTCATAGAAGTGCAAAACCTACTGTAAAGTGAGCATGCGAGGAACCTATTATACACCCTGATTATAACCAGTATTCTCTTAATCATACATTATAGTCTCTTTTAAATGCATAATGTTGTCATAGTTATAACCATTATTTTCATAGTTTTTCATTTTCAAAGCCTCCAGTGATGGGATACTCATAGCTTCTGAAGGCAGATTGTTCCACTGATTAATTGTTCTCACTGTCAGGAAATGTCGTCTTAGTTGTAGGTTGCTTCTCTCCTTGATTAGTTTCCATCCATTGTTTCTTGTCCTGTTCTCAGGTGCTTTGGAGAATAGGTTGACTCCCTCTTCTTTGTGGCAACCCCTCAAATATTGGAACACTGCTATCATGTCATCCCTAGTCCTTTTCATTAAATTAGACATACCCAAGAAGTCGTACGTTGAACGCCATGATCTACTGGGGATAAAATTCGATGATCTCACGAAGTCTTTGCTTTTGATATCTTTCCCACGTTCTATGGGACAAGGAACTTGGTAAATGCTGTGGATATTAAAAGATCAGTCTGAACCCATTCTGAATGCAGAAGGATTTGAGTCTGAATTTGGAATGTAAAGCATTTATACCCTGCTTTTCAACTTGAAAGGCTCTCGGCTATTATACTCTTTGACTTGTAATTGAAAAAGACACATCATAAAAGGAGAGAGGAGGAGGAGAGGGTTTAGACTATTCAGATGCTGGGTTCTTAATTTGACATGGATCTCATACCAAGTACTTGTAATGCAGAAATAATGCAGAGGCTCTAGCATATTACGGTGGTTGTTAATATTTGTATTTCAACTGATGGAACAGAAGTGGCTAAACGGGAGAAAGAACTAAAAAAATAAAAAAGCTGAATTTTCATTCCGATCATGGTGTCTCTTCTTCCTCTCCTCTTCTGCCATAGTTTGATGGAATGACTTGAAGCAGCAAAGCTGTGCAAAGTGATTTCTCAGGAGGGTTGATTTATTTATTTCAGCCTGCAAAGCGGAGATTCCCCCCCCCCCCCGAAATGCCACAGCTTTTGGCTATTACAACTTTGGAATGGGTTATTTGATAGTTACAACCAGTGGTGGGCTTTTGCTGGTTCGGGTGAACCGGTAGTTGCGACCTGCGGGGGCCCTGTCCATCTGCCTGGGCGCAATCCTGTCCTATATCGCTCTGTTGTTTGATGGATGGCATGCGAGAGCGAATTCCTGTGTTTTGTGATGCTGCATGCATGTGTGGACTTAGCTCGCATGCACACTCACATTTCCGGTGCTGGGCAAAGTGGTTGTTATGGTATGTGACGCCCACCTCTAGTTATAACCATAGTGTCCCTGGTCATGTGTTTTCCCTTCGCCATTCAGTAAATCATAAGAAATCTGGTCTCAGAAACTTAGTTTTTAACCTTAGAGGGGAAAAACATGGAACGATCCCTCTGGAGGAAAGTCAAGATTTCATATTAAAGCCCTTAATTTCTCATTACTTGAATAGGTTCTGGGAAGAACTGGGGAAGGTGTTTGTTCTTCTGGGGTTTAATGAAGAATGACAATTGACAAAGGGTGGCAATATACTGTAGATTGTCCTCGCCTTACAACAGTTTGTTTATTGGCCGTTCGAAGTTACAACGGCACTGAAAATAGTGACTTACGGCCATTTTTCACACTTATTGTGACCATTGCAGCAAGCCAAGGGTCACGAAATTTACATTCAGATGATTGACAACTGATTCGTGTTTATGAAGGTTGTGTTCAGGAGACATTTTGCGACTTTCTGACAAGGAAATCAATGGAGAACCCAGATTCATTTCACAACCATGTTACTAATTTAGCAACTGCAGGGATGTGGCAAGGAACGTCGTAAAATGGGACAAATTCGCTTAACACATTTTTTCACTAAACCATATAATTTTTTGGCTCAATTGTGGCCGTACGTTGAGGACTACCTGTGGACCTGTCTGAGTTTTTCCTCTATATTAAGGGTAATTGTAAGGTCATTTGTAAAGGGGAGGCATGTTTGAGAGAGAGCTTGACTTACAACGATCACTTAACTATCAGTTGAAATTACTGTGGACTGTCCCCCCTCCAAAGGCACTTACAAACTAATTCTTGGCAACTACATGAGAGACAGAGCTCAGATGATGAGCAGGGACCGCCCCCTCCTGATCCTCGAGCATGGAGAGTGGAGAGAAGGAGAGAACAGCGCAGACTGATTCGGCTACTTGGGATGAGAGCACCCCGCCCCTCTTCACAAGGCACACCTGGGGACTGAGACTTAAGGAGACGCTGTGGGGAGAGGCATTGGTTGGGAACAAATGCTGGATTTCATGGATTTTTGTGTGCCATTGCCGATGTTTGGAGTTTCCTGGACTTCTTGCTTTATTTCTTGCTTCCTGGATTAATTGCCTTGTTCCTTTGCTTCCTGGACTCATTGACTTATTCCCTTGCCCCTTGTTTTGCAGACGCGGTGCTCACAGCATTGGGCTGGACTATTTGCAGCCAGAGGCTGCTTGAGTTGTGTGTGTGTATGTGTGTGTGTGTGCATGTTATCACTTTGCTCTGGGACTTGCCGGAAACGTGGGAGCGTTTGGGGGAATTTGGAGCAATAAAGGGGCGGTTTGAACTGCCAGCTACCTGTGTGGCCTCTGTGCCATGCCCTGGGTCATCACAATTTATAATACCTGGTTGGTCACAAAGGTGACCCGCTTTATGACTGTCCTGACCATAATGAGCGGGGTCCATTTTGGTCGTACGTTGAGGACTACCTATATGCAAGTCACCTGTTTTATTTTGCACCCTTCCCAACTAACTCATTGACAGTCTGTTACTAGGAGTTTTGGAGTTCTGTGTGGTTTTGGAGTTCATTCTCTGTGCCGCCTGCCTACCCCACCGCAATTTGCATCGATGGGCAATTTAAATCCAGCTAGTGTGTTCTCAGTAACCTTCCAAGATAGATTAGTATCTCTCATCTAATACATGTGGAGATGGAAGAGGTTGTTTGAGAAAAGTGGGTTACATCTTAACGGTGCTGTAACTAAGAACGTGGCACTTCATCTTCTCGCTTCCGAAGTAGGGAGACAAATTACATACCAGCCCAAGCAACTAGAGAAATAGTTTAAGGTCATTGCATATATTATTTTCTGAGTATGAAACCAACCCATTTCATTGATAAATTGTTTTGGAAATGCTTTATGACTCGTGTCCTACCCTACCTGAATAAATCTAATTGATCAGCTGTAAAAAGGCAAAGAGAAAAATACGGTGCATACATTCTCCATAGAAGGTGTGCTGCATTTATTTGATTCGGAACTTCTATGTACTATTTTTGCAGTGGCTGATGTCAAAGGATAAAATCCACTTTCTACTTTCAGTTACTCCACTGGCTTCCACCTTTGTGCAAGTGACTTTAAGGAGAATAACAGAGTTGGAAGGGACCTTGGAGGTCTTCTAGTCCAACCCTTGCTCAGGCAGGAAACCCTATGCCATTGAGAGCGATCAACCATTGGAACAGCTTGCCAGCGGAGGTTGTGAGAGCCCCAACACTTGCGACCTTCAAGGGGAGACTGGACTGCCATCTGTCTCAAATGGTGTAGGAACTCCTGCTTGAGCAGGGGGTTGGACTAGATGACTTACAAGGTCCCTTCCAACTCTAATAATAAATCTAAATCTAAATTTCAGACAAATGGGTGTCCAATCTCTTCTTAAAAACTTCCGCTGTTGGAGCATTCACAACTTCTGGAGGCAAGTCGTTCCATGATTGATTGTTCTTACTGTCAGGAAATGTCTTCTTAGTTCTAAGCTGCTTCTCTCCTTGATTAGTTTCCACCCATTGCTTCTTGTTCTACCCTCAGGTGCTTTGGAGAATAGCTTGTCTCCCTCTTCTTTGTGGCAGCCCCTGAGATATTGGAACACTGCTATCATGTCTTCCCTAGTCCTTCTTTTCATTAAACTAGACATACCCAGTTCCAGCAACTTTATATGTTTTAGCCTCCAGTCCCCTAATCATCTTTGTTGCTCTTCTCTGCACTCTTTCTCGAGTCTCAACATCTTTTTTACATCTTGGTGACCAAAACTGGATGCAGTATTCAAAGTGTGGTCTTACCAAAGCATTATGAAATGGTATTAACACTTCACATGATCTTGGTTCTATCCCTCTGTTACTGCAGCCTAGAACTGTGTTGGCTTTTTTGGCAGCTGCAGCACACTGCTGGCTCATATTTAAGTGACTGTGCACTAAGACAATTTATCATATCGGGGTCCTTAGCTTGAAAAAAGGCACGTAGCGTGCTGTAAAAAAATATACAAGCTCTGATTTTCATAGCCTCTATTTGGTATGATATATCTGTATCACCATGGGATTTTGGAAACGATGTCTTAACTCTCAGTGGGAAATAAAAAAGAAACTTTTAGATTTTGGTTCTTTCCGAAAGGAATGACTGCTGAAGGAGAATTAACTTTCTTACGATTGGCGGGCGTGAAATATTCATGGGAGAGTTTGTTTTCTTAGAAATGCCTACGTGCTTGAGACTGGTGAAAAATAGGCCATAGAAAGGAGGGGAAGCATTTTACAGGTGAAATTTAAAAAAACAAAACAAAAAACACCAACCTAAAGCCTGCAGCATTAGAAGAACAGATTTACAGATTTACAGAGTTGGAAGGGACCTTGCAGGTCATCTAGTCCAACCCCCTGCAAAGGTATGTATATGCAGCCTTTAAGTCTGTTTAGCTCAGCATATCCCATTCTGTAGATGCGATGAAATCAAACCTGCCAGAAGCCTCAGGCCGAGTCTTGATATGATTTTAAGTGCAAGGGAGTGAAAATGCATAATGTCAAATATTGTCAGCCCTTCAAGGCAATCCAGACAAGAAACACAAACCTTGAGTAATGCTACCTTGGTAGTAAAATTACAGTAGCAGAATCTTGCAAATCTGAAAGCACTTTTCCCATCTTTTACAGGTAGCCCTTACTTAATGACCACATAGGGACTGGCAGCCACACCTAAAGAAAGTCAGAATAGAGCTGGAAGGGACCTTGGAGGTTTTCTAGTCCAACCCCTTGCTCAAGCAGGAGACCCTATACCCGTGATGGCGAACCTATGGCACGCATGCCACAGGTGGCACGCAGAGCCATAGCGGAGGGCACGTGAGCGTTGCCCACCGGCAAACCAGAAGTGCGGAAAAATGCACTTCCAGTTTGTCGGTGAGCTGTTTTTTGCACTCCGGAGGGTTCAGGGAAGCTCCCTGAAGCCCCGGAATGCAAAAAACGACGAAACGGACAAACTGGAAGTGCATTTTTCCGCACTTCCGGTTTGCCGGTGAGCTGTTTTTTGCACTCCGGAGGGTTCAGGGAAGCTTCCTGAAGCCCCGGAATGCAAAAAACGACGAAACGGACAAACCGGAAGTGCGTTTTTCCGAACTTCCGGTTTTCCCGTTTTGTCGTTTTTTACCGTCCCAGGCTCCGGTAAGGCCTTTGCGCGGGGGTGGGGTGTGTGTGCGCATGCACAGGGGGAAGAATGGGGGGGTTGTGTGCATGCGTGGGGGGGAGGGAATGAGTGTGGGTGCGTGAGCACTCGCTAGCGTGCGCACCCCCCCTTTTTGGCACGCGAACCAAAAAAGGTTCACCATCACTGCCCTATACCAGTGATGGCGAACCTTTTTTGGTTCGCGTGCCAAAAGGGGGGGGATGCAGGGGATCACGTATGTGCGTGCCGATACTCATAATTCCATGCACCCCCGCACATGCACGCATGACCCCCCCTGCTCCCAGCATGCAATGGCACGCCCATTTTTCGCTCTCCCCAGGCTCCAGAGCCTTTCTAGGAGCCTGGGGAGGGTGAAAACGGCCTTCCCCAACCCCTCTGGAGGCTGGAAACAGCCTGTTTCCCGACTCCCAGTGGGCCCAGAAGGCCCAAAAATCAGCTGGCTGGTGCACACATGCACGCTAGACCTGAGCTCGCGTGCCCACCGATATGGCTCCGCGTGCCAGTTGTGGCACCCGTGCCATAGGTTCGCCATCACGGGTGTAGGGTCTCCTGCTTGAGGATTCTTCAAAGCACCTGAGAGTAGAACAAGATTCTGACTGTCTACTGTCAACCTCACCCCCATTCCTAAGAGGTCTTTAAGGGGCATGCATAAGCGCACCAACGTGCCTACTGTCCCTGTCCTACTGTCCCCTTTTATTTGTACCCATTTCATGTGTTCATAATCATGTTTATACTTACATCTGTTATCTAACACATGCTTGACGAAATAAATAAATAATAAATACATAAATAAGTAAACAAACAAATATAAATAAATAAATAATAAATAAATAAATAAATAAATAAATGATAGGTAGGTAGGTAGGTAGGTAGGTAGGTAGGTAGGTAGGTAGGTAGATAGATAGATAGATAGATAGATAGATAGATAGATAGATAGATAGATAGATAGATAGATAGATAGATAGATAGATAGATAGATAGATAGATAGATAATGTCACCCTAATCTTGCTTTTCTCTAGACTGGCTATACCCAATTCCTGCAACCGTTTTTCATATGTTTTAGTCTCCAGGACTTTAATCATCTTTTTGCACTTTTCCCCAAAGCCTCAACATCGTTTTTGCAATGTGGTGACCAAAATTCACAGCCACAATTGAGCCCAAATTTTCTGTTGCTAAGCAAGATTGCTCCATTTTTATGGCCTTCCTTGCTACAATTGTTAAGTGAATCGCTGCAGTTGTTAAGTTAGTAACACGGTGGTTATGTGACTCTGGCGTCCCAATTGGCTTGGCTTGTCGGAAGGTGATCACATGACCCCGGGACACTGCAACTGTCAATAAATACATGCCAGTTGCCAAGCGTCCGAATTTCGATCATGTGACCACGGGAATGGGCGTAAGTGTGAAAGCAAGAGCCGAGGTGGCGCAGCGGTTAGAGGCAGTACTGCAGGTCACTTTAGCTGACTGTGATCCGCAGTTCAGTGGTTCAAATCTCACCGGCTCAAGGTTGACTCAGCCTTCCATCCTTCCGAGGTAGGTAAAATGAGGACCCAGATTGTTGGGGGCAATATAAATATACATTGCTTACCGGTGTAAACCGCTTAGAGAGTGCTTATAAGGCGGTATATAAATCTCACTAGTAAATAAATAAATAAATAAAGCCATCATAAGCCACTTTTTTTAGTGCTGTTGTAACGTTTGTCACTAAACAAATGATTGTATATTGAGGACTACCTGTATGTCACTACGTGACTTGGTAATTAAACAGGGCATCATTTACCCATGACAGGCATATGACCTTAATTCTGCTGCAGTCCTTAAGTGAACCACCCACAACCATTAAGCAAGGTATTTTGTGACTGCGAGTTGTGATTTTATTGCTGGCTTCTCCATTCACTCTGCTTGTCGAAAGCAGGCAAGTTGCAGTCACATTTGTGACTGTCGTGAGTGTGGAGACACCGTGACAGTCATAAGTGTGAAGACCGGTCATAAAGCTTACTTTTAATGTTGTCATTTTGAACGGTTGCTAAATGTGGACGTTGTTAAGTGAGGACTGTCTGTACTTTTACTTTCCCCAAAACTAAGGACTTTTAAAAAAAAATACAATATTAATTGAAGAGATGTTTAACAAAAACAATAGAATTATTAGAGGAAGAAGCAAAGAAAATTAGAATGTTGAATAAGTAGGAAATAAAACCCGTTGTATATTCCAGACAACTTTCTTTTGGTTTTTCATGTGCTAAATGTTGCTTCGAGAATAAAGCCATATATGGGAAAATTCAGTCTGTTTAAATAAGTACAGTAGCTGTGTTTTCCTCAAGGGACTATTGGGCATTTTATTTCTTCTATTTGTGCATTTCTTTTCCTGAGAGCGGTTGTCACTGTCACTGAACTGGCTATTTGTCATTGGAGATTAGCTTTATTTCTTCAGCCGTCGTCAAAAAGAAAACTCAAGCAATAACATCTTCCACTTATTTAGAAATGACTACAGGAGATTTGAATGTAGCTACCCAGGATCCATGCATCCATACATGTCCCATTCACGGGCCAATTCCACAAGATACACGTGATGAAATGTCTCATTCCATTGTTGGTTAATGTAATGTTGTGGGTCTGTGGAGTATTCTCAGTCATCCAGGTCATGGTTGTCCCAAAGGTGCTTTTTCAGGAGGCAACTGGACTTTCTTGTTTTTCTTTGAAGACGTTTCACTTCTCATCCAAGAATCTTCTTCAGCTCTGACTGGATGGTGGGGGGTGGTGGTGGTGGAAGGATTTATACTCCTTGCAGACAGCTGGTCATTTCCATCCTTTTTAGAGAGTTGTTGAGGCCACTTGGAGGTTTATCTGTGTCCTCAGGGTCACCCGAGTAGTGCAAATGGGTGTGTGAGGGCGGTTTGTGAGGATGACCTTGGGGGACAGGAGGAAGAGATGCAACCTAGACCATGGTTTGATAAACGAAGAGTCTGAAGGAAGTGAAGTGGAAAAAGTATCTCAGAAGTGACCCTTCCTTAGTGTTTAGGAGAGTAAAAAACAAAGGGAACTTGCAAACTTGCAAGATTTTCTTAATATAACTTAATGGTAAAGTTATACTCATTGTGCACTGGTTATTAGAAAGCTAATAAAGTCTTTTCATTGGCTCTGTAAAAAGTGACTTATGACCGTTTTTCACACTTAAGACCATTGCAGCATCCCTGTTGTTAACTCGCAAAGCATCCCTGGCCTGCATCGAGTTGCCATAGGCAGGAGGGGGGGAACTGACGGAGCAGCACGGCAGCCACAACCAGAATCACATTCTCCAACAGAGCACTTTCGCGGGCTGTAGAGATCACACCCCTCTCGCTGTTGCTGGTAGCCTGGGATTCCACGCATACCTTTCTCAAGGATATATCCCAGGCTACCGGCAACAGCCAGAGGGGTGTGATCTTTACAGCCCGCGAAAGTGCTCCATTGGAAAATGTGATTTATGAAACACCCTGGGAGGAGGGGGGGAAACAGGGTCAAAATTGGGCCATAAATTACGTGGGGCGGAGCTGGCTTTACTTGGGTACGCAACATGTTGCTCCTAATAAATAACTGGATTTCTTTTGAAACTTGGCTCGAGGCTCATGGTTTAATTAGGGCATCCGTCGGAACCCTGATACCCGTGGTCACATGATCAAAATTAGGATGCTTGGCCACCGAGTCACGTTGATGTGTCCCAGGGTCATGTGACCTTCTGATAAGCAAAGGTCGATGGGGAAGCCAGATTCATTTAACAACCATGTTAACTCACTTAAACTAACTCACTTAGCAATAGAAATATTGACCTCTGCTGTGGTCCTAAGTTGAGGACTTACCTGTATAGCAGTGGTTCTCAACCTTCCTAATGCTGCGACCTGTGCCCCGCCCCCGCGACCCCACTGCGACCCACCCCGCCACCGTGCCCGCCTCCGCGACCCCCACCCCGCTGCCACCATTTGGGTTCTTTGACCCTCTGGTCATGCTCAAAGCGTTATGCGCATGTGCAGAGGGTAAAAGAACCCAAATGATGGCGTCCGGGCGAAGTCTCCCGACCCCTGTGAAAGGGTCGTTCAACCCCCAAAGGGGTCGCGACCCCCAGGTTGAGAACCACTGCTTTATAGGAATGTAAAATAGCTGAGGAACTGCAACACAAATTTTGATGCTGTAAATTATGAGAGGACATTGGAAATTCTCAGTTCCATCAGATTTCGGTGGAAGGAAGGAAGGAAGTTAGCTCATTTTTCTACTGAGATCGTTGAACTTGAACAGATTGAATTGTCTCCCCCGTCCAGGCAATTTCTCCAATTCCACTTCAATGCCATCCTCGGAGAGATTTAAACACGTTGGCTGGGCTCACCCACAATTTTTGGCTTGAATAAAATAGAATTAAGGTGGTTTGTGGTGGCCCTTGTTGGAAATTAGCCATTGATACAGTGACTGGGGACATCACTAATCCGTAATGGGGTTGATTGAAGGATTGGGGCACTGCATTTTTTTTGTTTTTCTTAATTTTTTTGTGGATGGGTATGTGGATTTGAGTTACTATTGACTCCTGGTGATTACCTGGACTGGTCCCTGCAGTTTCCTTGGCAAGGTTTTCAGAAGTGGTTTGCTATTGCTTCCTTCCTAGGGCTGAGAGAGAGTGACTGGCTCAGGGTCACCCAGTTGGATTTGTGCCTAAAGCAGGACTAAAACGTAGAGTTTCCCAGTTCTAGTTCTGGGAAACTACAGCTACTGCGCATATATAACCTTGACATACAGCCACAACAGCGACTGGGAAATGCATCATTAAGTATTGTTGTTAGGTGAGACATCACATGATTGCACCCAGGCTTACAACTTTTTTTGCTGTGGTCGTTAAGTGAAACACTGCAAATCTTTAAGCAAGACATCAGCAGCCTTCTCTGCTGAGCTTCTCCGTTGACTTTGCTTACCGGGATCTGATTGGGAAGGTCACAAAAACCATTTGTGATCACAGAGTGTTGTGACTGGGATAGATGTGTGATGCTTGCCAAGCAGTTAGATCATAATCACGCAATTTGCAAGGACTCTACAGTGGTCATAAGTGCAAGGACTCTTTGTAAATCACTTTTTCTAGTAACGTCATAATTTTGAGTTGTGATTAAACAAATGGATGTAAGTTGAGGATTACCGGTATAGCAGACTGGCTGTCTGTTATTAATATCAGCTGATCAAATTCTCAACAAATAAAAATATGGATCACATAACAAAATGGACTTCCTCAATCCAAAATAGGGGATTGACATCCTCAATTTAACCCAGCTGCTGTGGCCTAGAGGTAGAGCTCTTGCCTCACAATCAGGAGGTTGTGAGTTCGAACCTAGGTAGAGGCAGATGTAAGGGTCTCCTGCTTGGGCAGGGAGTTGGACAAGATGACCTGCAAGGTCCCTTCCGACTCTGTTAATCTGCATCTCGTAGGCCACAACACTTGTGGTTGACAAAATAGGGCTTTGGATGTATCAAAATATTCTGCCCATTTGCAATTTGGAATTATTTTGTAACACAAAGGAAGGCAAATGAACCGGTCCCAGGATAATGTTGCAGCATCCAATCTGGGTCGTTCACCGGGACGAGAAGTTTAGTCTTCTGAGCTTTTGGACTCGTGCTGGAGCCCATCCTGAGGGAACTTCTCTCTCACCAGAGTGACATTCTCACCAGAACGACATTTTGTGTGAGAGAAATTCCCATTGACTGTTCTGGCCCGCCCGCAGCTTGTGCAGCCTAGGCCTTTGGAACCTTCAGTACCTCCTTTCCTGAATGCAAGAGCACGCAGGGCTGCCAAGAGGCAGAAAGGTTTACTCCAGAGGAGGTCTACTCGGGAGTAAGACTTGGGGCTAATTGGTCACTCCCCTAGTCTATTTAAGGTCATCAGTTGCAGCTAACAAGCTGCAGAGAACAACGTTTGAAAAATAGACCTGTCTGATCATAGCTTGTTCCCTGAATCTTGTTTTGGCATTCTCTGCATTGGCTTGGATTATCAAGGATGAATTTCTAGGAACTTTGCCAACTCTTGGAAACTCCGTAAGATAAACAGACTCAATTGCTCATCATTGTCTTCAAACTCTTTGAACTGATACCAGCTATTAATGAAGTTTAATTGATAGCTGGTTGCTTGCTGATAACAGTTTGTTTGTAAATTGGTGTGCAACATCTAAGATGTTTTATTAGTAACCTTTGTTTCATTAAATCAGTGTGTACGAACTGCTTGTGTGGTTGTGTGCTTTGTGGGGACAGAGCTATGAGGATGGGCTCCAGCACCGAGTCCGAAAGCTCTGAAGACTAAACCTGTGGCCCCAATGACCGACCCAGATTGGATCCTATTTTGCAATCATTTGAGGAAGCTGTTTCGGACATCGGGGGGGGGGGGAGTGATGTCACAATATGGATGCTGTCCACAAGCCCATGTCCTTGACGTGTTCCGTCTTACAATTCAGCTCTTTTTCTCTTGCTGTTCATCAGAACACATGCGGATAGTAGTAGCAGCTTAGAGGAATTTAAAAGAGAGATTGTTCACAGCTGCCTGCCCAGTTTGAAGAGGAGCTGAGATGATTAATCTGTACTTAGATCAGAGATGTTTCCTCCTGGAACATCAAGACGGTGCAAACGTCAAAGCAAGAACAGCTCGGAAAGGACACGCAACAGACACCGCAAAAGCTTAGCAGGGAATTGTGTTACTTTATCAGGTCACTTTTCTTTTTTTAAGAAAAGGGAAGATCTCATCTATCTACATGACTTTTATATTAGCATATGTGCATGTATATAGTTATAAATAACACTAACTCACATTTGGGAAGTAATTTATATTGCTGAATTCTATTATAGCATCAAAATAGCTTCAGGACTACCTCCTTCAACTGGAATTGATCTGCTTGTTTGTCCCAGATGAAACTGTTGGTTAATTCCTCATTTCTGCAGGTTACTTAAGGTGCTGCTTTTTTTTTGGTGGTAGCACCTACTAAGATTGAAAATCAGGCTTGTCAGATGTTGCGTCTTTTCTATTCTGCTCTACGGAGTAGAGAGTTGGTCTCTGACAGAAGAAGTGAAGAGCCAGCTGAAGAAGCTAGAAGCATTTGAAATGTGGATTTTCAGACAGCTGTTACGTATAAGCTGGTGTCAGGGTATGTAGATTTAATAGCTGTAAGCTGATGAGAGGTTGTAAGCGGAGGCAGCCGGAAGCTGATGCAATGGGGATGAGGCAGCAGGGTTACTGCCACTTTAAGAAGCTGGGTAAGAAGCTGCCTATATAAGGGAAGCCATTAGAGGGCGTGTCCCATGATTTACATTCGGATGCCTGACACAACCTTTATGACGGATGCCAGTGTCCCTGGGTCACGTGATCCCCTTTTGCGAACTTCTGACAAGCAAAGTTAATGGGGAAACCAGATTCACTTAACAACCGTGTTACTAACGGCAGTGATTCGCTTAATAGAGGTGACAAGAAAAGTCGTAAAATGCGGCAAAACCTGCTTAACAAATTTCTCACTTAAATTTTGGGCTCCATTGTTGTTGTACATGGAGGACTATCTCTACTCTTGAACCTCTTTGCCAGCTGACCAGTTTGGATTGATTTTAAATCTCCATGGGGGAAAGTAAATTGAGCGACTAGCGTAATTCCAGTTTCCCTTTTTCTCTTTCATGTATTTCCCAAAGCAGTTGCTGTTAAAAAAAACAACCTGGAAACTACCCATTTGTCACTAAAAATAGCCTTTATGTTACCTAGGAGCATAACCAAGAAACTGGTTGTACGGTCCATCTCCTTTTTTCATTACAGAATCCGTCTTTCTCTGAAGCAGGAGCTAGTGAGAAAAGAATAGTACTGTCTTGTTTATTCTGTACCTTTTGCGTACAGTAGTCCTCGCTTAGCCACTGCCTTGTTTAGTGACTTTCAAAGTTACAATGGTACTTTAAGAAAAAAACCAACAACTTGGCAATGCCCTCGCATTTACAACATTTTTCTGTTCTTATTTTTACTTGCTTTTTTACCTCACTCGCTTATTTACCTCACACCTACCAAGATGGCTATCAATAGATACAAACTAGATGTATTCCGCTCTAATCTTGATTGCAGAAAATACGACTTCTGCAATAGAGTAGTAAATGTCTGGAACACTTTATCTGATCCAGTTGTTAGTTTCTCTAACCCCCATACCTTTTACCTTAAACTGTCTACTGTGGACCTTACACATTTCTTAAGAGGTCCCTAAGGGGGCGTGCATAAGCGCACCAACATGTCTACCGTCCCTGTCCTACTGTACCCATTTGTATGTACTCGGTTTATGTGTTTATAGCTATGTTTTGCTTTATATCCATTTATTTGAGCCATTTTTTCATGTGTTCTGTTTCCTTGCACTTGTTGACAAAAATAAATAAACAAACAAACAAACAAATAAATAAATAAATACATTAATTAAAAAAAAGATGTCCTAAAAGAGAGAGACAACAAAACAGCCCCAGTTCAGAAGCAAAAGAAAACGGTAGTAAAATTGTAAGCACAGTTATGGTCACATTATGTTCACTTAGCAATTGCTTTGTTTAGCAACTGAGTTGCCAGAGCCAATTGTGGTCGTTGTACTTTGCTTCCTTAGACACGTCTTAAGTGTGACAGGGTACCATATATTTCTCCTAGTTCAGTGGTTCTCAACCTTTTCTTCACCGTGGACCCCCTTTATATATCTTTTATGGTCGTGGATCGTGGCCACAGAAACCCCAAGACTGAACTTAAGATTTAAATCATAACATTTCTTCAAGATTTCGCGGAACCTCCTGTGACGACATCCCGGTCCCCCAGGAGTCTGCAGACCACAGGTTGAGAACCACTGTCCCAGCGTTCTGCGCATGCGCAGAGGGTAAAAGAACCCAAATGGCGGTGTCCAGGCGGGTGGGGGAAGCCTAGCGCTGCGATCGCTATTGGCTCTACAACGACTGACCGGCCCGCCCGAACCAGGAGCTTTTCCCCACTGGTCCTAGTAGATGAAATTTGGGCAACTGCCATTAGATGACAGATCTAGCTTGCATTGACTAGAGTGAGACCATGTGGACTAAAACTGGTTTTGGTTTCCTTATGGCACGGTGACAAATATAGCAAAAGCACTTAGACTTATATACTGCTTCACAATGCTTTACAGCCCTCTCTATGCGGTTTACAGAGTCAGCCTATTGCCCCCAACAATCTGGGTCCTCATTTTACCCACCTCGGAAGGATGGAAGGCTGAATCAACTTTGAGATGGTCAGGATCGAACTACTGGCAGTGAGTAGATTCAGCCTGCAATACTGCATTCTAATCACTGCGCCACCATGGCTCATAACATATTTCTATTTGGACATTTATTATGTAAACCTACAGACTGTTTCAATCATAGCTGACGCTCCACATTTGTAACTAAGATTAAAACAATGTACATTAAGTATTAATAACTATAATAACATTATGTAGGCTTACAGACTCTTTCAATCATAGTCATCTCTTGAGCCAGAGTCTTCACCTTTGTAACAAAGGTTAAAACAATGCATTTTAAATATTAATAACTATAACAAGAACTGTAACACAGTAAAACTCAATAGGTGGCCAAAAATGTCAAATCCAGTTCTAAACCATCTGGCTGATTGTGCAACCAACTATATGCATGGTATTCAAATTCCTGATGCTGCAAGAAAACATTCTGTCAGTATAAACAGTCACAATGTTAACTCCCTTTTTATGACACTGTAACCCCTTAATTCAAGGTAGAGTCCGGTGACTGGATGGAGCTGAGCATTTACTGGCCGGATGCCCTTCCTGACACCTCATGGAGTTCACAGCAGATATTTTTTCTTTGTCCCCTAGGAAAGAGAAACATCTAGGATTGAACTCTCAACCTTCTGAGTGGGGGGCGAGGGTCTTCACACCATTCATAAACAGTCACAAATCCCCAAATCTTCCAGGAACAACCAGGTTTTGATGTCCTTGAATTCCAAACTGGTTGGGTGTAACTTAATCTAACTTTTCTAGAGGAGATCAGAAGGCCTGATTTCAGTTCCCTGATTTTAGCATATTCTCAGACGAGGGACCTGAAGAGAGACCTCTCTTCCCAATTATAGTGGATAGGTAAGGCGATAACCATCCCATTGCACACATCATCAGATTAACAGAGTTGGAAGGGACCTGGCAGGTCATCTAGTCCAGTGGTACCCAACTCCCAGTCCGCGGCTCGGTACCGGTCCGCAGAACAAATGGTACCGGGCCGCCCTGCTACTGCGTCTTCTGTGCAGCGGCGGCGGCGGGTCCTGCGACTTTTGCGAGTCCTGCGAGTCCCGATAATAAGCGCAGGGACGGGACTTCTGCGTCTGCCGACGTGCCCCGGCCCAGCTGATCAGCGTGGGGGCGGGGCTTCTGTGCGCGGCTCATCAGTATTGAAATCAACGCGACGCCGCAAACCCCCCCCCCAGTGGGCCGCGGAAAAATTATCAAACGACCGGTCCACGGCAATAAAAAGGTTGGGGACCACTGATCTAGTCCAACCCCATGCCCAAGCAGGAGACCCTTACATCTGCCTCTACCTAGGATCGAACTCAATATCGGGCCATGTTGACAGCATTTTCTCTCGCCAACCAATGCTTGCTAACTCTTAAGGCAAAGATAGCATTTGAAGGGATGCATGTTTCATGTAAGAAAGGTATCGAGAAATATAATGAATAGGGCTATAAAATGTATTAAACTATAAAGCATTTCTTTATCTAATGCCTTTAATTTCTTTAGCTTGATTTTTCGGTGTAACGTGTTTATCCCTAAAATGAAGCCAGGTGATGGGTATGTATGAATGAATAGTAAAAAAAAATAAGAATGGTTGTTTGAAGAGGCACTAATTGTGAATGGGTAGAATAGGGCTTCTAATGGAGGAAGGAAAGCAATTGCAATAGAATTGCATTTCCCAAGGACTCGAGTTTGCAATGTGATATGGACGGTATGTGTGGTTGAACACTTCCTGTGTTCCAAGGTTTTTGTTTTTGTTTTGCTATTCAAATACAGTTTGCTTTAGTTGTCCTATTCTTGGTACAGGTAGCCCTCAATTTAAGATCGGTTGTAAAAGATGTCCAGGCTTAGCTCGAGGGAGGGGTCAAATGTGTCATCAGTCTCGAATCCCTTCACGCCCACAAGACTTCTAAATCCAGTTCACCTTGAGCAAAATTGCACATGTGTGAGATCTATTCTCCTTCCCCTGGTCCATGGAAAAATTGTCTTCCTCAAAACCAAACCCTGGTGCCAAAAAGATTGGGGACTGCTTAAGTATGGGTAGAATGAATGATATGTGATATACTAAGATGAGAGGAGTGTTGGCTCAGCAGCTTAATGATGCTAAAGATGGTCTCAGTCCGGCTGTTCAAGCCCTAGCTCTGCGTGACGGGGTGAGCTCCCATTACCTGCCTCAGTGTGTCACGCAGTGATTTATATTGCCTGTTATATGTATATGCAGGGAGATGCATCCCTATTCATTATAATGGTTTATTCCTGAGCACGTGATTGATATGTTCTTGTACGCATGTGCACATTCCTTTCTCCGTTCATTCCTTCTGTTCCTGGATTCCATTGAAGCAACACCTATTTTTATATCAGAGATGTAGATTAATGAGGATTTATTGTTTTGTACCGAAATAAATATTTTTACTTAGACTTTTAAACTGCGGTTTCTTTTCTAATGCCTGATGTCCGGGAAAAGATCTATTTCTCCTTTGTGAGATAAATTTCGCTTCCGTCACAGTGTCTGCCCACCTTGCAGTTCGAAAGCTTGTTCTATGCAAGTATTTATTTATTTATTTATTTATTTATTTAGTTAGTTAGTTAGTTAGTTAGTTAGTTAGTTAGTTAGTTAGTTAGTTAGTTAGTTAGTTAGTTAATGAGATTTATATACCGCCTCACAGTGCAAGCACTCTCTAAGCGGTTTACACCAGTAAGCACTGTATATTTATATTGCCCCCAACAATCTGGGTCCTCATTTTACCCACCTCGGAAGAATGGAAGGCTGAGTCAACCTTGAGCCGGTGAGATTTGAACCACTGACCTGCGGATCAGTGTCAGCTAAAGTGACCTGCAGTACCTGCCTCTAACCGCTGCACCACCTCGGCTCTGTTTATTAAGTAGATAAATAGGTACCACTTCGGTGGGGAGACGAGCTGTGCTCTTTGCAGGCAGTCAGATTCCTGATGGCTCTGAATTTTCCCGGTTTTGGCGCCCACTTGCGAGGCAGCTCCAGGAAGGGGAAGCCTTTGGGGGATCCTGCAGGAAGAGCTGCGCATCTTTTTCTCCGGTGGGAAACTAGCTTACCCTCCTGGCGCACCTTGGGAAGTGTGTAAGAGTTTCCCATAACAGGCCTGATACCTTGGCAAGCCAAACTACCACTATGCAATAGCATTGTGGTCTCCTGGCTACTGTAACCATGCTAATAATAATATAATATGTTCTAAGACAGCGGTTCTCAACCTGTGGGTCGCGACCCATTTGGGGGTCGAACGATCCTTTCACAGGGGTTGCCTAAGACCATCGGAAAACAGATTTCCGATGGTCTTAGGAACCGAGACACCACTCTTCTCCAGGCGGGTCCACCCACATGCAAATAGACTACTGCAAAAAAAAATCTGTACCATGGGAACTTCTGAGCATGCGCAGAAGCTGAATTTCCGGCACTGCGTATGCGTCGCCATCTTGTTTTCGGCTTTTTTTGTTGCAATTTTTAAAAAACATTTTCGGCACAAGGCACGGCCACGCAGCGCAGGAGGAAGTGAACTGGGCAGCAAGGTAAGTTAGAACCCATCCTTGAGTTTCCTAATAATTTTATTATTTTATGGTTGGGGGTCACCACAACATGAGGAACTGTATTAAAGGGTCGCGGAAGGTTGAGAACCACTGTTCTAAGAGATATGGAGGAAGAAATAAAAAATGGTACAGTGATAAGCTTCCCAAAAGCATTGTGTGAGCTCTTGCATCTGCTGACATATTATTTCACGCAAGCTGACAAACATTTGCATTTCCGATTTACAAGACCGGGTCCTGCAATCAAAGCACATGGCAAAGCGTCATTGCTTGTTTTACCCGGCGCTAATGAAATCCTATAAAACATGTCCAGGAGGATTGAAAATATATTTTCAGGAGCAATGGTGTTAATTAAACAATAAATAATTTTTTTAAAAAAACAACTTCCCATGTAAGTATGTCTGCATGAAAAAAAAAACAAAGGGAGAAAGATTGCTAGGAGTATGTTGGATGATTCTTTCACTATCTTGATAGGCTTAAAAAAAATAAGAGCACTATTGTACTTTGGCTGTCAAATCCATGGATT
This sequence comes from Diadophis punctatus similis, assembly GCA_023053685.1. Classification (NCBI taxonomy): domain Eukaryota; kingdom Metazoa; phylum Chordata; class Lepidosauria; order Squamata; family Dipsadidae; genus Diadophis; species Diadophis punctatus. Next base: position 15,751,756 of record JALIGW010000016.1, on the reverse strand, counting down.
TGTTTTTCAGGAAGGGCCTGAATCAGATTAGCACAAATTGAGGTAGTCCTCAACTTACTATTAATTGAGCCCAAAATTTATGTTGCTAAGTGAGACATTTATTGTGAGTTTGGCCCCATTTTACGACTTTTCTTGCCACATTTGTTAACTGCAGTTCTTAAGTTAGTAACATGGTTGTGAAGTGACTCTGGTTTCCCATTGACTTTGCTTGTCAAGGGGTTGCAAAAGGGGATCCCACGACCCCACAGGATACTGCAACCGTCATAAATATGAACCAGTTGTCAAACATCCAAATGTCATAAGTGTGAAAAACGTCATAAGTCACTTTTTTCACTTTGTAACTTTGAATGGTCACTAAACGAACTGTTTTAAGTCAAGGACTACCTATATGTTGATGATGTCTCATCTTCTGTTAAAAGTTTTTAATTATATTTCCATATGGACATTTCACATATTTATCATCTCATTTCAATCTTTTATACATTCATGTCATATTTATACATATTTCTTATATTTATCTTATTGCTTTATTTTAGTTCAGGATTGCTTTTTCTTCCATCCCCCCCTTTATCTTATAACCCCTCCTTCCATTTCTTCTTTCCTTCCCTTCCTCCCTTCCTCCCCTTGAGGAGCCGAGATGGTGCAGTGGTTAAATGCAGCACTGCAGGCTACTGCTAGTTCAGCAGTTCAGCTGTTCAAATCTCACCGGCTCAAGGTTGACTCAGCCTTCCATCCTTCTGAGGTTGGTAAAATGAGGACCCAGATTGTTGGGGGCAATATGCTGAACTCTGTAAACCGCTTAGAGAGGGCTGTAAAGCACTATGAAGCGGTATATAAGTCTAAGTGCTATTCTTCTCCTCCTGAGCTACTTTCTTCCTCTCTCTCCTCACCTCTTCTCTCCTTCCTCTCCTACCCTCTCTCATCTCTTATCCCTCTTTTCCCTCTTCTACTTACTTTCTCCTTCTTCTCCCTCCTTCTTTGCTATATTTTCTCCTTTCTGGGATGGTTTTCCAGCAACCCTGAATTGTACGTAATCTTATTTTATTCCCAATTATTCCATTTCTAATCTTATACTTTAATTCTTTTCTTTAAATGTGTTTGTCATTTAAAATCTTCCCAATTTCTGGTCCCCCCCTTTTTCTCCCCCCCTTCCCCCTCCCTTTCCCCTTCCCACCCACCCCTAAACCCCACCCCACCCCCTAGCCTCTTTCAAATATTACTTCTGGGATATAACTTATTCATATTCATATATATTTCTATACATTCCATACACCATAAATCATTTCTAAGTGATAATGTCTCATCTTGAATCTCTGATTTACAAAGCTTCCCTTGTGAAGGTGATGAAATTCACGGTGTAGGTGATGTATAAAGATACTGTAGTTCTCAACCAGACAAGCATTAATAGCAGTCCTCAGTTAATGATAGCGATCAGAATCGAAATCGTAATTTCTCTTACTAATTGATGCAGATACGAAGGCCAACATACTGCTTTTAGTGACCGATATTCTGGCACTTCTGGTTGCCATCATGAAGTGAATCATTGCGGGTCATTAAATGAGGATATCATGTCCTGCTGGCTTGATTTTGACCTTTAGGAAGTTAGCAAAGAAAGTTGCAATTGGTAATCACATGACAGCAGGATACCGCGAGGAAGGAAGGAGGGAAGGAAGGAAGGAAGGAAGGAAGGAAGGAAGGAAGGAAGGAAGGAAGGAAGGAAGGAAGGAAGGAAAAACTCTTGTTCCTTGTTCCAGCTCCTGTCCACCTAGCAATTCGAAAGCATGAAAATGCGAGTAGATAAATAGATACCACTTCAGTGGAAAGCAGGGGTGAAAAGCTACCAGTTTGGCCCGGTCCGGGTGTACCTGTAGCAGCAGCCGCCGGTGGTTCGGATAACTGGTAGCGGCGGCAGCGCGAGGCTCCGTCCACCCGCCCGGACGTCGCCATTTTCTTTTTTTAACCCTCTGCGCATGCGCAAAGCCTTCTGCGTATGCGCAGAGGGTAAAAAAGCACACGTGACGGTGGCGCGCAAAACGTGCGCTTCCGATCCGGTAGGGAAGGTAAGTAGATTTCATCGCTGGTGGGAAGGTAACATCTTTCTGTGTTATATTGTGTGCTCTGTACTGCAGTATGATGTCCTGCTGGTCACATGACCTGAGAAACATCTTCGGATACCGCAAGTCCCTTGGCTAAGAAGCAGAGATGGCAACCATCCAGGGGCGGGTTCCTCTTAGCTGCCTACCGGTGCGCTATGCGCGCGTGTCCCCTCACGTGATTTTGCTTCCGTGCATGTGCGGAAGCAAAAAATTGCCGGAATCTCACGTGTGCGTCCCCTCGCAAGATTTTGCTTCCGCGCATGCGCAGGAAGCAAAAAAAGGCCAAAAATTCAGAAAAAAATATGGTGCCGTGCGACGGACCGGCGAAGACAGCACTGGAGCTGTCGCGTGCAAATTGTGCAATCGGCGGGCCGCTACCGGAACGATAGACTGGACCGCACCGGTAGGAACCCACCACTGCAACCATCCCTCAGATGAACACCTCAGCCCTAGACATGACTGGTTTTTTTGGGGGGGGGGGACCCAACCTTTGTCTTTTTCTAAAACAGAGGTCATTGCAGGACAGGAATTCAATATCTAAAAATGAAAAACCCTTTCCTTCAGAGCAATTGCTGTAACCATATGCACATTTAAATAAATTCCATTAGGGCATTTCATTTTAATGGTTTTGCTGACCAAGATTTGTTTAATTGAATAACTTTAATCAGGCACATTTTCTTTAATTGGTCAAAAGAGTTTTGGATTTTAGTGGGCCAGCAGCCAAAGCCAATTGAGGAAGTTGTTAATGTGAGAATCAAATACGGGGCACATAAAATGTTGTGATGGGTTGTACACTGTCAGCATCTATAGCTAGATTTTATTTTCCTGATTAGCAGTTCATCATCTCTTCCCAAAGACCAAAACCCCTAATAACATCACTAATATATTTAAGTCAATTAAGAGCTGTGTAATGTTTCTGAAACTGCATTTTTATAGTATGTACATATGTACAGTTTTGCGACCCTTCGAAGTTAAGCCCGTACTGAAAAAAGTGACTTGTGAGATAGTTTTTCACACTTAACAACCATTTCAGCATCCCCATGGTCGTGTGATCAAAATTCAGACGCTTGGCGGCTGACTCATATTTATGACGGTTGCAGTGTCCTGGGGTCATGTGACCCCCTTTTGACAAGCAAAGTCAATGGAGAATCCAGATTCGCTTAGCAACCGTGTTACTAACTTAACCGCTGCGGTGATTCACTTAAGAACTGTAGCAAGAATGGGGCAAAACTCCCTTAACAAATGTGTCAGGCTGAAGCCATATTTTCTTTGAGATTTTGGCCTGCCTCACTGGACTCTTGCTGTGGGAATTTGGGAGGGGCGGTTGCATGAGCAATGTAGACATGTAGCCATAACACATTCCTTTTAGGTTTTTAAGGTCATCCTTTGTTCGGCACCTGGCCGGAAGCTGATGGGAGTGACGGACACGTTGGCAAAAGACGAATGGACAACGTGATGAACTATTTATTTATTTATTTATTTATTTATTTATTTATTTATTTATTTATTTATTTATTTATTTATTTATTTATTTATTTATTTATTTATTTATTATTCTTATATGCCGCCCTACTGCCTGTGGTTGGTGTATCTTGAAACACCCACCACAGCACGCGCAGCCGCATTTTGCACCAGTTGAAGTCTCCGAATGCTCTTCAAGGGTAGCCCCATGTAGAGCGCATTACAGTAGTCCAATCGGGAGCTGACAAGGGCATGAGTGACCGTGAGTAGAGCCTCCTTCTCCAGGTATGGTCGCAATTGGTGCACCAGGCGAACCTGTGCAAAAGCTCCCCTAGCCACAGCTGTAAGGTGTTGATCTAATTTTAGCTGTGGATCTAGGAGGACTCCCAAATTGCGAACCCGTTCCGAGGGAGTTAATTTTTCTCCCTCAAGAACCAAGGAGGGACAGTCGACATGGTCCTTAGGAGGCAATATCCAGAGCCACTCAGTCTTGTTGGGGTTGAGCTTGAGTCTGTTTCTCCCCATCCAGATCCTGACATCGTCCAGTCACCGGCACATTACATCGACTGCCTCCCTGAATTGAGACGGGGTGATGATGTACAGCTGGGTGTTCATCAGCTTACTGTTGAAAACTCACCCCGTGTCTACTTGTGGGTGTGGGAACAAGGGAATGAACTTTAAACTGGTTGGAGAAACTCTCGGAGCTTTAGATTCAGGTTTCTCACAGATGTGCCAACATGGCTCTGTTAATAAATTGGAACTTTGAGGAATACTTTGCCTCGGACTCTGATTTAGTTTTGGATGCTATTTGGAACCCTGAATGTCTAACTTAGCAACAGAAATTTGGGTGCCATTTGTGGTCTTTCAGGACATTTTTTTAGATGACAAATTGGTGGCCAAAGTAAAATATTCCAATAATATGCCAACATAGCATTAAAAGGAAGTGACCAAAACCTTCTGTGTGCCATGAAAATACTTTTTTAAAAAACTGGGAAACAGATGGACATCTCAGAACAGATTAGAGAGACTAACAATTTTTTCACTTTTTTTGCTCAAGTTGCAATGATGGCGTTATCTGCAAAAATAATATCTCTTCTACCGCGGTCATTAAAATAATCAAAATGAAGCCTAGCATTTAAATAATGGCAGCTTGGACGAGTGAGAAATAAATCAATGGCCATTTGGAGCGGAGACCTAATTTCTCTCTCTAAGCAAAAATCCAGGCGAAAATGGAAATTCTTAAAAGCTTATGCAATCAAAGCACGTGGTTTGTCATTGTGTTCTCTCCGTTTCCTTGAGGAATACTTATTTACTGATTTATTTCTCATTAGTTTATCAAATTTGCAAGGCTGCCCGAATCCATGGCAACACTGGAAGCTATAGAGTATTAAAATCAGTTTGAAACCAACATGTTGGCAACTTGAAATCTTCACACATGTAGTTGAAACTTCATGTTGTGCTTGTGACTGATAGGATGTTAGTAATAGTAACAGAGATGGAAGGGACTTTCGAGGTCTTCTAGTCCAACCCCCTGCTTAGGCAGGAAACCCTACACTACTTCAGACAAATGGTTATCCAATCTCTTCTTTAAAACTTCCATTGTTGGAGCATTCACAACTTCTGGAGGCAGGCTGTTCCATGGATTAATTGTTCTAACTGTCAGGAAATTTCTCCTTAGTTCTAAGTTACTTCTCCCCTTGTTTAGTTTCCACCCATTGCTTCTTGTCCTGCCCTCAGGTGCTTTGGAGAATAGTTTGACTCCCTCTTCTTTGTGGCAGCCCATTAAATATTGGAACACTGCTATCATGTCTCCCCTAGTCCTTCTTTTCATTAAACTAGACATACCCAGTTCCTGCAACCGTTCTTTATATGTTTTATCCTCCAGTCCCCTAATCATCTTTGATTGATTGATCAAGATCACGTGAAGTGTTAATATCACTTTATAATGCCTTGGTAAAACCACATTTGAAATATTAACATCCAGTTTTGGTCGCTACGATATAAAAAAAGATGTTGAGACTCTAGAAATAGTACAGAGAAGAGCAGTAAATATGATTAGGGGACTGAAGGCTAAAACATATAAAGAACGGTTGCTGGAATTGGGTCTGTCTAGTTTAATGAAAAGAAGGACTAGGGGCAGGGGTGGGTTCAGCCGGTTCGGACTGGGTCGGGTGCACCGGTAGTTACGGTCTGTGGCTGGGGCTACCCACCTGCCCCGGCGCTATCCCGTCTTATACAATCGTCGTATTTTTGATGCAGCATGCATGTGCGCAAGGCACATGTGCGAGCGAAGCTGTCCCGTCCTATACAATCGCCATGTTTTTGATGTAGCGTGCATGTGCGCAAGGCACGTGTGCGAGCGAAGCTGTCCCGTCCTATACAATCGCCATGTTTTTATGCAGCGCGCATGTGCGCAAGGCACGTGTGCGAGCGAAGCTGTCCCGTCCTATACAATCGCCGTGTTTTTGACGCAGCGTGCATGTGCACAAGGTGCGCTCGCTCACATTTTCGATTCTGGGCAAACCGGTTGTTAAATTATGTGAAGCCCACCTCTGACTAGGGATGACATGATAGCAGTGTTCCAATATCTAAGGGGTTGCCATAAGAAGAGGGGGTCAACCTATTCTCCAAAGCACCTTGAAGGCAGAATAAGAAGCAATGGGTGAAAACTAATCAAGGAGAGAAGCAACCTAGAACTAAGGAGAAATTTCCTGACAGTGAGAACAATTAATCAGTGGAATAAATTGCCTCCAGAAGTTGTGAATGCTCCAACACTGGAAGTTTTTAAGAAGATGTTGGACAACCATTTGTCTGAAATGGCATAGAGTTTCCTGCATGAGCCAGGGGGTGGACTAGAAGACCTCCAAGGTCTCTTCCAACTCTGTTATTCTGTTACTCCATTAAATTTCCATCCTGACATCCCCTCAAATAATGGACAGGTCCATTGCTTCCAAAGTAACCGTATTAATCTGGACAACGCCATTCAATTTATGTTGATTTACGGTATGGTGTGTCATCGCACAAGTGACACTAATTACATCAGTTAGATCAGTTTACTTCATTTCCATAATGACATCATGAAATTGAAGCGAAGGACATCATTATGCAAATGACATAAAATCACCCCAAACTATGGAGCAATGTAATTTTCATTTTAGCAGGCATTTTGGAGCTAACACATCCCAATGCAATGTGTTCAATCAACTGTCCGTTGCACTTGGCAGATAACGTAGGACTTCTTCTTTTAAGTGGAACCATTTCGTGGAAGAGCGTTCAAATGTAAAGCTTGTAAATTGGCTATGACCATATCTAGGTTGACACCGGGTACATAGCATTGGCAGACATCCGCCAGATTCATATAATCAAAAAATATGCTTTATTTGCTTAACTGATTCCTTGGATTTGCATAATACTTGAATCATAAACCGATTCGCCAAAAGGAAAACCCGGATTAGAACTAAACATAAGAGGTTGTGTGAATGTAGCTGCTTTCGCTATCTTAGTGAAGCGTATGAGCCGTGGTGGCGCAGTGGCTAGAATGCAGTATTGCAGGCTAACTCTGTCCACTATTAGGAGTTCTACCCTTGCCACGATGTGAATAATTGCCAGTTGTGCATCTCTGCAATATTTCTAGGTTTACTATAATTTCTAATCAAGCAGACATGTGATATGTTTTACTATGCATGCGTGCATTCCAGGAGTTTTGTCTACTCCCACTTCCTTTCTTCTTCGAAGCCTCGCCTGAGGCAGATGTGAAATACTTAGCTGAGAAGATGTAGCTTATTAAGGGTTTATTCTTTTGTTACTTTTGTACTGAAATAAATATTTTGTTAATTAGAAATTGAATCTCGGTTTTATTTTCTAAGTATGAATGACTTCAGGGAAGCAAGATCCTAAAATCGCCTCTTGATAGGAAAATTCCTATCTGACAACCCTGACCTTAAGGTTGACTCAGCCTTCCATCCTTCCGAGGTCGGTAAAATGAGGACCCAGATTGTTGGGGCCAATATGCTGATTCTGTAAACCGCTTAGAGAGGGGTGTAAAGCACCGTAAAGCGGTATATAAGTCTTTAAGTGCTATTGCTATTGCTGTATCACATGATTACACAGCCATAATGTTTTCAATGTTTTCCCCTTCCTGCTTCAGAATTTCAGTTTGTTAAGTGAATCAGTGCAGTTGTTAAATTACTAACACGGTTGTTGAGTAAATCTGGCTTCGTTTGTCAGAAGGTCGCAAAAGGAGGTCACATGACCCCGGGACCCTGCAACCGTCATAAACATGAGTCAGTTTCCAAGCCTCTGAATATAAATCCATGTGACCATGGGGATGCTGCAAAGGTCATTAGTGAGAAAAATGGTCATATCTTACTTTTTCAGTGCCGTTGTAAGTTTAAACGGTCACTAAGTGAACTGTTGTAAGTCGAGGACTACCTGTAGTTCCAAAACTCTCTGTTCATATGGGGAAAGGACTGTTTTAGAAGAGGGAAAAAGCCACTTTTTTCATTGTTCAGAAGACCACGAGAAAACTTTGATCTTACAACTGATCCTCTACCCCCTACTCCCCAAAATATCTCAATAACAGTGGTGAAATCCAGGTTTTTTACTACCGGTTCTGTGGGCGTGGCTTGGTGGGTGTGGTGTGGCTTGGTGGGCATGGCTTGGGCTTGGCAGGGGAAGGATACTATAAAATCCCCATTCCCTCCCCACTCCTGGGGGAAGGATATTGCAAAATCTCCATTCCCTCCCCACTCTGGAGACAGCCAGAGGTGGTATTTGCCGGTTCTCCGAACTACTCAAAATTCCTGCTACCGGTTCTCCAAACTACTCAAAATTCCTGCTACCGGTTCTCCGAACTACTCAAAATTTTCGCTACCGGTTCTCCGAACTACTCAAAATTTCCGCTACCGGTTCTCCAAACTACTCAAAATTTCCACTACTGGGTCTCCAGAGCCTGTCAGAACCTGCTGGATTTCACCCCTGCAAGTCAATACTATCTGATGCTTCTTTATTATACATTTTTGCTCAGAGGCCCCCCCCCCCAAGGCCTGCATTCACATATGTAAAATCTATAGAGTGATTCAGAACTGATGGTTCTGCTGGGTGAAAACGACAGCCTGGAACTCTATGTATGTGTTACAGCATATTTCGAATTACGCAGCAGCTGTCCTTGTGTCTATAAAAGGATATCTCTGTGAGTTTATTTTATTCCCTCCCCCCCCCACCCCCCGAGACTGTGCTGCGCTATTAAACGCAAAATGCACAACTGGAAGGGAAGAAAAGAAGCAGCAACATGCTGCTTTCGTGAAGAGAATTTGCATTTGCAAAGTTGGATTGACACAGCTTCTGGAAATCTCTAAAAGTTGGGAAGCAAAATAATAGATTCAAACTCAACGTAAACCGCTCCAAACTCGACTGCAGAAAATACGACTTCAGCAACAGAGTGATCAATGCCTGGAATGCACTACCTGACTCTGTGGTTTCTTCCCCAAACCCCCAAAACTTTAACCTTAGACCAGTGTTTCCCAACCTTGGCAACTTGAAGATGTCTGGACTTCAACTCCCAGAATTCCCCAGCCAGCAAAGCTGGCTGGGGAATTCTGGAAGTTGAAGTCCAGACATCTTCAAGTTGCCAAGGTTGGGAAACACTGCCTTAGACTGTCTACAGTTGACCTCACCCCAATCCTAAGAGGTCTGTAAGGGGCGTGCATAAGTGCACCACTGTGCCTACCGTCCCTGTCCTACTGTCCTCTTTTATCTGTACTTTTTACTTATGTTTATACAAACAACTACTATCCTGTACATGTTTGTTTATTTATTTATTTAGGAATTCTTCTATGCCGCCCTACTCCCAAGGGACTCAGGGCGGCGTACAGCATTTTAGAGAACAACTAAACAGTAAAATCTTTAAAACAATTTTAAAAAGTTTAAAAAAAAATTGTCAAAACATGTTTGACAAATAAATGAAGAGTTTGTTTGACAAATAAGTGAAGAGAGGATTCCCCCATGTATGAATGGTTTTTAAACGAAACGTAATGTTTCGTAACATTACGTAATGCTATTTTATTGTATCGTTCTTATCTCTGTTGTACGCCGCCCTGAGTCCTACGGGATTGGGCGGCCTATAAGAACTTTTAATTAAATTAAATTAAATTAAATTAAATAAATATATAAATAAATAAATAAATATTTTTCAGCCCCACACCAACTTATATAATAATTGGAGAGCTGGATATGGAACATGCTTTTAAAAACGGATAGCTTGCTTTGTGAAATAACTTTTCCTTGGTTACCCTGTACAGGTAGTCCTCGATTTATGACTTCGTATTGAGCCCTGAATTTGGGTCCCAAGTCATGCTGGGTAGTTCAGAGGGTCACCACCTGATTGTGCCCGATTTTTATGAACTTTTTTCATGGCATTTGTTAAAGTGAATCACCACACAGAGCTGAAGACGCTTCTTGGATGAGAAGCAAAACCGTCTCCAAAGAAAAACGAGAAAATGCAGTTGCCTTTTTTTGGGGGGGGGGGGGGGAACTGCACAATTGCTGTGGTCCTACAACCTACCCCTCATGGTAGGTACCAGATTTGGTGGGTTGCTCTGCCACAAAGCAATTGACTACCTATAGGAGTTGCCATGGATATTCCTTCTCCTCCCCCGTCGTTCCCTGCTATAGGAATTGCCACCGTCCTTATTTTTATGCTGTCGCCTGTGCTGAGATGCGTCTAAGTGTGCATAGAGTCTTATTTCTTTCCTTTTGCATATTTGCTTAGAAGCCAAGTAGCTACAGGTCTCGGAATTGCAACGATTACCCGTTTTGGAAACACTGGGAAGACTAGCCTGGTTGTCAGCACGTCTGACCTACAATTTTACTCTTTGAAGAAAGAGATGCTTTCTGCCGCACAAGAGGACTCTTTATTACTGCGCTGTGGAGGTAGCTTAGGAATTGGCTTGTTCCCTCCAGCTGCCGCCTCTTCTTTGTACAGCCAGTCTCTCTCTCTCTCTCTCTCTCTCTCTCTCTCTCTCTCTCTCTCTCTCTCTCTCTCTCTCTCTCTCTCTCTCTCTCTCTCTCTCTCTCTCTCTCTCTCTCTCTCTCTCTCTCTCTCTCTCCCCCCCCCCCCCATCTCTCCTAAACAAGATTAAGGCTCGAAGATGTTGATTATATAGAGTCTTTTATGTAAGGCCCCTGGAATGGAATGCAAAATGTGGTGCCCCTGTCTCTCCCCACCCCCTTACATTCTCTGAAGTGGGAAAATAGCCCCTTCTTAAATAGGGGCCCGGCCTCGGAGCACATTAGCTGAATAATTCAGAACTTTGAAGTAGGTGAATTAGAAGAGATTCATGCTAGACTCGGGAGGTGGGGGGGGGTCAGCAGTTAAAACGTGGTGGTGGTACAGATTGATTCAGAATATCGAGAAAGCCCACCCACCCACAAACAGTTGGTTAATTCACTAATGCATAGTTAGAGAGGGCTTCTCTCTCTCTCTCTCTCTCTCTCTCTCTCTCTCTCTCTCTCTCTCTCTCTCTCTCTCTCTCTCTCTCTCTCTCTCTCTCTCTCTCTCTCTCTCTCTCTCTCTCTCTCTCTCTCTCTCTCCTCTCCCCCTTCCACCGTAGTTTAGTGACCTGAATTCTAATTACTTTTCCCCCTGCACATTGACATTTGACCATGGCATAGAAATGCGCATAAAGTAAAAGTGGCACTGGGAGGGCAGTGCTTTTTAGTGGTCTGTGCGGGGGGGGGGGAGGAAGGGAACTTTTACTTTACGTGCATCCAAGAAAATGCTTTATTCTCAACCCTCCCCCCCCCGGCCCCTTTCCTCCCCCTCTCTGAGATCTCTGACATGAAGACAGTCTGAGCTTCATTTCCCACTAAGAAAGGACTAGCGTTATTTCCCCGCCCCCCCTTGCTCGTTTGCTTGATCTACAAATAGTTGTGATGTTCCTTGACATAATGTTAATAGAGATTGGGGCACATGGTTGTAATTAAAGCAGGAGAGAGAGAGAGAGAGAGAGACAGAGAGAGAGAGAGAGAGAGAGAGAGAGAGAGAGAGAGAGAGAGAGAGAGAGAGAGAGAGAGAGAGAGAGAGAGAGAGAGAGAGAAGGAGGGAGGGAGGGAGAAGGAAGAAAGCTGATTCTCGAAAAATAAATACCATTGATTTCCTCCCGGCCATTAAAATGAATGAGAAGTGTATGCAAGAGACAATTAAAGAAGGACTGTGAAACTGATTTAC
>JALIGW010000016.1:14292472-14479972 GCA_023053685.1 Diadophis punctatus similis | reverse complement strand
ACCCCATTCCTAAGGGGTCGGTAAGTGCACAATCGTGCCTACCGTTCCTGTCCTAATGTTCACATATATTCTTACCTCTTTTACTCTTATTCATGCTTGTACTATTACATATATATTCAATCATGTTTACTGTTTATACTTTGTTTATAATCATATATGCTTGACAAATAAACAAACAAACAAACAAACAAACAAACAATTTGCCCTTGCTCCATTGTACGCAAAAGCACTATTTCAGCATTAGCCATTAATATGAGGAAAAGAGTAATCTTTGACAGAAGACTGTGTGATTCTGGAGCAAAAGATTTCTATTTCTCGTCTTCCCCATGTAGATTACAAACCGTTATCCTGAGGCTGTTCTATTTTGCATTTAAGTCTTTTTTCAGCACTACTCATAAGACAGGGCATAAGACTTTAAATTTAAAGTATTATTTCAATGCTAACCACAAGAGGGAGTAAGATCATTTTTTTAAAAGAAAGGAACCCAAAGGATACAGCATTGGAAAGATGGTTAAAATAAAAAATAAAAACATAAAACCCCATATAAAACCAATTTTTAATTTTTTTAATTTTTTTAATTACATTAAAAATTTTTTTTAAAAAAATTGAAATTTAAAAAGAAAGGGTCCAAAGGCTACAAATTATTAAAAGATAGAAGGAACTTCCCAAATATTATAACAATTATTATTTTTCCATAATCTTTTACAGTAACTGTAAGCTGAGATTTCATTTTTTTAGCTGAGTTTTTATTTATTTCATTCTTTTATTTATCTGTGGATTACAAACTGTATCTAGAGGGAGACCTCATTTGCATGTAAGCTTTACTTCAGCACTAGCCACAAGAGGAAGTAAAAGACTAACTTTTAAGAATTGAAATTCTTAGAATTTTTAATTATTTTTAGGAAAAATAATTGTTTAAAAACTTTTGACAAATTTTGAGTTTTTAAACTAATGTTTAGAATTCTTAAAATTTTAGCCATTGCAAGAAGAGAAACCTAGCCTTGAAAAAAAAAACAGTAATGGAAAAAAAAGATTAACACTATTGTGATTGTGCAAAATATGTGCCATGTATGCATTCATACCCATAGAGGACCCAAATTACATGTGTATCAGGTATAAACTAGACAAGAAAATGAAGGATATCGAGGCAAGATTAGCCACTCTGATGCTCTCAACCAACGAAATGAGAAACTCCAACCAAAAAAAGAAGAAGATTGTATCCAAATTAAACATAGTAAGGAACAATTTACCAGAAGAAATGAACCTTTAGACTGGGGTCCCCAACCCCAGGACCGTGGCCCACTAATGAGCCGGGGCATGTTTGCAACTGGGCCATTCGAGTGGTGGGCCGGCGCACACGCACATGTGCAGATCAACTTGCACAAGTTGAGCTGCACACGCATGTGCGCACCAGCCTGCCGTTCACACAAGCTGAGCTGCGCACATCCATTCGTGGCAACCCACCACTCACGCGCCGCCCTGCTACTCACGTGGCCTGGTTCCCCTTTCCCCCTTCCCCCTGCTGGGCCACCAAGTCACAAAGGTTTTAGACGAACCTTTAGAGACGGATGAATGGCAATATTTCACTCATAATGTCAACTTGCAAAGCTTTCGAGTTGCCATAAGCTTCACATATAGAAGAAAACAACAAAAACAATATTCCTGGCTATCCAGTGCTGTCCAGTTCACTACAGCCCTGCTGGAGCTGAGCAAAAAAATTCATATCCTCCCCCCTGAAAAAAACATGCAGACATCTGAAGAAGAAACCTCATCAAATGTTTCAGTGACAGGAAGAAAAGTAACCAGACTTCTCCAAGGGGAAAAAAAAGTCGTGTTAGTGATAGGAGAGTCACTTCTCAAATGAATTGGTCAACCGGACAACGAATCTAGGAAGGTATGTTGTCCCCCAGAGGCAAAAATAAAAAATGTGAGCGAGAGACTTACCAAAATAATGAAGCCCACAGGTTATTATTCCTTTCTTCTCTTTCATGTGAGGACGGATGATGCTACAAAAAGCCTAAAAATGGTATCAAGAGATTATGAGTAGCTCAGCATACTGCATAAAGCCAAAGTGTGAGGAGCATAGGTGGTGGTTTCATTCTGCACTTCCAACAGAGAGTCAACATCCAATGAAGAAATGGAGGATTTTAGAAGTAAACCACTGACTTAAGGGATGGTGCCATCCAGAGAACTTCAAATTCCTCAACCATGGTCTACATTATCCAGAAATATTTCACAAGAAGAGTCCTTCACTCCTCCGCTCACAACAAAATACAATATTCCACCAGACTTGAAATACTGGGATTAGACAATTTACAACTACGTCGCCTCCGATCTGATCTAAATGTAGTTCATAAAATCATATACCAAAATGTCCTTCCTGTCAATGACTACTTCAGCTTCAACCGCAACAATACACGAGCACGTAATAGATTCAAACTAAATGTAAAGCGCTCCAAACTCGATTGCAGAAAATACGACTTCAGCAACAGAGTGATCAATGCCTGGAATGCACTACCTGACTCTGTGGTTTCTTCCCCAAACCCCAAAAACTTTAACCTTAGACTGTCTACAGTCGACCTCTCCTCGTTTCTAAGAGGTCTATAAGGGGCGTGCATAAGCGCACCAGTGTGCCTACTGTCCCTGTCCTACTGTCCAATTGTCCTCTTTTATCGTTACTTTTCACTTATGTTTATACAAATTACTACTATCCTATACGTTTGACAAATAAATAAATAAATAAATAAATAAATAAATAAATAAATAAATAAATAAATAAATAAATAAATAAATAACCTACGTGAAGGACTTCTGGCAGGGGATAGGCTTCCCCTCACAAGAATTGAGGAAAAATGGGTTTGGAAAATGACTGGCTTGGCTTATCTGAAGGGCTTAAAGCCAATGCTAACTGAAATCATGACCATAATCCCTAAAACAACTAGTCAAATAATGGGACAGGGAATGGTGAGAAGGAAGAGGAGTTCAGATACAAAGCGAAGATGTAGAAAGCAGAGTCAGCCATAAAGGACTCAGATGCCTAATGCTCAAAGTATGAGGAACAAACAAGGCAAACTTTCTAGTCCAAGAGGGCAAATACGATGTTGTTGACATTACTGAAACTTGGTGGGAAAGTACTCATGATTGGAATGTACAGCTGGAAGGATATAAATTGTTCTAAACAGTGGTTCTCAACCTTCCTAATGCCACGCCACGTGCCCCCACCGTGCCACTGCACCCGCTGCCACGACCCCTGCCCCGCCGCAGCCATTTGGGTTCTTTTACGCTCTGCGCATGCACAAAGCGTTCTGCACATGCACAGAGGGTAAAAGAATCCAAATGGCAGCGTCCGGGCGAAGTCTCCCGACCTCTGTGAAAGGGTCGTTTGACACACAAAGGGGTTGCAACCCCCAGGTTGAAAATCGCTGTTCTAAAGAAACAGGCCTAACAAAAGAGGTAGAATTGCATTATAATAAGAAATCATTAGACCTTTATAGAAATGTATAAAACCATATAAATGAAAGCCGTCTTAAATGCATATGGGTTAATATAAAAGGAGAAAAGAATGACATTTCCATAAGTGTATACTCAGGGGTGAAATTCAAATTTTTTCCCTACCGGTTCTGTGGGCGTGGCTTGATGGGCGTGACAGGGGGAAGGATACTGCAAAATCTCCATTCCCATCCACTCCTGGGGGAAGGATATTGCAAAATCTCCATTCCCACCTCACTCGGGGGCCAGCCAGAGATGGTATTTGCTTGTTCTCCGAACTACTCAAAATTTCTGCTACCGGTTCTCCAGAACCTGTCAGAACCTGCTGGATTTCACCCCTGCTAGGAGACAGAATAGGAATGCCATTTACAATAGGCAAGAAAATGGTAGGAGAATGAATACCTAGCCACATTAGACCAGTTCCAATTGCCAGGACCATATGGATTGCATCCTAAGGTTTTCGAAGGAGCCAGCAGACGTGATCTCAAAACCAGTGAACAAAATCTTTCAAAGTTCCTGGATCACAGGGAAAATACCAGAGGACTGGAAAAGAGTTGATGTGGTCTACAAAAAGAGGAGGAAAGTCGATCCAGGAAACTACCAATCAGTCTGACCTCAATTCATGGGAAAATCCTGGATGAGATAATCAAGTAGCCACATGTGAGCACCTAGAAATGAACAAGACAATTACTAGAAGTCGGCATGTTCACACAGAGCACATGAAATCTATTTATTTAATATCAGTCACATTTTAGATTTGCTCATCTCCCTCACAGAGGGATTTTGGATGGTGTACAGTGAAATATTAAAACACCGAATCTATAAAAGTTATAAAGTGGAAAGAATGATTAAAAAGAATGTTAATAATTACTTAAATAATTACTTAAATAATAGCCAGATTAAACTCTATTGAGAGGTACTAAGCAAGGATACCCATCACCCCCATTTCTATTTAATTTAGTTATAGAAATGTTAGCAGTATGCATGATAAAGTTACATGGCTAAATAATAAGGGGGAAATATTCTATTTATTTAGAGGAGATACAATTTGAACTCTTTCAAATGCAATACATTCTTTTTAAAACAAAAAGGAGCTGCAAGATTTTACAGAAGTATGAGGTTTCATAGTTAATTAAAAAAAGGATCCGTGCCTTTGTATCTGTTCAAACTACAAAAAAATTATCTAATATCTTAGAAGTACCTTTAGCACATAAGTTCTTTAAGAAAATCCTTAAAATATTTAATGGGTTTTGTGAGAAAAACATGCTGACTTGAAAGAAAGTTCTCCTGTTAAAATAAAATAAAACCTAAAGGGGTTGGAATAGAAGCCCTCCAAGATCCCTTCCAACTCTGTTATTCTGTGTTCTAAAAATTAAATCATTAGGAGATAGAAACAACAGAAGTATTCTTTATTGGACATTTTTCCAATGAGCCATGGAGCTCTCTGCCAGGAGCCTGCAGGAGGGAGTCACAAAACACCTCACTTTGCACATAACATACATATTATCAATAGCATTTGAAATAGCTAAGAGAAAGATAAAAGAGGCAACGCAATCACTGAGCACCCTTATCAATTGTTATATTTACTTTTGCTACCTAACGAAAAAGCAAATATCCAAAAGCTAATGCCTTTTTCATCCACACCCAAATAAAGCCAGGCACCTGTGACAATAGCTTATGTTCTAACCTTACCCTCTATGACTTGAGTGTTTCTGTGAAGTGGTTAAGCAATACGCATAATTATTTCATAGTTTTATTTTTTAATGGAACTTATTCACATTTAAAGGTAAAACATTTAATTCTTTTTCTATAATTTCTCAATAGAGCAGATGATGCTATTTCCTGAATGTCAAGATTTTGTTAAGGACAATGTGGGAAAAGATTAACAAGAAAATGAAACCCTGGAATAAAAGCTGTTCTAAGATCCCAGGCTGAATGCTGCAGTTAAAAATGATGCTTTCTAAATTACAGGCAGCCATCTACTTAATGCTCACAATTGGGCCAAGAAACTTGGCCGGTTTGAGCAAAAGAAGAGTGCAGAGAAGAGCAACCAAGATGATTAGGGGACTGGAGGCTAAAACATATAAAGAACCGAATTGCTGGAATTGGGTACGTCTAGTTTAATGAAAAGAATGACTAGGGGTGACATGATAGCAGTGTTGCGATATCTCAGCGGTTGCCATAATGAAGGAGAAGTCAAGCTATTCTCCAAAACACCTGAAGGCAGGACAAGAAACAATGGATGGAAATTAATCAAGGAGTCAACCAACCTAGATTAAAGGAGAAATTTCCTGACAGTGAGAACAATTAATCAGTGGAACAACTTGCTTCCAGGAGGTGTGGATGCTCCAACACTGGAAGCTTTTAAGAAGAGATTGGACAACCGTTTGTCTGAAATGGTATAGGGTTTCCTGCCTGAGCAGGGGGTCAGACTAGAAGACCTCCAAGATCCTTTCCAACTCTATTCTATTCTAAAACATCACATGCCTACTTTGCTCAACAACCACAATCCTGGCTGTCCCAGTTGCAGTCATTAAGTGACCATGCAGTAATTAAGTAGAGCACCAATTACGATATAGGAAGGTTCTTATGGATTCAGTGTACTGAGAGGGAAATAGCTTACAAATTGCATATTAATAAATTTTGATAAATGCATGCAAAACTACCCATCTCAAACTAAAAACAGGATCTGTAAAATGTATGTGATTATTAGAAACAGATACAGAAAGTCCCTCCCTAGGTTTGAAAAAAAAAATTGGGAGACTGATTTGGGAAAACATCTGGATGATAACACGTGGCAAACATTGTGGAAATCTAGGGGATTTTTTTCCCCCTCAGCTTCTATACAAGAATCATTTTGGAAGATTCTTTGGGGAAGGGGGGAATTTATGAATTGAATGTCACAACTAAAGAAAGAATTAAATTTTCACAGAAATTTGTATCATTACATATATATGAAGGAGTAAATATCTTGTGAGTAAGAAACACTTTTTTTATTTTTCACAGCTAAACTGTTAATTATCCAAAGCAGGAAATGTTTGGGTCATTTATCAATTAAAATGGCATATAAAATTTTGTCTGTAGTTCTACTCAAAGAGACATCATGTGAATTTTCTAGTGGAGAAAACAAGACTAAAAAAGGAAATGGAAGTTGTATCCTTTTTCGTCCTGTTTATCTCTGGTCTGTTTATTTCTTTGCCTAATCCCAATTTGGCCCTCCTTGTCCCAGACAAAGCCCTTGCAGTCCCATCAAACAAACCAAAAATAGAAACCCCCTCACCAGTTCACAGCACAGCCTAAGAGCAGCCTGCAAACTAGAAAACATAACCTTCCATTCTCCATTATCTGATGATCTCAATACTCCTTGTCTTTCGCAAAGAAGTTCTTCAACTCTGCTATCCTTCTGAAAGATCTATTTTGCTTAGCAATAGATCTATCCCCCCCCCCAGGTATAGTGACATGGACCTGTCTCATTTCCCCAAACTGGCCAGCAAATGAGACACCGAGGATTACCTGTCTTGTAGCAATAGAATTTAGGCTTATATACCACTTTACAGTGCTTTACAGCCCTCTCTAAGCAGTTTACAGAGAGTCAGCCTATTGCCCCCAACAATCTGGGTCCTCATTTGACCCACCTCGGAAGGATGGAAGGCTGAGTCAACCTTGAGCACCTTATTGAGAGGTACTAAGCAAGGATACCCATCACCCCCATTTCTATTTAATTTAGTTATAGAAATGTTAGCAGTATGCATGATAAAGTTACATGGCTAAATAATAAGGGGGAAATATTCTATTTATTTAGAGGAGATACAATTTGAACTCTTTCAAATGCAATACATTCTTTTTAAAATAAAAAGGAGCTGCAAGATTTTACAAAAGTATGAGGTTTCATAGTTAATTATAAAAAAAACGATCTGTGCCTTTTTACCTGTTCAAACTACAAAAAAATTATCTAATATCTTAGAAGTACCTTTAGCACATAAGTTCTTTAAGAAAATCCTTAAAATATTTAATGGGTTTTGTGAGAAAAACATGCTGACTTGAAAGAAAGTTCTCCTGTTAAAATAAAATAAAACCTAAAGGGGTTGGAATAGAAGCCCTCCAAGATCCCTTCCAACTCTGTTATTCTGTGTTCTAAAAATTAAATCATTAGGAGATAGAAACAACAGAAGTATTCTTTATTGGGCATTTTTCCAATGAGCCATGGAGCTCTCTGCCAGGAGCCTGCAGGAGGGAGTCACAAAACACCTCACTTTGCACATAACATACATATTATCAATAGCATTTGAAATAGCTAAGAGAAAGATAAAAGAGGCAACGCAATCACTGAGCACCCTTATCAATTGTTATATTTACTTTTGCTACCTAACGAAAAAGCAAATATCCAAAAGCTAATGCCTTTTTCATCCACACCCAAATAAAGTCAGACACCTGTGACAATAGCTTATGTTCTAACCTTACCCTCTATGACTTGAGTGTTTCTGTGAAGTGGTTAAGCAATACGCATAATTATTTCATAGTATTATTATTAATGGAACTTATTCACATTTAAAGGTAAAACATTTAATTCTTTTTTTATAATTTCTCAATATAGCAGATGATGATGCTATTTCCTGAATGTCAAGATTTTGTTAAGGACAATGTGGGAAAAGTTTAACAAGAAAATGAAACCCTGGAATAAAAGCTGTTCTAAGATCCCAGGCTGAATGCTGCAGTTAAAAATGATGCTTTCTAAATTACAGGCAGCCATCTACTTAATGCTCACAATTGGGCCAAGAAACTTGGCCGGTTTGAGCAAAAGAAGAGTGCAGAGAAGAGCAACCAAGATGATTAGGGGACTGGAGGCTAAAACATATAAAGAACGGAGTTGCTGGAATTGGGTACGTCTAGTTTAATGAAAAGGACTAGGGGTGACATGATAGCAGTGTTCCGATATCTCAGTGGTTGCCATAAAGAAGAGGGAGTCAAGCTATTCTCCAAAGCACTTGAAGGCAGGACAAGAAGCAATGGATGGAAGCAATGGAGCTGACATAGTGCAACGCCTCACGTGCCCTCAGATATGGCTCCGCATGCCACCTGTGGCACGCGTGCCATAGGTTCACCATCACTTACCTATACCATTTCAGATAGTGGACTACCTGTAGACAGTCTTACAACCACAACTGAGCCCAAAATTTTTGTGGCTAAGTGAGACATTACAACCACAGTCGACGTACAACCACAATTGAGCCCGAAATTTTTGTGGCTAAGTGAGACATTTGTTAAGTGAGTTTTGCCCCACTTTACCTCTTTTCTACCCACACCTGTTAAGTGAATCACTGAAGCTGTTAAAGTTAGCAATAGCAATAGCACTTAGACTTATATACCGCTTCACAGTGCTTTACAGCCCTCTCTAAGCGGTTTACAGAGTTCAGCATATTGCCCCCAACAAACACGGTTAAGCGAATCTGGCTTACCCATTGGCTTTGTTTGTCAAAAGGTCGCCAAAGGGGATCCCATTGACCCCCCCATGAGGAACACTGCAACCCTCATGAATCAATTGCCAAACATCTGAATTTTTGCTCATGGGATGCTGCAAGTTCGGGGGAAAAGGGCCACTAAATAAACTGCGCTGTTGTAAGTCGAGGACTACGTGGACAAGCTTCCATCCTCTCCCCCAACGCATTTCTTTTCCTCAGGAGTCGGGCGGCTCCTGTCCCGAGTCGCTTCACCCAGCGGAATAACTGCAAGAGAAATAGTTTGGCCCGCGCCCCCATCCCCTGCGGGGGCCTTTCTTAGATGGGAAGGCGGCCTTCGCCTCGATGCAGCCGAGGGGAGCTGGGACGCCTCCTGCCCTGCCTCGCAGCCCTTTCTCCACTGAGGAGGGGTAAAAAGAAGCTCGGCCGGAGGAATCTCTGCCGCGGAGCCCTATGACGGGCGGCAGGCGGAGAGCAAATGAGGGAAAGATCCGTCGGTTCTCCCAGGAGGGGATGCGCGCAGGAAGGTGGGTTGAGCGTAGGGGGCAGGGCTGCCGCTAGGCCATCCCGGCCGGCTCCGGCTCCAGGGGGGTGGGCAGAATGGCGGGGCGGGACGGTGCCTTCGAACAGGTCGGGCGGCACCTCCCGGGGGCGCCGCCGCCTGAGGGGCAGGTCGCCGGGCGGAGACGGTGCCACAGCAACACTCCCACCACCACCACCAGCACCATGCATGCATTCCTGGCGCCGCGTGCATCCCCTCGAGAAGTTGCAGCCGCCGCCGCCGCGAGGCTTTTCCGTTCAGTCCCCGTCGCAGGCGGCCACCGGAGTCGCTTGGGCTCTGTGGCCGAAGACCAGCTGCCTCCGTGGCGCAGGCGCCGCCTCTTCATGGAACCCCCCGAGCCGGCTTCGGAGGAGCCCCGCGGCCGCCGAGGCTTGTGGAAAGCTCCGAGCGGGCGGCAGTGGCCCGCCCTGGTGGCCTGCTTGTCCTTTTGCACCCTGCTCGGCTGGTACACGGCTAGCAGCGTGAAGGACTCCGCGGCGCTTGAAGGCCCCTGGCAGGAGGAAAAAGACCCCACGACGGAGACGACGACGGAGACGGAGAAGGAGACGACGACGGAGACGGAGACGGTGACGGTGCTGGTGTGGTGGCCGCCTTTCGGCAGCGGCGACGTCTCCGGCGGCTGCTGGCAATTCAACATCAGCGCCTGCCGCCTCTCCACCAACCGCAGCCTCCTGCCTGAGGCGCACGCGGTCATCTTCCATCACCGGGACCTTCAGTCGCATGGCCTCGGCCAGCTGCCCCGGCAGAGGTCACCGGACCAGCGGTGGGTCTGGATGAACTTTGAGTCGCCCACCCACACCACGGGCCTGCGAAACCTGGGCGGCCTTTTCAACTGGACTATGTCGTACCGGGCTGACTCGGATGTCTTTTCACCCTATGGGTACCCCAAGCTTCGTCCGGAGCCCCTGGTCCAGTTCACCTTGCCCAAGAAGACCAAGCTGGTGGCCTGGGTCGTTAGTAACTGGAATGAAGGTCACGCCCGGGTCCGTTATTACCACCAGCTCAAAAAGTATCTCCCCATTGATGTTTATGGATCTCACAGACTGCCCCTCAAAGACAACAATGTGGTGAAGACCGTCTCGGAATACAAGTTTTATTTGGCTTTTGAAAACTCCCAGCATCAGGACTACATCACGGAGAAACTCTGGAGGAATGCCTTTCAATCGTGGGCTGTCCCCATAGTCTTGGGTCCCCCAAGGGACAACTACGAACGGTTTATCCCCTCGGATGCCTTCATTCATGTCAATGACTTCTCCGACCCCATGGAGCTGGCGGTTTACCTGAAATTCCTAGATAAAAACAAGAACATGTACCGAAAGCATTTCGCTTGGAGGAAACAGTATGATGTGAGGGTGTCGTCCTTTTGGACCGAACATTGTTGCAAGGTTTGTAACGTAGTCAGAAAGATGGGGAAACAGCCCAAGACCATCCAGAACCTCGCCAAGTGGTTTGAAAGTTGACATCCACGGATTGACTGAGTTTCCATGCAGGATGGTTGGGTTGACGCATTTACCCAACCAAGGCACAAGAAAATATATCAGGGATATTTCAGTTTTTCTTAAGTTATCAATTAACTTAATTGATAAGTTAACATTGCTTGGTTTAATAATCATGGGGAGATTCACGTGTGTGTGTGCATGTGTGTGTGTGTGTGTGTGTGTACTTCCTCCCCCCACTCTCTTGGCCTTTATGGTTGATACAGTTCTTCACCAAACTGAAGCACAAAAATGTGCAGGATGCCACATATTTGTATTTAAACGTTTATTTGCAACCCTAGCAAACAAGCATAACATAGCAAGATAAGCAAAACCATAAGCAAAATACATATAAAATTATAGCGATCATATCAATGGCTCAGGGCCAGGTTACCTTCAGGACCGCATCCTACCGCATACGACTGGTTAGGTCCCACAGAGTTGGTCTCCTCCGGGTCCCATTAGCCAAGCAATGTCGGTCATTGCAATGTAATGAGTAATGGGTCAAATCGTCCACCTATAAATTATTGCAAGTGCCTAAAAGGTGTGTAGTTGGTAATCCTCTGTATTTTCCGTCCAAATAGGCTGTTAGCCTTGTTTGAAAGTGAAATTCTGTAGAGGCTTTTCTCAGGGAATAAGACATAAGAAACTGTAAACAGTATGACATTCCCCTTTCTCCTTGATATTCCTTGTCCTGCATCCTGAATTCTAATTAATACGTGTACTTGAGCTCAACTTTCACTAATGTGCCTTTTTTTATAGAGAACTTTTTAAAAAAAAAATTAAGACTTTTTTTACCCCTATATGCATAGTCTGAAGAGTGTGATCTGTGATGACAGGGTTTGCTGATGTTATGCTTTTCATTATCAGACAACTTCAAATTATGACTTGTTCTCTTTGTTTTACACATATTTTAAAACCTTTTATTGCCAGGGTGAGCCAGAAAAATATATCCCGTTGGCAAGATTGAGAATGTCAAGACAAAATTGTTTTGTTACAAATAAAATAATTGCATTCATTGGATTCATGTTAGCATTTTCAGGTTATTAATGCTAATTATAGCTCTACTTTATTAAAATTGATAGACTCGTAGGCAAGATAGC
The DNA here is from genome assembly GCA_023053685.1 of Diadophis punctatus similis. Classification (NCBI taxonomy): domain Eukaryota; kingdom Metazoa; phylum Chordata; class Lepidosauria; order Squamata; family Dipsadidae; genus Diadophis; species Diadophis punctatus. The sequence goes on along the minus strand of JALIGW010000016.1, from coordinate 14,467,887 downwards.
TAACTCTGACCATTGATACAGCTTGCATAGTTTCCACACATTGGATGATCTAATACAAATGATACAACTAGAAGAATTACCTTATTGGTTAGTTACTTGGGAAAACCACCTCTTAATTGATTAAAAATGCACTGGGAAAGTAATTAAGAAAAAAATGTTGGTCTGCTGTTTGATCAGTGCACTTTTTAAAAAATTAATCCTTCGGGGTTTGGCATGTATATTATTAGACAGTTTTTCCACATGTTTTAAAAACAGCTAATTTAGAGAGAAAAGTTTCCAAAGATCAATTTATTATTTTTTTCTCAAAAGCAATTTATACATAGGATCTTTTGTCCTGGAATAGAATATGCTAAGAAATAAAGCAGCATATGAAACATTCATTCTTAACACTGAAATTTTTATTTTCGGTTCAATAGAGAGTTAGCAAAGCAGTATTAGTAGATTTTTGCCCACTGACTAAACAGCCAAATTGACACTGGAAGACCTTTACCCAATTACGTTTTTTCCCAGCCAGAATGTATGATTATTATTTTTAATTAGAAATATCAAGACATGGACTGTACAGGTAGTCTTTGACCTACGACCGCAGGCGAGATCAGAATTTCCGTTGCTAAACAAGATGGCCGCTTTTATGACCGTTTTTGCCACGATTCTTAAGGAAATGACTGCAGTTGTTAAGAGAATCGTGCGGTCATCTGGTTTGCCTTTGCTTGTTGGAAACCAGCTGGGAAGGTTGCAAACGACAATAAAATAACCCGAAGGCACTGCAGCAATTGTAAATACATTGTGGTTGCCAAATACCCAATTTTTCCTCAATGACTATGAGGACGCTGCAGTGGTTTTAATTGTGAAGCTCAGTCATAAGTCACTTTTTTCAGTGCAGTTTCAACTTCAAATGGTCACTAAACAACGGTTGTAAGTCGAGGACTATTTGTATTAGCTGCACAAAAACTGGTATTGAATTCGATGTGTTTTCACAGTTTTAATTCCAGCAGTCTCTTTTGTCTGTGCCTTCTAAGTTGCAACAGGCTCAAAATATCCTCATCCCTGGTTTTTTCAGCTAGGTCGCCTGTAGATAGGAATTACATAGGAGAAAACAAAATGCTATAAAAAGACTTCTATTTGGAGCATATGAAAGATTTATTTCACTAAAAATGAATGTATTTGCACCCAGAAGAAAAGTAAGGAGAGATGTGGTAGGGGAAAAAACCAAAGCAAACAACTTCATCGGTTTACCAAGAGTTTCTGTGGGATGGGAGGTTTTTTTGGGTTTTTGGGGGGGACATGTTGGAATTTTCCTGACTTGCCATGGGGAAAAGTTAGTTATAATTTCAATTAAATCAGATTCGCTCACTCAGGATAAATGCCAGTCTCACCCATTGATAAACTGGCTTCTGATTAGAGATGGGTAGAAAAACAATTATTTTCATTTTCTTGCATTTGCATTAGTAGTGGAGATCTTTACGGTTAGGGTTCAATAATTTATCAAAGATTCTGAAATTGTGTGGAATTGAAAATGCTGTGATGGGAAGAGAAGACACAAAGCAGACAAGCTTGCAAACTGAAATATAAATTTTGAAATCATTTGCTGGAAAGAAATGAAAGGAGCCTTAACATGATCTATTTTTTTAACGGTGAAAATTCACTGCTGTCTTTCAGGAAGATTTACTGTGTACACACTACATCTTTTAAAGGAAATTGAAACTCAAGGCAGTGAGCCAAAAAGTTTTAATACAGATTAAGCCGTGTTTTTTTTTTTTTTTTTAGAATCATAAGGAGCAATAATTTGCACTAAAGACAACATTGTATCTTGAAGAGCCACAAGATTCTGTCCGTGGTAATTTGCACTGGAATAAATGTGCTAGCTAGTCCTTAAAGTGCAACAATATTATTTGTCCGTTTTTATTCCTGATTGGAATAAATAGGAAAGTTTGTCTAATATCCGTGTTAGTTTTATGAAATCATTGCTCTGTAAAAGGTTATATTGTGTTGAGGGAAAATATTGGTCGAAAGTTATTCCTAACAAACCTTTTTTTTGCAAATGGTCATTTTAATGCAAGCCTCCTGCTTATTTTGTGAAACTGCATTTCTTTTTAGCGAAATAATATTTCATATGTCTTATATTTCATTCTTGTTTTGTCCTGTCTTATTTCTTGTTCTTGAGCTTATAACAGTCTCTTTAGCTTTAATTGCATGGTTGAGAAACTAAACTAAAAAACTGAGAGCCTGTTTTTAAAAATGCACAGGTATCGTCATATTGATTGCTTTAAAAAAAACGATACAGGTAATCCTTGAATTACAACTACAACTGGGACCAGAATTTTAATTGATAAATCAGGTGGTTATTAAATGAGTTGTGCCCAATTTCATGATTTATTATTATTTTTTGCCACGATTAAGTGAATTTCTGCAGTTGTTAACTGAGTCACGGGTTTGACTTTGCTTGCTGGAAACCAGTTGGAAGCTTGCAAATGGCGCCCGTGACCCTGGGACACTGCAGTTGTTATAAATACATGCCGGTTGCTAAGCACCCAAATTTTGATATTGTGGCCAAGGGGATGCTGTGATGATCATAAGTGGGGGGACCAGTCCTAAGTCACTGTAGAAAGTTAGCACCCTCCCCTCTCCTAGAAGAATGAAATATTTTGAGAAATATTAAAAAGGCAGAATATTATATTTCCCTAGCTGAGAAATTGAGACATATACTCTTGGAGATAGAAAGTAGCCCCCACCTTTCTTAATAGCCCTCAGCAGATGTCAGCACTTAAAAGATAAAGAGATAGATAGCTCTATTCATAAGCAAATTCCCTGCAGCAAGGTAGGGTTAGTCCTCAACCAAAATAGGAATTGCCCAACAAGCCCTTTCATTGCATCAGGAGACCAAACTTCAACCAAACGTAGCTCAGACAAACTCCTATGATTTGTACATGGCCCTATGGGAATCTGACCTCAGCCAATAGAATGCATGTTCTTGTACAGGAACAGGAAGTTCAAGTGCAAAGCCCAAGGGAAGGTATAAAAAACCCCACTCTCAACTTCATGTGCTCAGCTACCCAGAACCCATATGGTTCTGCTTCATCATTAAACCACCTTTCCAATCTGCCTCCATCTTTCCAGTGTCTTTCTCCTGGCTTGGAACTGAACCAGATGGATATTTCTTCCAACATCACTTTTTCAGTACCATTATCATTTCAAATGGTGACTAAACGAATGGTTGTAAGTCAAGGACTACCTGTACAATTCCTTCTTTATTAGTTGCATTAAAAAGAAAATGATATTCAGGTATCATCAGTATTATTGATGGACTGTATTTATCAAGACCGTGGTTCAATAATGGAAATAGCTGGATAACCTTTTTGCTTGAAAAATGGTTTTGATAAGGTGTATGGAACGTTTAAATGATCTGATATAAGGTTAAATGTAAAAGATATTATATATAAAGAAACAATACAGTAATACAGGGTTAATTCTTAACAGGCAAGAAACCTTGTATTATATACAGGTATTCCTCAACTTACAACCACAATCGAGCCCAAAATTTCTATTGCTAAGTGAGACAGTTGTTAATTGAGCTTTGCCTCAGTTTACGACCTTTCTTGCCACAGTTGTTAAATGAATCACTGCAGTCATGAAGTTAGTAACATGGTTGTTAAATGAATCTGGCTTCTCCCATTGATTTTTTTTTTTGTCAGAGGGTCGCAAATGTTGATTAGATGACCCCGGGACATTACAACCGTCATAAATACAGTTGCCAGTTGCCAAGCATCCGAATTTTAATCACATGACCATAGAAATACTGTAACGGTTGTGTGAAAAATACTCATAAGTCACTTTTTTCAGTGCCGTTTGACTTCAAACAGTCACGAAAAAAATGCTTGTAACTTGAGGACTGTGTACTATTGGTAAACTTGAGGTTCACTTAACTAATATTTTTCTATGATTTTCCTAGGTAACTTTTATATTTTTGATATCTTTTTTACAATTGACTTTTATACAGTACTATATTTGGTTTGTTTCTCTTAAACCGTTTTTTACTGTAGTGACATTCTATTTACGGTACATTTTCATGAGGATTTGAGGGTTACTGTTTTATCACAGACTCCTTCCATGCACTGAGTTTGGAATAATTTTGGAACAATTTATTACCCAAAATGTTATTTCCTGCTATATAATGTGTGCCTCCTCGAAGATAATCGATCTCTTGTTTATATTGTTTGCAAAACTATATTGGTTTTGGTTGCTTAATGTACTAATTTAAAGCTTAATGTGATTTCTTTGTTGATGTTCTAGCAAATTTTCAGTGAATACACGGTATGTTTATGGTTTTTTCAGTAAAACATGCTAATGCTAAGCATGATTTAGGGTAGTAGTATTGTGTGGTATGACATTATTTGCTGTGTTAGAGATAGCTGCCATTTATTTCTTAAGGTGTGGAATTCTTAACAAAAATAATATAGGAAAGCCAACAGCTTCTCATTTGTCCAGATCAAGAGAGAGAGAGAGATATTTGCAGTTTAAATGACTCAGGGAGTTTAATAATTATTACTGTACGATTCTCATTGATCCAAAATAAGACTTTTGTCATTTGCAATCATGTTTCAGACAACATGCAATAAAAATCCATGAAATGATACAAAGCTTGCCTGTCTTTTTTTGGCCTTGTCTCTTAAATATTTATTTATTAAACTTACATGCTGCCATCTCACCAAAGGTGATTCTTACAATCATTCAAGAAAATGTAATTTAATTATTAGACTTGTATGCCTAGAGTACCGTATAAAACATTACAATAAATGGGGACAATAAATTTATTTTTTTAATGATATACATTAATTTACGATAATCTTGGAAGTTTTTCTTCAGGTATGGATCTCAAATGAGGAAGCAGATATTTTTAATTTTACTCATTTTGGGTTGTTGTTTCTTCTTTGTTGATTGTGTTGGTTTAAGTATTGAAATTCTCCCATCTCCCTACCATTAAGCCAGACATTAAACTTGTACAAGTAGTCCTCGACTTTGTATGATGGCCTGGGTAGTGGTGGCTATGTTATTTTAATCTCATGTGATTGTTTCGAGTTTATGAGGACTGCCTGTTCTGTTCCGTAAGCAGGGCGTTATTTTTTATTACTATTATATAGGTTTATGAAGTGCCACGACTCCATTAGACACAGTAATCCAAGGATCGAGCAGAGAAATAAATAAATAAGGGGAAGGGCGGAGGATTTGTAGATTGTATTATTATTATTATTCCAGTTGGTCATACAGTCAGGCAGTTGTTTAGATTGGATGTGGCATTTTTGTCCACCTATTGCGGCCCACACAAGCCAAATGGTTGGTCAGTGATGGCGAACCTTTTTTGGTTCATGTGCCAAAAGGGGTGGGGGTGTGGGGGGACGCGTGCATGCCCACACCCGTAATTCTATGCGCACACATGCACATGCACGTGTCACCCCCCCAATCCCAGCACGCGATGGCACACCCGTTTTTCGCGCTCCCCAGGATTCAGAGCCTTTCTCGGAGCCTGGGGAGGGCGAATACGGCCTTCCCCACCCCCTCCGGAGGTCCTCTGGAGGCTGGAAACGTTCCGTTTGCTGACTTCCGGTTGAACCAGAAGTTCCGGGGTTTTTTGCTCTCCCTAGGTTTCAGAGCCTTTCTACGAGCCTGGGAGGGTGAAAATGGCCTTCCCCACCCCCTCCAGAGGCTGAAAACAGGATGTTTCCCAACTCCCAGTGGGCCCAGAAGGCCCAAAAATCAGCTGGCTGGCGCGCACATGCACGCTGGACCTGAGCTCGCATGCCCACCAATATGGCTCCGCGTGCCACTTGTGGCACGCGTGCCATAGTTTCACCATCATGGCCCTAAGTAGTGAAGCAGATCATATGAACCAACTCAGTGTGATTTATGGGCTGAGCAAACTATATTCATTACTTAAACGATGGATCAAGTAACCGTAGCTAATGTTCTGCAAGTACAGGTAGTCCTCGACTTACAACAGTTCATTTAGTGACCGTTTGAAGTTACAACGGCACTGGAAAAAGTGACTTATGACCATTTTCACACTTATGACCGTTGCAGCATCCCCATGGTCACGTGATTTACATTTGGATACTTGGCAACTGACTCACATTTATGATGGTTGCAGTGACTTGGGGTCACATGACCCCCTTTTGTAACCTTCTGACAAAGAAAGTGAATGGGGAAACCAGATTCAGTGAATAACCATGTTACTAATTTAAGAACTGCAGTGGTTCACTTAACAAATGGTGCAAAACTCATTTAACAAATTTCTCACTTAGCAACATGAATTTGGGCTCAATTGTGGTCATAAGTTGAGGACTACCTGCACTTCTACATTCTTCTAGCACTTACGACAGCCTTTGCTAGATCCTTTGTGGAGATCTTCTAATTTATCAAGGTGAGGGCTTCAGCTGAGTGACTACTGGATGAATCAAGAGGCATCTCTATTGAGATCAGAAAAGAAATATATTTAATAGAGAAGCTCTTGTGAACAATGTGGAATCTTGTGTGTCATATATTATAGAGTGTGTATGTGTGTGTATATACAGTATGTCACAGAAGTGAGTACACCCCCTCACATTTTGTAAATATTTAAGTATATCTTTTCATGTGACAACACTGAAGAAATGACAATTGGCTACAAGGTAAAGTAGTGAGTATACAGCTTGTATAACAGTGTAAATGTGCTGTCCCCTCAAAATAACGCAACACACAGCCATTAATATCTAAACTGCTGGCAACAAAAGTGTTTTCCCCACTGGGCTGAAAGAGAACGACTGGCCCAAGATCACCCGGCTGGCTTTCATGCCTAAAGCTGGACTTGAACTCACAGTCTCTTGCTTTCTAGCCTGGGTCCTTAACCACTAGACTAGACCAAATTGGCTCTCATTCCTGCTTGGATTTCACTACAGATATTTTTCAGCATGCTCCCACAGACAAGCGAGAGTCCTGTCTACTCTTGAGGTCTGGCTGAAAATGCTCTGTAGCAAAATCCAAGGAGAATTTTTATGGAATCCTTCCATAGAAGATTTCAGTTCCAGAGCGGAAGTTTCAGAAGCTTCCATCCTGGGGCTGAAAACCCAAGTGTTTCTGAGGTCCTCACATACCCTTTACTCACTTTTCCAATCACCAGGACCGGAGGCTTGCAACTTCCTGCTGGCTTCCCCATTGACTTGATTGTGGGAAAACTGGCAAGAAATTAGCTCGCCTAACAACGGGGGTTTTCAGTTAACAAGAGCAGCTGGGACTGCCTGGATTGCGGTGCTAAGCAAAGTGATTGTACTGTAGAGGCCAAAATTCTGGTCCCAATTGTGAACTACTTACATTCTCTGCAGACCAAACCCACAATTTTTTTTTACAAATCTTTTATAGCACCACAAAACATTTGGTTGCTTATGGTTTTCCGCAATTTCTGCAAACAAAATTTCTACCAAAATGATAGTAAAAGAATCAGAGAAAGAAAATACTTCTAAACCTGTTTGATAAGAAGTTAAATATTTGGGGGTTAATATTATGTCAACAAATACGAAATTATATCAACACAATTATGAATTATTATGGCAAAAAATACAGAAAGATTTGGAAAATTGGAAAAAACTACAGTTGTCCTTGCTTGGCAGGATAGCTGTAGTAAAAATGAATGTTTTACTGAGGTTTTTATTTCTTTTTCAAACAATTCCTATACTTAAAAAAGATGATAATCTGAAAGAGTGGCAAAAGGGTATTAATAAATTTATTTGGGCGGGGAAAAAACCGAGAGTAAATCAGAAAATAATGCAAGATTCACGTGAGAGGGGAGGATTAAAAATGCCTAATTTAAAACTGTATTATGAAGCAGCTACCCTCTCAGTAATTTCGGACTGGATTAACCTGACGGAAGAAAGGATATTAAATATAGAAGGGTATGGCCTGATTTATGGATGGCATGCTTATTTAGTGTATAATAAAAAAGTAGATAAAGCCTTTAAGAGTCACATATTAAGAAATGCTCTATTACGCGTCTGGAAGAAATATCAATGTAATCTAAATGATAAGTTACCTATATGGACAGTGCCCAGGCACGTGATAGAGAATATAAATATAGAGCAAAAGTCAGATAAGATTATATATAAATAGCTTCTTTACGAAGAAGGAATGAGGTTACAATTAAAATCAATGGAGCAATTAAAAGAAGAAGGAGTAATTAAGTCTTGGTTCCAATATGGGCAACTGCAGTCCAGATGGAAAGAGGATTCAAAAACAGGTATCTCGTAGCAAGATGATAACCTGATAAACCAAATAAAGAATAAAGGACCAATGCATATAAAGAGATTATATAATGTATTAGTGGAATTAGATTCTGAAACAGAGCTAGTTAAGGATTGTATGATTAAATGGGCGCAAAATATTGGTGAACCTATAATGATGGAAACATGGGAGAATATATGGGTTAGAAATGTAAAATTTACACAAGCTCAAAATTTAAGAGAAAATTTTTATAAAATGTTTTATAGATGGCATTTTGATCCAAAGAAACTAGCTTGTATGTATCCAAATTTACAACCTAAATGTTGGAGATGTGAATGTGAAGATGCAACTTATTTTCATGTTTGGTGGTCTTGTAAGAAAATTAAGGCTTTTTGGATTAAAATATGGTGGATTATTCAGAATATTTTGAAGAAAAAAATTAAGTTTACACCACAGTTTTTCTTGCTGGGAATAATTATGGACTGTACTGTAATAGAGACTAAACTGATTTTGAACTTGATAACAGCTGCCAGATTGTTGGTAGCACAATACTGGAAGAAAGAAGATATACCTACTATTGAGGAATGGACAATAAAAGTTACACACCTGGCAGAAATGGCAAGAATTTCATCATACTTAAAAGATCATTCAAATGAAAGATACATATTGGAATGGAGTAGATGGACTGATTATATTCAAAAAAAGTATCAGATTAAGAAGATATATATAGTTTAATAATGATATATGGTTAGAATTTTAGAATGGTTTTTATAATAGAATCTATGTTTTGTTAGCATATTTTAGTTTATGGTTATTTGAAGATTATATCCTGTGTTCTTTCTGGGAAGTCGGGGTAGGGGAGGGAGGGGGTTGGGGGGAAGGGGGGGGTAAAATTTAAAAAAAATTTGTACTTTGTACTAATAAAACTTTTTCAATTAAAAAAAAAAGAACTATCTAAACGTTTTGCCTTACAGGCTCATTGTTCTTGAACTTTTGCCGAATGCTTGAAGATTGCACATTGCAATCAGTTTTTTTTTAAATCAACATGTAGGAAGAAAAATCCGGTCTGGTTCCAAGCCAGGAGAAAGGCCCTGGAAATAAAATGGAGGCTGATTGGAAAGAAAGATTCTGTTTATTGATGAACAGAACAGCATGTAGTTCTGGGACAGCTGGCAATTTAGCTTGATGAGTGCAAGATTTTTTATACAGTTTACAGTATTTTGTAATTTTGAGATTTGCTTTGTGTGCTTTTATTATTTGATTGGTGGTGGGTTAATCCTATTATGTCCTAAAGGTCATGTCCTGTCCTTCTTAATTCCATCAACTGGAGCTGAAGGTGTTTTGTTTAGGAATAGATTGGCCCGGATTTCTTAATGGGCACAAAATATCCATCTCTAAAGACTTCAGGGATCTGCTGGAGGCTGTTGGGGCTGCTTTCTGCCTTTGTTAAGATTTTTCTCCATTTCTCCGTTCGGGAAATATACTGTTCTGCCTCTTTTAATATTCCCCAGAATATTTCATTCGCCGGGGGGAGGGGGGGTTTCCCACAAACACACACAAAATGGTTCACATAGGTCTGGTAAGTCTGGTACATACATTGATCTTACCCTCAAAGAAGTTCAAGCAATGTTAAAAAAAGAAGTAACATTTCTTTGAAATTTCCTGGTGATTTCACCCACTTATCTCTGTGATATTGGCAACGGAATGTAAGTGGGTCAAGAATCAAGGATTCAGAGAGAGAGAGTCTACACTAGTAAAATAGCATCTACATTCACACAATCAAATCCACCGCCTCTTTTTGACACGCATCACCCATTCTGGTTCTAGGTAGATATAACCCAGCTAAACTTCTGTGCCAAAAGGTCATGTATCTGTAACTATTTCTGCAGAATGCTTATGTACTACCAAGCTGCTAGAGGGAAAGATGGGTGCCAAACGTTTTACTACCGGTATATAGAGCAGAGGTGAGCCAACTTCTGGGAGCTGAAGTCCACAAGTCATAAAAGGGCCACAGTTCCCCATCCCTGATATGTATGTATCAGTAAGTACGTAAATCCTTTGAAACCTTTGTACATGTTCATGGATGCTATTTTATAACAGTTGTTCGTGTATCTTGCATACAGTTTATCTTCGATTTATGACTGTAATAGCAGGGATAGGTTCTAACTTACCTCGCCGCCAGTTCACTTCCTCCCACGTTGCCTGGCTACACCTCATGGGCGTGCGTGCATGCACTTTGCCCGCATACGCACACACAGTGTCAATTATTAAAAAATAAAAATAAAAAAGCCAAAAACAAGATGGCGGCACATGCACAGTGCTGGAAACTCGGCTTCTGTGCATGCACAGAAGAAAATAAAAAATAAAAAAATTCTCCCTAAAAAAAATTGAAAAAAAAATTGAAAAAAAAAGATGCCGGCGTCCACTGACTGGCACGGATCGAACCGGCTCTGTGACATCATCAGTGGTTTGCTACCGGTTCAGGCGAACTGGTCCGAACCAGGAGTAACCCACCTCTGCTGGCCATTATGGTTATGAATTATATGACCAACCCTGATTTTACAACCTTACATGTGGTGGTTGTTAAGCAATACATTGCATACTTGAGCTTGGGCCAGTCATTCTCTGCCCAACCCAGTTTGCAGGATTGCTGTGATGCAAATAAGAGGAAGGAATATTATGGGTATTCAGCACCCTGATTTTACTTAAAAATTAATCCCAAAACAATCAAACTGCGTTACAGTTTCATTATGAAGCTAATCACAAAAGTTAAACTGCATAAGTACAAATCCCGGTTAGAGGATCTACGTGTCTTTAAACAAATTCACGTCAGGCTGAAATTCAACCTGTGTGATTCCTGGTAGCCCTCGATTTAACGACTGCAATTGATACAGAAGGATCCTGACAGACTTGAACATTGGGCGCTATCTAACAAAATGAAATTCAACAGTGGAAAAAGTAAGGTTCTACATTTAGGCAAGAAAAACCAAAGGCACAGGTACAGGATAGGTGGTACCTGGCTCAATAGTAATAACTACGAGAGGGATCTTGGAATCCGAGTGGACAATCATTTAAATATGAGCCAGCAGTGTGCTGCAGCCTCCCAAAAAACCAACACAGTTCTAGGCTGCATAAACAGAGATAGAATCAAGATCACGGGAAGTGTTAATACCACATTTTTTAATGCCTTGGGAAAGGCCACACTTGGAATACTGCATTCAGTTTTGGTCGCCACAATGCCAAAAGGATGTGGAGACTCTAAAAAGAGTGCAGAGAAGAGCAACAAAGATGATTAGGGGACTGGAGGCTAAAACATATAAAGAACGGTCACTGGAATTGAGTTTGTCTAGTTCAGTGATGGCGAACCTTTTTTTCCTCGGGTGCCGAAAGCGCACGCGTTTTATCACACGCACGTGTGTGCTCACCCGCATAATTCAATGCCCCCCTGTGCCCCACAACCCTGCCCATGCGCACGTGATCCTCCCACACTGCCCTGCCACTTGTGCATGCGCGTATGACCCCCCCGCTCCCCCGTTTCCCGATTTCCAGTGGGCCCGGTAGGCCTGTTTTCCGCCCTCCCCAGGCTCCAGAGTCTTCCCTGCCGAAAACAGGCGAAAACAGGCGAAAACAGCCTCCCTCGTCCACCTGGAGGCCCTCCAGAAGCTGGAAACGGCCCGTTTCCCGACTTTCGGTGGGCCCGGTAGGCTCGTTTTTCGCCCTCCCAAGGCTACAGAGGCTTTCTTGGAGCCCGGGGAGGGTGAAAATGCCCTCCCCAGCCCCCCGTAGGCCCTCCCAGAGCCTGCACGTGAGCCGAAAATCAGCTGGCCAGCGCGCACATGATGCTGGAGCTGAGCTAGGGCAACAGCTCGTGTGCTGTCAGATATGGCTCCGAGTGCCACCTGTGACACACATGCCATAGGTTCGCCATCACGGGTCTAGTTTAATGAAAAGAAGGACTAGGGGAGACATGATAGCAGTGTTTCAATATCTCAGGGTCTGCCACAAAGAAGAAGGGGTCAAGCTATTCTCCAAAGTACTCAAAGGCAGGACAAGACGCAACGGGTGGAAACTAATCAAGGAGAGAAGCAACCTAGAACTAAGGAGGAATTTCCTGACAGTGAGAACAATTAATCAGTGGAACAACTTTCCTCCAGAAGTTGTGAATGATCCAACACTGGAAGTTTTTAAGAAGAGATTGGACAACCATTTTTCTGAAATGGTATAGGGTTTCCTTCCTAAGCAGGGGTTTGGACTAGAAGACCTCCAAGGTCTCTTCTAACTCTGTTATTCTGTATGCATAGTGAGATATTTGTTAAATGAATTTTGCCCCCATTTTTCGACCTTTCTTGTCACAGCTGTTAAGTGAATCACTGCAGTTGTTAAGTTAGAAACACAGTTGTTAAGTGAATCCGGCTTCCCCATTGACTTTGCTTGTCAGGTCACAAAAGTTGATCACATGACCCCAGGACACTACAACGGTCATAAATATTAGTCAGTTGCCAAGTGTTGAAATTTTGATTACGGTATGTTCTGGCGTATAAGACGAATTTTTACCCCTTGAAAATCTTCTCAAAAGTCGGGGGGTCGTCTTATACGCCAGGTACTGAAAGTTCTGAGCCGGGGGGGAGCTCAAAAACAGCCGTGGCCGCGTCCCCGCCGTTCTCGAGCCAAGCTGCCGAAGGAGCCCCGGAGCCCGTCGCCGCCCTGTGTCTCGGTCTCCTGCTGGGAAGGCTGAGGTCGCAACCACCAGCCGCAGCCTTCCCAGCAGGTGGGCGTGCGCTGGCGTGGGGGGATGACAGGACCCTCGATTTCTAACCTTCCTCTTCTTTTCTCTTGTTCTCCTCCTTGTGGGCGTGCGCGGGAGGGACCGCGGAGCAGAGGCACCCAGCAGCTTAAGGCAAGAGGCGGGCGGGAGACACTTCTGGCATTCCTGTGCCTCTCGCCCCACTCGCCTCTGCTCCGCGGTCCTGCAAACCAATCCCCACCGTGGCTCCTTTCTCCCTCGCCCAGCCCTCTTCCAAGACGCCAAGTGCGGGGAACCGCACCCAGCGAGGTAGGTGGGTGTGCGCGGGAGGGACCGCGGAGCAGAGGCACCCGGCGAGCGGGGCGACAGGCGCGGGAATGCCAGAAGTGTCTCCCGCCCGCCTCTTGCCTTAAGCCACTAGGCGCCTCTGCTCAGCGGCCCCTCCCGCACGTGCCCACAAGGAGAACAAGAGAAAAGGTGAGCAAGGTTAGAAACCGAGGGTCCTGTCATTGTTCTCCCCCAGCCTGCATCAACGGGTCTCTTCTTGGGGAGAAAGAAAGAAAGAAAGAAAGAAAGAGAGAGAGAGAGAGAGAGAGAGAGAGAGAGAGAGAGAGAGAGAGAGAGAGAGAGAGAGAGAGAGAGAGAGAGAGAAAGAAAGAAAGAAAGAAAGAAAGAAAGAAAGAAAGAAAGAAAGAAAGAAAGAAAGAAAGAAAGAAAGAAAGAAAGAAAGAAGTTAGTTAGGAAGGAAGGAAGACAGACAGACAGACAGACAGACAGACAGACAGACAGACAGACAGACAGACAGACAGACAGAAAGAAAGAAAGAAAGAAAGAAAGAAAGAAGTTAGGAAGGCAGGCAGGCAGGCAGGCAGGCAGGCAGGCAGGCAGGCAGGCAGGCAGGCAGAAAGAAAGAAAGAAAGAAAGAAAGAAAGAAAGAAAGAAAGAAAGAAAGAAAGAAAGAAAGAAAGAAAGAAAGAAAGAAAGAAAGAAAGAAGTTAGGAAGAAAGGAAGAAAGAAAGAAAGAAAGAAAGAAAGAAAGATGTTAGGAAGGAAGAAAAACAGAAAGAAAAAGGAAGATGGTAGGAGGGGTAGTCTTATACGGTGAATATATCCCAAACTCTATATTTTAATTTAACTGGAAAAGTTGGGGGTCGTCTTATACGCCCAGTCGTCTTATACGCCGGAACATATGGTATGTGATCCTGGGGATGTCGCAACAGTCATAAGTGTGAACTAAGGCCATAAGTCCCTTTTATCAGTGCTGTTATAACTTAAACAGGCACTAAATGCACTGAGGTAAGTTGAGGACTACTTGCACTCTAAAGGAGAAACCTGTATTAATTTAATTTATTATGGTCTTTTTAAAATGGGTTTTGTGTACAGTATCTCTCTCTCTCTCTCTCTCTCTCTCTCTCTCTCTCTCTCTCTCTCTCTCTCTCTCTCTCTCTCTCCTCCCTCCCTCCCTCCCTCCTCTTCCTCCCTCCCTCCCTTCTCTTCCTCCCTCCCTCCCCCTCCCCCTCTCTCTGCCTGTCTCCCTGCAAGAATGTCACAATAAACCATCCCTTACTTTGCTGGGAAGAAAGTCACATTGACATGTTAAGGAGGTCACCATGGGTCTGGTTTGCCAAGGCCATAGGTTTGCCAAAAGCTTGCCAACCATTTATTAGTTATAGCGGGGGGGGCGGGTTCTAACTTACCTCGCTGCCGGTTCGCTTCCTCCCACGCCTCGGCGTGCCTTGTGGGTGCACGCGCATGCACAGTAGAAAAAATCCATTTTTAAAAAAAAAGCCAAAAACAAGATGGCGACGCATGTGCAGTGCCAGAAACTTAGCTTCTGCGCATGCGCAGAAGAAAAAAAACCTGGAAAAAAATCCCCCCCCCCAAAAAAAATTCCCAAATTTTTTTTTCAAAAAAAGATGGTGGCATCCACGTACCGGCACCGACCAAACCTGTTCCGTGACATCATCATGATGTCACCAGCGGTTTGCTGCTGCTCTTAGGCTGTGCTGTGAACTGGTGAGGGGGTTTCTATTTTTGGTTTGTTTGATGGGACTGCAAGGGCTTTGTCTGGGACAAGGAGGGCCAAATTGGGATTAGGCAAAGAGATAAACTGACCAGAGATAAACAGGTCATGTCCAAAAGACGGGAGGAAAAAGGATACAACTTCCATTTCCTTTGCCAGTCTTGTTTTCTCCACTGGAGAATTCACATGATGTCTCTTTAAGTAGAACTACAGACAAAATTTTATATGCCATTTTAATTGATAAATGACCCAAACAGCCAAAAGACCTTCAGCTCCGGGGTGATGGGATTAAGACATGACCCCTCAGGACATATATAGGATTAGCCCAGTGGTGAAATCCAATTGTTTTACTACCAGTTCTGTGGGCATGGCTTGGGCGTGGTGTGGCTTGGTGGGCATGGCTTGGTGGGTGTGGCAGGGGAAGAATATTGCAAAATCTCAATTCCCACCCCACTCTGGGGCCATCCAGAGGTGGTATTTGCCGGTTGTCCAAACTACTCCAAATTTCCGCTACCGGTTCTCCGAACTACTCCAAATTTCCGCTACCGGTTCTCCAGAACCTGTCAGAACCTGCTGGATTTCGCCCCTGCATTAGTCCTCTATCATCTATCAACAGAGCTCACCACATGGCACAACAAGCCCCTTCATTGCATCATCTCAGTTGCACCACACCCTCCAGGCTTCAGACAAACTTATTTCTTCCAACAGTACCAATTGTAATCATAGGTCAGGACTACCTGTACTTTAAATATTTCAATATACTTCAGTGTTAAGATATTCATGAACTGGGAGAGCCAGTGGTAACCTACCACATCTTACAGATAAACAGAAAGAACTTATGAATGGATCAATCACAAGATGGAAATCTCGTAAGTTATTTTAAAAAATCAAATTAGGGAAAACACCTTGTTCAGATGGTCTTCTGGGGATTTATTATAAATGTTTTGAAAAAGAATCGTCAAACATCTCCAGAATACACAGACTTCTATTTTACAAGGTAATGGGATACCAGAATCATGGAAATAGGCCAATATCACTCTAAAATCTAAAGAGAGGCAAGACCGAACCTTAATTAAAAACTATAGACCAATATCATCATTAAACAGAAGACAATTCTTCAAGAACACATCCATCCAGATCAAAGTGGATAACTATAGGACAATGTGAGGACAGTTCTGAATGTCTTAGCACATCTACAGCAGCAATGAGGAATTATGGGCCTTTTATGACTGGAGAACTTCATCTCCCAGAATTCCATGCTGGCTCAGGTAGTCTCAGAGTTGACGTCCACAAGTCATAAAGGGGCAATAGTTCCCCACCTCTCATTTACAGCAACACAAAGAAAAGCAAGCTGCATTTTTTTTAGATGCAGAAAAAGCTTTCGATAATCTCAACTAGCTATATTTGTTTATAAAGTATTGGAAGTTATGCATTTTGGGGAGAGCTTGTAAAGTGGGTTAAATCAATATATACACTACAAAATGCACAGATTATTGTTAATGGTGACCTTACCATTATGTTATTCAGAAGGGAATGAGACTAGGGTGCCCACTACCCACTTTTATTCATATTAGCTCTAAAAATTCTAAATGGGGATACAAGGAAAGAGGAACAGATAAAAGGATTATTTTAAAAAGGCGGGATATAAATTAAGAGCATTTGCCAATGATCTGGTATTGATACCGAAGGACCTATTGAAAGGGGTAGAATTTCTAATGAAAAAAACTAAAAGAATTTGGCACCAGGATTTAAGATTAACAAACAAAAGACAACAATTTTAACTAAAAACATGGGCAAAATGACCAATTAGAATTGATGAATAAAACAGGCTTTAAGGTTGAGAAAAAGATAGAATATTTATGTTGAATTTTGCATGCTTTATCAAGTCATTTCAAGATTGGGTGGGGGTGGCTGGCTGGGTGGGGCTACATTCGGTGTATAAGAAGCACCCAAGTTTTCACCCTATTTTGGCGGGTAAAAAGGTACGTCTTTTACGCCGGAAAACACGGTATCTTTGATGGAGAGAATATCTGTAATAAAAATTAATGTATAACAAGAATGTTGTTTCAAACAATACTTTAGATTTACCCATCAAACGAAGGCATAATGAGATATCCAGTTGTATCGGGCAAGGGGAAAAAACACCCTAGAGTTAAACATTAGCTCTTGTGTGATACTGAAGAACGGAGAGGTTTAGGTGGGGCCGGATCTGAAATTTCGCAGCCTCTTACCTTGTTTGGTTAAAAGAATGGGTAATGTTAATGGCTATAAGGTTATTTGATCTAGAAGGCCAGGACTTGAGAGTTGGATGGCGTGTGTACTTATGGTGCAATAAATATTGATTTTATAAACCATTTGATGAATGTATCTTTTCTTTTTATGTATGTACACTGAAAGCATATGCACCAAAGACAAATTCCTTGTGTGTCCAATCACACTTCTAAAGAATTCTAATTTAATCTAATTTCATTAGGCGAACCATTTTGAGAATTTGGAATAAATATAGAATGATATTATGCCCAAAAATATCTTTATGGCTTCCCCCCCATGAAGCATATTATAGAATGAGAATTGGACAAAAATGGTTAAGTACGCAGATTTATTGGACTATTCTACAGACGATACTAAATTAAAAGCCAGACATTAGAAGGTTGCAATTGTCAGTGTCAATCTTCATATTTACAACTCACAGAGAGATTTAAAGCTGATAAGAAAACTGGTAAGAAACTATGATAAGTTCCGTCTTTAAAACGGAACTGTGTACAAACGAACACCTTATCGCTAAGGTTTATAATAATAGTAACAGAGTTGGAAGGGACCTTGGAGGTCTTCTAGTCCAACCCCCTGCTTAGGCAGGAAACCCTACACTACTTCAGACAAATGGTTATCCAACATCTTCTTAAAAATGTCCAGTGTTGGAACATTCACAAGTTCTGGAGGCAAGCCGTTCCACTGATTAATTGTTCTAGCTGTTAGGAAATTTCTCCTTAGTTCTAAGTTGCTTCTCTCCTTGTTTAGTTTCCACCCATTGCTTCTTGGAAGTTCCCCGGTGCTCCAGGATCTTTGAAAGATATAGTTCAGTGGTTCTGAGATCTCATCTGCCAGTTCCTTCAGAACCTTGGGGTGTAATCCATCCGGTCCTGGTGATTTGAACTCGTCTAGGGTAGACAGGTGTTCACTTACCATTTTCTTCCCTGTTTTAACTTGTGTTCCTAATATGCTTTTGTGATGCTGTTTTTGATAGGTTGGACTGTTTTTTTTTCCTTTTGTGTAAAGACAGATGCAAAAAATGAGTTAATGTGTATGAATGTCTGTTAAAACTGGAAATAGAAGACAAACTAGTAATAGAAGACAAACTAGTTAAAAATCCTACGATAAACTGGACAAAAAAAATCAATATAAGATACCAATTGTTCAGAAGGCTAATATGTGGATAAAGGGATTGAAATTTACCTTATGCTATAACTTCAAAGAGAATTTCTATCATGTGATGCATATATAGATGGTCTTTATGCCCAGATAAATTGGCTAAAACGTATAAAGGCTGCCCGAATAGTTGCTGGAAATGTAAGATTAAATATTAACCTTCCACCACCTTTAGCGGAGTTATAAAAGGGAATTGTCCTTGTTTTTCAATATGTTCATGTTATGTTATTCATTCTTTAAAGTTTTGATTTCTTTTTTAAGACCGTATTAACTCTATCCAACCATGACTTGCTCAGTTTTCTCTTTCTTCAGGATTCATCCAACAATCCTTCATATGATTTTCTTGCAGTTCAGTTGAATTCATTTTCTCCGTATGACAAAATTGCCTCTCTACATATAACCATAATTGAGTTTGGAATTACGGTTGTAAGTTGCTGCAATTGTAACATCATGTGACTGGACCCAATTTTTTCAATATTTTGTGCAGTGCTCATTAAGCAAACGACATAGTTGTTAAGTGAATCCAGTGTCCCCGATGGTCTTTTTTTTTTTAAACCAGAAGCGGTTTCACTTTGTGGTTGTTTCCTTTTTAAGCAGTTTCTGTATTTGGTGTCTTCTGCTAATGTGTGTGCATGCTCACCCTTGTTTGACTTATTTGATTAACAAACAATTTAAGATTTATGTAACGTTGTTGTTTTGGGTACTTCTGAATGCAATAGATTAGTAACTCTCTATAAATGCTAGCTTTCAGTTAATAAAATGATTGAAGCTCCTGCAGTATGTTGGTTTCCTTGATGGGTGTTTTTTTTTTGCTATGATATTTTTCACTCCAATTTCCATGCTGACTAACTTGATCCCTGATATATTGATTTTTTCCCCCCATCCATGATCCTTTTTGCATTATAAAATTTCTCTAATATTTTCTGGAAATCATCTTAGCCCAACATCATTTGCATTCCAAAGTACAAGCATTCCATATATTTTATGCATGAAATAAACAAGATGACATCACATACCCTTGTCCCGTCCTTCTCGGAAAACCAAGCTTCTGCGCATGTGCAGAACCCAAAAACAGCTTTTGCGCATGCGCAGAAGCCAAAACCAAGATGGCGGCACATATGGCACCACTATTAGAGCCGGTTCGGGGTGTGGCCAACCGGCAATCGCTCCCGGTTCAGCAAGCGGGGGGGAAATTCCCGCTACCGGTTCTATAGAACCGATCCGAACCAGGAGCAGCCCACCTCTGGTTTGAAGTTACATCAGCACTGAAAAAAGTGACTTATGACCATTTTTCACACTTAATCACCATTGCAGCACTCCATGGTCACATGATCAAAATTCAGACGCTTGGCAGCTGGCATGTATTTCTGATGGTTGCCGTGTCCCGGGGTCCTCTGATCCCCTTTTGCGTCCTTCTGATGAGCAAAGTCAATGGGGAAGACAGATTCATTATACAACCGTGTTAATAACTTACCGTATTTTTCGGAGTATAAGATGCACCTTTTCCCTCCCTAAAGAGGGTGAAAATCTGGGTGCGTCTTATACACCGAATGTAGCCCCGCCCAGCCTCTGAAATGGACCTTTGAAAGGCTAAAACAACCTCTCAAACCGAGCTTTGCAAAGCTGAAAAAGCAGCCTTTCAAATGGACCTTTGCAAGGCTAAAACAACCTCTCAAACTGAGCTTTGCAAGGCTGAAAAAACAGCCTTTAAAACGGACCTTTGCAAGGCTAAAACAACCTCTCAAACTGAGCTTTGCAAGGCTGAAAAAGCAGCCTCTGAAACGGAGCTTTGCAAGGCTAATATACCTGTTCCTGGCTGTTTGCTAAGGACACTAGCCAGATGGATGCTGGTAGGCAGAATTTTTAGTTCTTATTTTCCTCCCCAAAAACTAAGGTATAACTAAACTTATACTCCAGTGCGTCTTATAGTCCGAACAATACGGTAACAACTGCCATGATTCACTTAACAACTGTGGCAATAAAGGTCGTAAAATGGGGCAAAAGTCACTTAAAAACTCTCTCGCTTAGCCATAGAAATTTTGGACTCAATTGTGGTCATAAGTTGAGGACCTCCTTTATACAGATGTTTCTTTAGTGTGTGCTTACGTGCTGACTTCAGGGCGGCCCATGTGTGGGTTCAGGAAAGCTCTATATTGTAAGGGAGTGGTTGAACAAACTTTATAACATTGTCTTGCCAACATAGTTTTTGAGTTTCGGTTACCTATAAGTCAGATTGATGACTAAAGAGAGTTTCAAAGGCAATGCAGGAATAAATGTATTGCTCTATTACATTTCTTCCAACAAAACATTCCATCATTCCAGCCTATTCAATTTATCCAATGCTTTCTTGAATTCAACAAATACCTAATAACTTGTCATACTTACAGGTTGGCAAGCTTTTGGCAAACCTATGGCCTTGGCAAACCAGACCCATGGTGACCTCCTTAACATGTCAATGTGACTTTCTTCCCAGCAAAGTACGGGATGGTTTATTGTGATTTTCTTGCAGTGAGACAGGCAGAGTGAGGGGGAGGAGGGAGGAAGAGGAGGGAGGGAGGAAGAGGAGGGAGGGAGGGAGGAAGTAGAGGGAAGGAGGGAGGAAGAAAGAGGGAAGGAGGGAGGGAGGAAGAGGAGAGAGAGAAAGAGGAGAGAGAGGGGGGAGAGGGAGGGAGAGAGAAAGAGATAGAGAGGGAGGGAGGGAGAGAGGGAGAGAGAGAGGGAGGGAGAGAGAGAAAGAGTTGAGAGAGAGAGTTTTACCAATAGTACACAGTCCTCAAGTTACAAACATTTTTTTCGTGACTGTTTGAAGTCACAACGGCACTGAAAAAAGTGACTTATGAGTATTTTTCACACAACCGTTACAGTATTTCTATGGTCATGTGATTAAAATTCGGATGCTTGGCAACTGGCAACTGTATTTATGACGGTTGTAATGTCCCGGGGTCATCTAATCAACATTTGCGACCCTCTGACCAAAAAAAAAATCAATGGGGGAAGCCAGATTCATTTAACAACCATGTTACTAACTTCATGACTGCAGTGATTCATTTAACAACTGTGGCAAGAAAGGTCGTAAAATGAGGCAAAGCTCAGTTAACAACTGTCTCACTTAGCAATAGAAATTTTGGGCTCGATTGTGGTTGTAAGTTGAGGAATACCTGTATATAATACAAGGTTTCTTGCCTGTTAAGAGTTAACCCTGTATTACTGTATTATGTTTCTTTATATATAATAGCTTTTACATTTAACCTTATATCAGATCATTTAAACTTTCCATACACCTTATCAAAACCATTTTTCAAGCAAAAAGGTTATCCAGCTACTTCCATTATTGAACCACGGTCTTGATAAATACAGTCCATCAATAATACTGATGATACCTGAATATCATTTTCTTTTTAATGCAACTAATAAAGAAGGAATTGCACAGGTAGTCCTTGACTTACAGCCATTCGTTTAGTCACCATTTGAAATGATAATGGTACTGAAAAAGTGATGTTGGAAGAAATATCCATCTGGTTCAGTTCCAAGCCAGGAGAAAGACACTGGAAAGATGGAGGCAGATTGGAAAGGTGGTTTAATGATGAAGCAGAACCATATGGGTTCTGGGTAGCTGAGCACATGAAGTTGAGAGTGGGGTTTTTTTATACCTTCTCTTGGGCTTTGCACTTGAACTTCCTGTTCCTGTGCAAGAACATGCATTCTATTGGCTGAGGTCAGATTCCCATAGGGCCATTTACAAATCATAGGAGTTTGTCTGAGCTACGTTTGGTTGAAGTTTGGTCTCCTGATGCAATGAAAGGGCTTGTTGGGCAATTCCTATTTTGGTTGAGGACTAACCCTACCTTGCTGCAGGGAATTTGCTTATGAATAGAGCTATCTATCTCTTTATCTTTTAAGTGCTGACATCTGCTGAGGGCTATTAAGAAAGGTGGGGGCTACTTTCTATCTCCAAGAGTATATGTCTCAATTTCTCAGCTAGGGAAATATAATATTCTGCCTTTTTAATATTTCTCAAAATATTTCATTCTTCTAGGAGAGGGGTGGGTGCTAACTTTCTACAGTGACTTAGGACTGGTCCCCCCACTTATGATCATCACAGCATCCCCTTGGCCACAATATCAAAATTTGGGTGCTTAGCAACCAGCATGTATTTATAACAACTGCAGTGTCCCAGGGTCATGGGCGCCATTTGCAAGCTTCCAACTGGTTTCCAGCAAGCAAAGTCAAACCCGTGACTCAGTTAACAACTGCAGAAATTCACTTAATCGTGGCAAAAAATAATAATAAATCATGAAATTGGGCACAACTCATTTAATAACCACCTGATTTATCAATTAAAATTCTGGTCCCAGTTGTAGTTGTAATTCAATGATTACCTGTATCTTTTTTTAAAAAAGCAATCAATATGACGATACCTGTGCATTTGTAAAAACAGGCTCTCAAATTTTTAGTTTAGTTTTTCAACCATGCAATTAAAGCTAAAGAGACTGTTATAACCTCAAGAACAAGAAATAAGACAGGACAAAACAAGAATGAAATATAAGATCTATGAAATATTATTTCGCTAAAAAGAAATGCAGTTTCACAAAATAAGCAGGAAGCTTGCATTAAAATGACCATTTGCAAAAAAAGGTTAGGAATAACTTTCGACCAATATTTTCCCTCAACACAATATAACCTTTTACAGAGCAATGATTTCATAAAACTAACATCTTCACACAGATATTAGACAAACTTTCCTATTTATTCCAATCAGGAATAAAAACGGACAAATAATATTGTTGCACTTTAAGGACTAGCTAGCACATTTATTCCAGTGCAAATTACCACGGACAGAATCTTGTGGCTCTTCAAGATACAATGTTGTCTTTAGTGCAAATTATTGCTCCTTATGATTCTAAAAAAAAAAAAAAACACAGCTTAATCTGTATTAAAACTTTTTGGCTCACTGCCTTGAGTTTCAATTTCCTTTAAAAGATGTAGTGTGTACACAGTAAATCTTCCTGAACGATAGCAGTGAATTTTCACCGTTAAAAAAATAGATCATGTTAAGACTCCTTTCATTTCTTTCCAGCAAATGATTTCAAAATTTATATTTCAGTTTGCAAGCTTGTCTACTTTGTGTCTTCTCTTCCCATCACAGCATTTTCAATTCCACACAATTTCAGAATCTTTGATAAATTATTGAACCCTAACAGTAAAGATCTCCACTACTAATGCAAACGCAAGAAAATGAAAATATTTTTTTTCTACCCGTCTCTAATCAGAAGCCAGTTTATCAATGGGTGAGACTGTGGCATTTATCCTGCGTGAGCGAATCTGATTTAATTGAAATTATAACTAACTTTTCCCCATGGCCAGTCAGGAAAATTCCAAAAAAAACCCCAAAAAACCCCCCACCCTACGAAAACTCTTGGTAAACCGATGAAGTTGTTTGCTTTGGTTTTTTCCCTTACCACATCTCTCCTTACTTTTCTTCTGGGTGCAAATACATTCATTTTTAGTGAAATAAATCTTTCATATGCTCCAAATAGAAGTCTTTTTATAGCATTTTGTTTTCTCCTATGTAATTCCTATCTACAGGCAACCTAGCTGAAAAATAGCAATAGCAATAGCACTTTTCTTATATACCGCTTCATAGTGCTTTACAGCACTCTCTAAGCGGTTTACAGAGTTCAGCATATTGCCCCCAACAATCTGGGTCCTCATTTTACCCACCTCAGAAGGATGGAAGGCTGAGTCAACCTTGAGCCTAGTGAGATTTGAACAGCTGAACTGTTGAACTAGCAGTCAGCCTGCAATGGCTGCATTTAACCACTGCACCACTTCAGCTCTGAACCAGGGATGAGGATATTTTGAGCCTGTTGCAACTTAGAAGGCACAGACAAAAGAGACTGCTGGAATTAAAACTGTGAAAACACATCGAATTCAATACCAGTTTTTGTGCAGCTAATACAAATAGTCCTCGACTTACAACCGTTGTTTAGTGACCATTTGAAGTTGAAACTGCACTGAAAAAAGTGACTTATGACTGAGCTTCACAATTAAAACCACTGCAGCGTCCTCATAGTCATTGAGGAAAAATTGGGTATTTGGCAACCAGAATGTATTTACAATGGCTGCAGTGCCCTCGGGTTATTTGATTGTCGTTTGCAACCTTCCCAGCTGGTTTCCAACAAGCAAAGGCAAACCAGATCACCGCATGATTCTGTTAACAACTGCAGTTATTTCCTTAAGAACCGTGGCAAAAACGGTCATAAAAGCAGCCATCTTGTTTAGCAACGGAAATTCTGGTCTCGCCTGCGGTCGTAAGTCAAAGACTACCTGTACAGTCCATGTCTTGATATTTCTAATTAAAAATAATAATCATACATTCTGGCTGGGAAAAAACGTAATTGGGTAAAGGTCTTCCAGTGTCAATTTGGCTGTTTAGTCAGTGGGCAAAAATCTACTAATACTGCTTTGCTAACTCTCTATTGAACCGATAATTAAAAAATAAAAAAGTGTTAAGAATGAATGTTTCATATGCTGCTATATTCCTTAGCATATTCTATTCCAGGACAAAAGATCCTATGTATAAATTGTTTTTGAGAAAAAAATAATAAATTAATCTTTGGAAACTTTTCTCTCTAAATTAGCTGTTTTTAAAACATGTGGAAAAACTTGTTGTCCGATGAAGACAAACATGTAACAAAATATTGCATTGCTTGCAATGGCTGCAAGGAAGCTACGAAAGCACATCCTGACAAATAGTGCTTTTAATATTAGAGGGGATGTATTCAATTGATACGATCGCTATAATTTTATATGTATTTTGCTTATGGTTTTGCTTATCTTGCTATGTTATGCTTGTTTGCTAAGGTTGCAAATAAACGTTTAAATACAAATATGTGGCAGCCTGCATTTTTGTGCTTCAATTTGGTGAAGAACTGTATCGACCATAGAGGCCAAAAGGGGGGGGGGAGTACACACACACACACACACACACACACACACACACACACACACAAAGCTCCCCACGATTATTAAATCAAGCAATGTTAACTTATCAATTAAGTTAATTGATAACTTAAGAAAATCTGAAATAACCCTGATATATTTTCTTGTGCCATGGTTGGGTAAATGCGTCAACCCAACCATCCTGCATGGAAAATCAGTCAATCCGTGGATGTCAACTTTCAAACCACTTGGCGAGGTTCTGGATGGTCTTGGGCTGTTTCCCCATCTTTCTGACTACGTTACAAACCTTGCAACAATGTTCGGTCCAAAAGGACAGCACCTTCACATCATACTGTTTCCTCCAAGCGAAATGCTTTCGGTACATGTTCTTGTTTTTATCTAGGAATTTCAGGTAAACCGCCAGCTCCATGGGGTCGGAGAAGTCATCGACATGAATGAAGGCGTCGGAGGGGATAAACTTTTCATAGTTGTCCCTTGGGGGACCCAAGACAATGGGGACAGCCCACGATTGAAAGGCATTCCTCCAGAGTTTCTCCGTGATGTAGTCCTGATGCTGGGAGTTTTCAAAAGCCAAATAAAACTTGTATTCCGAGACGGTCTTCACCACATTGTTGTCTTTGAGGGGCAGTCTGTGAGATCCATAAACATCAATGGGGAGATACTTTTTGAGCTGGTGGTAATAACGGACCCGGGCGTGACCTTCATTCCAGTTACTGACGACCCAGGCCACCAGCTTGGTCTTCTTGGGCAAGGTCAACTGGACCAGGGGCTCCGGACGAAGCTTGAGGTACTCAGAGACGAAGACATCCGAGTCCGCCCGATAGGACATAGTCCAGTTGAAAAGGCCGCCCAGGTTTCGCAGGCCCGTGGTGTGGGTGGGCGACTCAAAGTTCATCCAGACCCACCGCTGGTCCGGTGACCTCTGCCGGGGCAGCTGGCCGAGGCCATGCGACTGCAGGTCCCGGTGATGGAAGATGACCGCGTGCGCCTCAGGCAGGAGGCTGCGGTTGGTGGAGACGCGGCAGGCGCTGATGTTGAATTGCCAGCAGCCGCCGGAGACGTCGCCGCTGCCGAAAGGCGGCCACCACACCAGCACCGTCACCGTCTCCGTCTCCGTCGTCGTCTCCTTCTCCGTCTCCGTCGTCGTCTCCGTCGTGGGGTCTTTTTCCTCCTGCCAGGGGCCTTCAGGCGCCACGGAGTCCTTCACGCTGCTAGCCGTGTACCAGCCGAGCAGGGTGCAAAAGGACAAGCAGGCCACCAGGGCGGGCCACTGCCGCCCGCTCGGAGCTTTCCACAAGCCTCGGCGGGAGCGGGGCTCCTCCAAAGCCGGCTCGGGGGGTTCCATGAAGAGGCGGCGCCTGCGCCACGGAGGCAGCTGGTCTTCGGCCACAGAGCCCAAGCGACTCCGGTGGCCGCCTGCGACGGGGACTGAACGGAAAAGCCTCGCGGCGGCGGCGGCTGCAACTTCTCGAGGGGATGCACGCGGCGCCAGGAATGCATGCATGGTGGTGGTGGTGGTGGGAGTGTTGCTGTGGCACCGTCTCCGCCCGGCGACCTGCCCCTCAGGCGGCGGCGCCCCCGGGAGGTGCCGCCCGACCTGTTCGAAGGCACCGTCCCGCCCCGCCATTCTGCCCACCCCCCTGGAGCCGGAGCCGGCCGGGATGGCCTAGCGGCAGCCCTGCCCCCTACGCTCAACCCACCTTCCTGCGCGCATCCCCTCCTGGGAGAACCGACGGATCTTTCCCTCATTTGCTCTCCGCCTGCCGCCCGTCATAGGGCTCCGCGGCAGAGATTCCTCCGGCCGAGCTTCTTTTTACCCCTCCTCAGTGGAGAAAGGGCTGCGAGGCAGGGCAGGAGGCGTCCCAGCTCCCCTCGGCTGCATCGAGGCGAAGGTCGCCTTCCCATCTAAGAAAGGCCCCCGCCGGGGATGCGACTTGGGACAGGAGCCGCCCGACTCCTGAGGAAAAGAAATGCGTTAGGGGAGAGGATGGAAGCTTGTCCACGTAGTCCTCGACTTACAACAGCGCAGTTTATTTAGTGACCGTTCGAAGTTACAACGGCGCTGGGAAAAAAGTGACTTTGCACTTACAACCCTTGCAGCATCCCATGAACAAAATTCAGATGTTTGGCAATTGATTGATGACGGTTGCAGTGTCCCTCATGGGGGGGTCAATGGGATCCCCTTTGGCGACCTTTTGACAAACAAAGCCAACGGGTAAGCCAGATTTGCTTAACAACCGTATTGCTAACTTTAACAGCTTCAGTGTTTCACTTAACAGGTGTGGCTAGAAAAGACGTAAAGTGGGGCAAAACTCACTTAACAAGGACCAGGGGAGACATGATAGCATTGTTCCAATATCTCAGGGGTTACCACAAAGAAGAGGGAGTCAAACTACTCTCCAAAGCACCTGAGGGCAGAACAAGAAGCAATGGGTGGAAACTAAACAAGGAGAGAAGCAACTTAGAACTAAGGAGGAATTTCCTGACAGTGTGAACAATTAATCAGTGGAACAGCTTGCCTCCAGAAGTTGTGAATGCTCCAACACTGGAAGTTTTTAAGAAGATGTTGGATAACAATTTGTCTGAAGTGGTGTAGGCTTTCCTGCCTAAGCAGGGGGTTGGACTAGAACCGGGAGGAACCGGGAGGAACCCACCTCTGAGTTATAGATTGTGAGCAATGGATGTGCAGGTTTATTTATCTCCTCACCAAGTCACTTAGAACTGTAAGTATGACAGGTTATTAGGTATTTGTTGAATTCAAGAAAGCACTGGATAAATTGAATAGGCTGGAATGATGGAATGTTTTACTGGAAGAAATTTAATACAGCAATACATTTATTCCTGCACTGCCTTTGAAACTCTCTTTAATCATCAACCTGAGTTATAGGTAATCAAAACTCAAAAACTATGTTGCAGACGAAGGCAAGATAATGTTATAAAGTTTGTTCAACCACTCCTTTACAATACAGAGCTTTCCTGAACTTACACATGGGCCGCCCTGAAGTCAGCACATAAGCACACACTAAAGAAACATCTGTATAAAGGTAGTCCTCAACTTATGACCACAATTGAGTCCAACATTTCTATGGCTAAGCAAGAGAATTGTTAAGTGACTTTTGCCCCATTTTTCGACCTTTCTTGCCACAGTTGTTAAGTGAATCACGGCAGTTGTTAAGTTAGTAACATGGTTGTACAATGAATCTGTCTTCCCCATTGACTTTGCTCGTCAGAAGGACGCAAAAGGGGATCAGAGGACCCCGGGACATGGCAACCGTCAGAAATACAGGCCAGCTGTCAAGCGTCTGAATTTGGATCATGGACCATGGAGTGCTGCAATCATTGCAATGCAATGATTAAGTGTGAAAAACGGTCATAAGTCACTTTTTTCAATGCTGTTGTAACTTCAAACCAGAGGTGGGTTGCTCCCGGTTCGGACCGGTTCTGTAGAACGAATTTCCCCCCGCTTGCTGAACTGGGAGCGATTGCCTGTTGGCCACACCCCGAACCGGCTCTAATAGTGGTGCCGTATGTGCCGCCATCTTGGTTTTGGCTTCTGTTTTTTGGTTCTGCACATGCGCAGAAGCTTAGTTTTCCGAGAAGGACGGGACAAGGGTATGTGATGTCATCTTGTTTATTTCATGCATAAAATATATGGAATGCTTGTACTTTGGAATGCAAATGATGTTGGGCTAAGATGATTTCCAGAAAATATTAGAGAAATTTTATAATGCAAAAAGGATCATGGATGGGGGGGGGGGGGGGAAATCAATATATCAGGGATCAAGTTAGTCAGCATGGAAATTGGAGTGAAAAATACCATAGCAAAAAAAAAAACACCCATCAAGGAAACCAACATACTGCAGGAGCTTCAATCATTTTATTAACTGAAAGCTAGCATTTATAGAGAGTTACTAATCTATTGCATTCAGAAGTACCCAAAACAACAACGTTACATAAATCTTAAATCGTTTGTTAATCAAATAAGTCAAACAAGGGTGAGCATGCACACACATTAGCAGAAGACACCAAATACAGAAACTGCTTAAAAAGGAAACAACCACAAAGTGAAACCGCTTCTGGTTTAAAAAAAAAAAAGACCATCGGGGACACTGGATTCACTTAACAACTATGTCGTTTGCTTAATGAGCACTGCACAAAATATTGAAAAAATTGGGTCCAGTCACATGATGTTACAATTGCAGCAACTTACAACCGTAATTCCAAACTCAATTATGGTTATATGTAGAGAGGCAATTTTGTCATACGGAGAAAATGAATTCAACTGAACTTTTAGCCAATTTATCTGGGCATAAAGACCATCTATATATGCATCACATGATAGAAATTCTCTTTGAAGTTATAGCATAAGGTAAATTTCAATCCCTTTATCCACATATTAGCCTTCTGAACAATTGGTATCTTATATTGATTTTTTTTGTCCAGTTTATCGTAGGATTTTAAACTAGTTTGTCTTCTATTACTAGTTTGTCTTCTATTTCCAGTTTTAACAGACATGCATACACATTAACTCATTTTTTGCATCTGTCTTTACACAAAAGGGAAAAAAACAGTCCAACCTATCAAAAACAGCATCACAAAAACATATTAGGAACACAAGTTAAAACAGGGAAGAAAATGGTAAGTGAACACCTGTCTACCCTAGACGAGTTCAAATCACCAGGACCGGATGGATTACACCCCAAGGTTCTGAAGGAACTGGCAGATGAGATCTCAGAACCACTGAACTATATCTTTCAAAGATCCTGGAGCACCGGGGAACTTCCAAGAAGCAATGGGTGGAAACTAAACAAGGAGAGAAGCAACTTAGAACTAAGGAGAAATTTCCTAACAGCTAGAACAATTAATCAGTGGAACGGCTTGCCTCCAGAACTTGTGAATGTTCCAACACTGGACATTTTTAAGAAGATGTTGGATAACCATTTGTCTGAAGTAGTGTAGGGTTTCCTGCCTAAGCAGGGGGTTGGACTAGAAGACCTCCAAGGTCCCTTCCAACTCTGTTACTATTATTATAAACCTTAGCGATAAGGTGTTCGTTTGTACACAGTTCCGTTTTAAAGACGGAACTTATCATAGTTTCTTACCAGTTTTCTTATCAGCTTTAAATCTCTCTGTGAGTTGTAAATATGAAGATTGACACTGACAATTGCAACCTTCTAATGTCAGCTGTTCTCTGGCTTTTAATTTAGTATCGTCTGTAGAATAATCCAATAAATCTGCGTACTTAACCATTTTTGTCCAATTCTCATTCTATAATATGCTTCATGGGGGGGAAGCCATAAAGATATTTTTGGGCATAATATCATTCTATATTTATTCCAAATTCTCAAAATGGTTCGCCTAATGAAATTAGATTAATTAGAATTCTTTAGAAGTGTGATTGGACACACAAGGAATTTGTCTTTGGTGCATATGCTTTCAGTGTACATAAAAAGAAAAGATACATTCATCAAATGGTTTATAAAATCAATATTTATTGCACCATAAGTACACACGCCATCCAAATCTCAAGTCCTGGCCTTCTAGATCAAATAACCTTATAGCCATTAACATTACCCATTCTTTTAACCAAACAAGGTAAGAGGCTGCGAAATTTCAGAACCGGCCCCACCTAAACCTCTCCTTTCTTCAGTATCACACAAGAGCTAATGTTTAACTCTAGGGTGTTTTTTCCCCTTGCCCGATACAACTGGATATCTCATTATGCCTTTGTTTGATGGGTAAATCTAAAGCAGTGGTTCCCAACCTTTCTAATGCTGCGACCCCTTAATATAGTTCTTCATGTTGTGGTGACCCCCAACCATAAAATTATTTTGGAGACCCAGCGAACAAAGAGGCAAACAGGGAGGGAGGGAAGAGAGCGACTGAGAGATATTAACACAGGGCTAGCCTGATCATATGGAGCAGGGCGGCGGCGATGGACCATGCTCCGGCACCACCTCCTTCTCCAGTTCCCTCCGGATTAGCTCCTCCTGCCCCCGGCGGTGGCGCCCTCAGCACCAATGCTGTATGATCAAGCTAGCCCTGCGCTAATATCTCTCTGTCTCTCTCTTCCCTCCCTCCCTGTTTGTCTCTTTGTTCGCTGGGTCTCCGCACCAGCCGAGGGCGAGAGGGCAGACAGACGATTCCGACCCAGCTGTCCTCCTTCCCACCGTCATGTGCTGTGAAACTTAAGTGGTCGTTGGCTGGCCGTTCCCTCCTGTGACTCCCTTTCCCTTCGACACCAGCGGGAAGAAATTGCCACTGCAAGCAGGAGACAGGGGGGCCCACAGATGTCTTAAGCACCGCCATGTACTCTCCAGCGCGCAATCTTGCGACGTCCCGCCCCTTAGCTGATGCTGTCAAAGCTCAGCCGCCAGGCGTCACAAACGCCTCTCACCGAATGGCAAGCAATTGGAGGGCTCGGGCGAGTTGAGCCGATATGGCCAGGCTTGTGGCAGTGGGGGGGGGGAGCTGAGGATGCCGGGGCGACCCCTGGGAAATGGTCATTCGACCCCCAAAGGGGTCCTGACCCCCAGGTTGGGAACCACTGATCTAAAGTATTGTTTGAAACAACATTCTTGTTATACATTAATTTTTATTACAGATATTCTCTCCATCAAAGATACCATATTTTTCGGCGTAAAAGACGCACCTTTTTACCCCCCAAAATAGGGTGAAAACTTGGGTGCTTCTTATACACCGAATGTAGCCCCACCCAGCCAGCCACCCCCACCCAATCTTGAAATGACTTGATAAAGCATGCAAAATTCAACGTAAATATTTTATCTTTTTCTCAACCTTAAAGCCTGTTTTATTCATCAATTCTAATTGGTCATTTTGCCCATGTTTTTAGTTAAAATTGTTGTCTTTTGTTTGTTAATCTTAAATCCTGGTGCCAAATTATTTTAGTTTTTTTCATTAGAAATTCTACCCCTTTCAATGGGTCCTTCGGTATCAATACCAGATCATTGGCAAATGCTCTTAATTTATATCCCGCCTTTTTAAAATAATCCTTTTATCTGTTCCTCTTTCCTTGTATCCCCATTTAGAATTTTTAGAGCTAATATGAATAAAAGTGGGTAGTGGGCACCCTAGTCTCATTCCCTTCTGAATAACATAATGGTAAGGTCACCATTAACAATAATCTGTGCATTTTGTAGTGTATATATTGATTTAACCCACTTTACAAGCTCTCCCCAAAATGCATAACTTCCAATACTTTATAAACAAATATAGCTAGTTGAGATTATCGAAAGCTTTTTCTGCATCTAAAAAAAATGCAGCTTGCTTTTCTTTGTGTTGCTGTAAATCAGAGGTGGGGAACTATTGCCCTTTTATGACTTGTGGACGTCAACTCTGAGGATAACTGAGTCAGCATGGAATTCTGGGAGATGAAGTCCTCCAGTCATAAAAGGCCCATAATTCCTCATTGCTGCTGTAGATGTGCTAAGACATTCAGAACTGTCCTCACATTGTCCTATAGTTATCCACTTTGATCTGGATGGATGTGTTCTTGAAGAATTGTCTTCTGTTTAATGATGATATTGGTCTATAGTTTTTAATTAAGGTTCGGTCTTGCCTCTCTTTAGATATTAGAGTGATATTGGCCTATTTCCATGATTCTGGTATCCCATTACCTTGTAAAATAGAAGTCTGTGTATTCTGGAGAAATGTGACGACGATTCTTTTTCAAAACATTTATAATAAATCCCCAGAAGACCATCTGAACAAGGTGTTTTCCCTAATTTGATTTTTTAAAATAACTTATGAGATTTCCATCTTGTGACTGATCCATTCATACGTTCTGTCTGTCTATCTGTAAGATGTGGTAGATTCTGGTTTTGGAGATAACCACCTATTTTTTTCCAAAGAAATGTCAGATCCTTGATAGAAATCGGAAGAGTAATGTTGAAAGTTTCCTTGTATTGCAAAATTATGCTACAACTATAACCCTGGAGTTTCAAAATCATAGTATCTCTTTCCTTCTTTAATTTACAAGCCAACCTCTTCCTGGTTTATTTGCATTCTCAAAGTTCATTTGTTTAAGGAAATTCAATTTATTCTCTAATTCTCTACCATATAGATATATATCATTGCTACTGAAGAAGTTTAATTTGGTTTAGAATATTTATTTTTGTAGGTTATTTCCTTAATTCTTTTTTTACTTTCAATTTCCTATAAGATCTCATGGATTTTTTCAGTTTCAATTGATTATTATCTATATCTATAAAAGCAAAAACCACTCACACATTAATCACGAAATCTCCAGAACCGTAAAGCCTAGAAACGTGAAATTTGCCACGTATGTTCCTCTTGCCTTCTAGGTGCTCACTAAGAAAGGATTTTTCAAAATGACCATTGGAGCATGAGTATTTCTTATATTATTTCTAACTCCTTAGCTCTGATGCTTAGGAGTTCTATTCCCCCCTCCCCACCTGAAAAGAAATCTGATTCAAATGCAAAACACAAGCAGAGGAGTTTGAGTTTCGCTTTTGCTTTCACAGTAGCAAGCAGTTTTACTACAGAACAGTTGAGCTAAGCCACACACAGACTCCTTCCTGTCTCCTTCTTGCTCACACAGCAAATACTATTTGAGTTTCCAAACACCCCTCAACTCTCTCACACACTAACAGGACGCTAGCCAGATGAATACCAATGGATGCTGGTAGGCAGAGACAGATTCCCCCCCCCCCTTATTTTCCTCCTCAGTTCAGACAAATCTGTTCCTTCTACTGTTACACCAGTTAAAGGGAAAAGATTTACAAATATGATTAGGAAAACACAAGTAAGGGAAGCTGCCTGTTTCTCCCATGGCCAGTTCTATGTGGCACGCTCCAGAGTCAGTTCACCTGACAGCCTGGTCATCCTCCAGCCAGAGAGCAAAACCAGGAATGTTGTTTACAGGGAGGTCCTGAGCAATTCATCTGAGGGACGAATTGAAAGTCTACG
The DNA here is from genome assembly GCA_023053685.1 of Diadophis punctatus similis. Classification (NCBI taxonomy): domain Eukaryota; kingdom Metazoa; phylum Chordata; class Lepidosauria; order Squamata; family Dipsadidae; genus Diadophis; species Diadophis punctatus. Next base: position 14,433,538 of record JALIGW010000016.1, on the reverse strand, counting down.
CTATGCAAATAATGTCTTCATCTGTAACAGAAACTTAGCTTACCATCGCTAACGAAATAATAGAGTCCCTTTTTTAACTACTCATTAATTTTCAAGCTTTAAGTGTCAATTTATCAAGCCCCATCACATAGTTTCGTAGGGAAGCACGGGTATTTAGCTAGTGTTATATATAAAAACCCTTAATTACAGCATTGCTTGTGTCTTATACGGTTCTTATATCTATTGTTTAGGCTGTTGTCAAAAAATTCTGTTAACTTCTGTAGGAAGTTAGTACCCACCCCCTCCTAGAAAAAATGAAATATCCTAGGAAATATTGAAAAAGGAAAGAATATGTTTCCCTGAATGAGGAAAAGAGAAACATGTTTTAAATACAAAGCAGCTTCCTGCAGTCCCTGCCCCCACCCTTGCCACATTCCTCCCACCTAGCCTGAAACAGTCTTCTACATAACAAAGAACCATAATAGGAATCCCAAAGCCCTTTCATAACACCAGATTCCATCAACCATGCCCCTGGGATTCAGGACAGCCCAGAAGAGTTGCCCCAGCATGCCCCTGGGAATCTGACAGCCAATGGAATACATTTCTATATAGGAACAGGAAATAGTTAGGGAGGGGCCCAAGAGAGAGTATAAAGCAAGGAACTGCCAGCATTTTGTCCTTCCTTTTCTCTTCACCCACACCTGGTAGCATATAATTACCTTTTCTGTACAGGGGCTCATGCCATGTGCTCCTGTCCACCATCAAACCTTCTTTCCAAGCAACTTCCATGAATCCAGTGTCTTTTTCCCCACTTGGAACTGATCCCAGAAGGATATTCCTTACAACACTTCTCTTTGCAATCTTTTGCAATCCAATCTTTCTGTAATAAAGTTTCAAGTGTCAATCTAAACTTTGTGGATTGCTTTTTTAAAGTCATCTCAACTAGATTGGGATTGGAGAAAGTCTTTGGTAAAATCTGTGTCTTTGAGGCCAGAGTAAATAAATTTCTTGAAATTCATATCATGTCTATTCTCAAGAATGATTGGTGTCTTTGTGGAAAATAAATACTGTATATTCTTTAGAATTAACATTTTTTTTTGTCTCCAGATATCACTTAATGTTAAATTTTCTGCAAGATCAAAGAAGGACTTTGGCATTTTCCTTGGGTATTTTTGATTATCTTTTCAGATGTTCTATCCAACTATGGGAACACCACAGGATTCCAGGACCATTTCCAAGGACAGAAAAGCATAATGAGATATAATTAATAAGGCTGGTGAAATTAGGTGTAGCTGTATTTCATTTCCTTATTTCATGACTTTAATATCTTTGGCTTGCCACTTTTTACTCTTTTTGCAATTTGCATAATTTTTTCCTCAAAACAAATAGCCTGATGGGTGTGCATTTATATAGAAACTCTTCCTCAATCTGATGAAAGGTTGATCCAACTCATCTAGAAGGTTCCACAATGGGTACGACTGAATTTAATAAACCTTCATCCTGTTTAGAGCCACGTTTCTTCAAATTCAGCAGAAGCGTTCAATCCTGCTTCTTCTATATGTGCTAACTGCCTTCTAGGGCTGTGTCAGAAATACAGTGCAGTCTGAATATTTCGTTCATATACCCCTGAAGTTACTAGCTTTTTATATGTACCGTGTTCCAGACCTTTCCAAAGCAATTTGTAAACAATTTTGGAAGTCAGGTTCTAGCAGGATATCTGATCCCAATATCTATTTTGGAAAAATTCTGGACATCTTCAAGCTTCAAATAACTTCAAATGACTTGGTCTAAAGCAATACGTTCTCCAGTTCCTCACCAAAAACTCGGCAACCATCTTGTGTTGCAATAGAGATCATTGGGAATTTCAGAGCTGTACGATAGACTGCAAGATAGAAAAAAATGTCCCAGAGAAAGTCAATAGCAAACTTTTTCTCTAAAGAAAATGACATGGATTCATCCAAGTGGTTATCAAGATTGGGTTTAGAGGTATCCTATTTGAGTGCAAAACTCTAGGCTATTAAAGGCATCGAAATATTAAGACTTTTCTGTATTTTTTTTCTGTGCATGTGGACCAGATTTGAGGCCCAGATCTGGCATCTTTAAAGATCTTTAAAGCTTTTTTAACAGAATAACAGAGTTGGAAGGTCTATGATGTGGTAACCTAACTGTATTATATTATTATTATTATTATTATTATTATTATTATTATTATTATTATTATTATTATTATTATTATTATTATTATTATCCCTCGCTATATCGCGGTTCACCTTTCACAGTCTCGCTGCTTCACGGATTTGCATCGTGCATTGTGTTCTGCATTCTGATTGGCTAAACAGTCTCTCCTGGATGTCGGCATCTGCGTTCTTTTGCCCTCTGCGCATGCGCAAAGCGTTCTGCTTGCACAGAGGGCAAAAGAACGCAGATGCCGGCGTACAGGCAGGCGGGGGAAGCGGGCGGGGGAAGCCCCGCGCCGCGAATGCCACCAGGTTGTTGGGCTGTGCGGCGACCAACAGGTAAGAGCGAACCGGGAGGATTTCACCCCTGGTTCACTCACGTGTATTTATTTGTTAAACAAATGCTTGGGCCTGTAAAAAGGTTTTGTTCTTTGGTTTCAATGTATTATGGAGTATTTCATTGTATAATAATTGTAAAAAAAATAAAGGTTACTACTTCACGGATTTTGCCTATCACGGGTTCTTTTTGGAACGTAACCCCCGCGAAAAATGAGGGTTCACTGTATTATTAATGTGTAAAAATATATTGAAACTTATAATTTTAGGGGATTGGAGATATAACCCCGGGATTGATTAAATTTGGTTAACGATTGATCTTATTGGTGTTTTTAAACAATTGGGATATTGGATTTATGGTGGAATATTGAGGAATTTCTAAAATATTAAAATACTAGTGATTCAACAGGGGATAACAAACATACTGCATGAAGAAATGTTATTGAAGGTTATAAGTACAATGTGCAGGTTAAGGTCAGTAGTTGGAAGACTAGGATTATGTATACCTAATTGTATTATTATTGCCAGCATTGTGTAAAAAATATATTGACCCAGTCAATACACTGTCTTCAAAAACAAGAGTTGGAAGAGACTTTGGAGGTCTTCTAGTCCAACCCTGTTCAAGCAGGAAACAGTATACCATTCCAGACAAATGGTTATCCAATCTCTTCTTAAAAACCTCCAGTGTTGGAGCACCCACAACTTCTGGAGGCAAGTCATTCCACTAATTAATTGTTTTAATTGTCAAGAAATTCCTCCTTAGTTCTAGGTTGCTTCTCTCCTTGATTAGTTTCCATCCATTGCTTCTTGTCCTGCCTTCAGGTACTTTGGAGACTAGGTTGACCCCTTCTTTGTGGCAGTCTCTTGGATATTGCATATTTAGATATTAAATAATCTTCTATTGAATAATGTCTGTTACTCAGGCTAATCAACCGGGATTTAAGGTTTAGCACGTTGCGCAAACTCCATCCAATGTGGTTTTTTCCCCCTCAACAGACCATAAATAGGCAAACCATGTAAACAGAGACTATTTGTATTAATACCCCTAACTCACCCGACGCACCCATCACCCTAGGTCTCCATTCTCCTTTTCAGGCACTTAACGGACAAGTCAAAACATCACAGGAGGGAAGGTTTCCCGCGCATGCGCCTTTCAGGCGAAAAGGAAGAAACGCTCTCCGGATTCGGCGGCCGATTCCACCGCAGGAGGAAGGCGTGGCCTCCTCGGGTGGGCGTGGCTCCCTCGAGGCAGGGCGCCTCGAGGCACGTGTCTGCGCGAGTCCAGAAGCTGAGGGGGTCGCAGATGGGTGGCGGTGGCTGGAGGTCCCTATCACGTTTAATCCCGGGGGTCCCTCTTTAGTGGGCTTCCCTTCAGGTTTCCTGAAGGCGAAACCAAAGCAAAATCATAATTTAGTTAGTTCTTGACCTCACCTGGTTAGGCGTTGCTCGTGAGGTTAACGGTAAGTGTGGGGGGGCGGGTCACGTCTCTGAGCCCCCATCGCAGAAAGGGGGGGGATACGTTTTCAGAGACTGATTCTGCCCCCTTCCTGCCAAAACGAGTGGCAGCAAGTGTTCCAATACTTGAGGGGCTGTCACAGAGAGGAGGGAGGGGGTCAATCTATTTTTCCAAAGCACCCGAAGACCAGAGAAGGAATAATTATGGATGGAAACCGATCGAGGAGAGATTCGACCTAGAAATAAAGGAGACATTTTCTGACCTTGAGAACAATCAACCTATGGAACGGGTTGCCTGCAGAAGTTGTGGGAGCTACATCACTGGAGGCTTTCAAGAAGAGACCTGACTACCATGTGTCAGAAATGGTGTAGGGTGGATTGGAATAGATGACCTACAAGGTCCCTTCCAACTCTTGTTATTCTGTTACCTACCCTCGTTTACCCCCTGCCCTCTTTCTCTTCATGCTGTTTTCAGGGTATCATACATTTTGTCTCAATCATCCAAATTTACCAATAAAAACCAAATTTACCATGTAAATTTATATTACATTGTCTATTGTCCCAGGAACTTCTGGGTGAAGGAATAGCATGATCTTCCTAATGGATTTCTCTCTATCCTTCCTTCCCTCCCTCCCTCCCTCCCTCCCCCCCTCCCTCTCTCTCTCTCTCTCTCTCTCCACACACACCATTTTATCCTCAGGATCCTGTGAAAAAGCTTGGGGTGAAAATGGCTAGGGTAGGGGTGAGATAAGGTTCAAATCCAAGGCTTGCCAGAAGACCTGATCTGAAGAAGACTTTATACTGGCTGTTCTTGCATTTCTACTCCAAATTAAATAATGGAGAACATTGCGTTTCAAGTAGGCTTAAGTCGTTTTTATATGAAGCAACTCTCAATGTCACAGTTTAAACAAGGACAAGGAATAAAGTAAAGGAAGATCCCTGTGTACCTATCTTTAGCTGCCCAAAAACACATGGAGGGTAATTCCAGCAATAATAATAAATAATTCAGTACATGCTACGTGGCACTATGTGAGGAGAAATAGATGAGCAGAGAGACACCTGTTTTAGATGTCTGTACTCTATACTCTTTGCGTCTTGGCCAATTGTCATTTTACAGTTTTCACCCAATAATTTATTTATTGGATTTCTATTCCAACTTTGTACAGATGCTCAAGGTGTTATGCACAGTGCTTCTTTCTCTTATTTTTCTCCGTCACAACCTCTATGAGGTGAGTTAGGCTAACTGGGCCAAAGTTTCTTATAGGTGGACCCTGCTTCTGGTCCAATTTCTTAAGTCGCTGGTCCTCAGCATAAAGCTTCAACAAAGAATGTTGAGAAACAGGATCGGTTTTTCATCACAGTTGAAATATCATTTTTTAAAATCAGGTTCCTACTTGTGGCTGAAGAGCAAGATAAAAAGGCAATAAATAAAAACTTAAGAACTATACAATTGCTTTAAAACATAGGTGGACACCCGTATCCAGCTTTTCACCAGGATGCAGCTTCTGTCTTTTTTTTAGCCTGCTTTTTATAAGGTTTAGTATAATAAGGCCCTCTTGATGTAGAAGGTAGAATGAGAAAGCTACAACTCAAATTAAGCCTGTACTCTCTTCAGAATCATCCTATTTATGAATGGAGTGTTTTATATGGAAAAGACAAGTATTGAAGTTTTTGCTACTTCTGCTCTCTTGTGCCTCTCCTCCATCCACCAAATTTATCCTCCTGGAATTAGAGTTAACAGAATAACAGAATAATAGAGTTGAAAGGGACCTTGGAGGTCTTCTAGTCCAACCTCCTGTACAAGCAGGAGAACATATACTACGGTATTTAGTAGACAAACGGTTGTCCAGTCTCTTCTTAAAAACCACCCACAACTTCTGAAGGCAAGCTGTTCTACTGATTAATTGTTCTGTCAGGAAATTTCTCCCTATTTCTAGGTTGATTCTCTTCTTGATTAGTTTTCATTCCTTGCTTCTTGTTCTGCCTTCAGATGTTCATTTTTTTAATTTCAGTGAGTCAAAACTGGAATAATGAGTGGACGGGCTCGTGTGAAAGCTAGAGGACAACAGTTTCCTGGAAGAGAAACATGTGGACAAAGTGATTTCTCAAAACCAGTATGTTTTTATGCCTGTGCTTGTTTACAAAATGTTGATCTTCTCTCATGGGGCAACTGTATCATTAGGCCACTGTGTTTCCCAACCTTTACTATGTCCCACAATTTCAGGAGTGAAATTCAGCAGGTTCTGACAGGTTCTGGAGAATCGGTAGCGGAAATTTTGAGTAGTTTGGAGAACTGGCAAATACCACCTCTGGCTGGCCCCAGAGTGGGGTGGGAATGGAGATTTTGCAATATCCTTCCCCTGGAGTTGGGTGGGAATGGAGATTTTGCAGTATCCTTTCCCTGCCACGCCCACCAAGCCACACCCACAGAAGCGTTAGGGGGAAAATTTGAATTTCACCCCTGTCCCACATCCTTTATTTAGATCTACATTTAATGATTCATAGTAAACTATTATAAAAAATAGTTTGTTTAAGACATATTTGTGGTCTGTTTATAAATGGCTGTATTTTTAATTAGCTGCTTGCACTGAATACTGAATATATTTTGTCCTAGGAAAACAATGTACTAAAAAAGCATCACATTTGAACAGTTGCTAATGAATCCAATTCATACAATCTCCAAAGAAATGTATTTAATCCCACAGGCAGAATTAAAGTCGGGAAAGATTTGTTACAAAAGAGGGATTAGTAACTGATGCTATAATGTTAGTGAACCCAGAAAGAAAATTAAAATGAAGTCAAGTCACTGTGATTTTCTTCAATAACAAGTGATAGAAAACTATAAAAAAAACCAACTATTGAAAACAATACATAGAGATCTCAGGCTCAGGGAATGTTACTTAATCTAATTTTTTTGGAATGATTTATACATTCGATAAAATGTTCATCCTGGGAATATAGTTTATATTTGTGATAGTGTTCAGGGGTGGGTTCCTCCTGGTTTGGACCGGTTCGCCCGAACTGGTAGCGACCCGCTGGTGATGTCACGATGATGTCACCGACCCGGTTTGGTCAGTGCTGGTCCGTGGGTGCCGCCATCTTTAAAAATTTTTTTTTATTTTTTTTTGAATTTTTAAAATTTTTTCTTCTGAGCATGCGCAGAATCTGAGTTTCTGGCACTGTGCATGTGGTCGCCATCTTGTTTTTGGCTTTTTAAATTATTTTTATTATTTTTGGCACTGCGCATGCGTGCACGTGCAAAGCATGCATGTGCCCATGAGGCGCACCCATGCAGCGTGGGAGGAAGCGAACCGCCAGCGGGATAAGTAGGAATTCACCCCTGATAGTGTTAGTTTATATTTGAGATATCTGAAAGGGATGGATCTAGTTGTGCAGTTAGACCCAGTGATGCTGATCTGTTTCTTAATCTTTCCATAATGGTTTATCTTATTTTACCTGATTTTATGGTTTAGTAAAAAGGAAGTAGTTTGATAGTAACAAAACTGGAAGTAGCTAGAGTCAGACTGGTGGTGTTTTGTAGCTTCCCATTCTCAAAATCTTAGAAGAATGGAACATTACTTAATAGCAATTTAAAAAAATCAGAAATCAGCTCAGTGGAGAAAAGCATAATCTGTTCATAGTTTTAATCTGCCACTTTTTATCATTTCTACCTTAAAGGGTGGTTCGGGAGACACTGCTTCTTACAGTGTGCCAGAGGCCAACCGCAGCCATGTAAAAACTGGAGAAGAGCCATTGAAATGTAAGCAAATTAATTGTGCAATAGCTATTCTTAGAAGAGCCTAATCTCTAAATTTCAGAGTTGGTTGCAGAAAAATCAATTTCCACAAGCACACACAGGTAACCGATTCAGCTGGATTCATTAACTTCTTTATAAACATAGTAATATATATATACAATACCACAAGTAGATTATTTCTTCAAGTAAACATAAGCAGGAGAGTTAGTTTCATTTCAGCAGAGCAGACAAGCAGAGTGGGCTGAGAGTACAGAGTGGACTGAGCCATGCCCAGCCTGCTAGTTTCAGTTTTGATTCTCTGCACAGACTCAGATGTGTTTAGCTCCCATTGGCTGACTTAGTTGCTATGCCTATTCATTGGCTGACCTTGTTACCACTGGCTCTCCCAGTTCATGAATATTTTAACACTAAAGTATATTGAAATATTTAAAGTACAGGTAGTCCTTGACCTATGATTACAATTGGTACTGTTGGAAGAAATATCCATCTGGTTCAGTTCCAAGTATGGAGAAAGACACTGGAAACATGGAGGCTGATTGGAAAGATGGTTTATTGATGAACAGGACCACATGGGTTTGAGGTCCTGGGCAGCAGAGCACATGGAGTGGAGAGTGAGAGGTATTTATACCCTCTCTTGGGCCTTGCCCTTGAGCTTCCTGTTCCTGCGCAAGAAATGTATTCTATTGGTTGTCAGACTCCCATGGGGCCATGTGTCATATTTGTCTGAATCAAGTTTGTTTGACGCCTGGAGGGTGTGGTGCAACTGAGATGATGCAATGAAGGGGTTTGTTGTGCCATGTAGTGAGCTCTGCTGATAGATGATAGAGGGCTAATCCAGGGGTGAAATCCAGCAGGTTCTGACAGGTTCTGGAGAACCGGTAGCGGAAATTTGGAGTAGTTCGGAGAACCGGCAAATACTACCTCTGGATGGCCCCACAGTGGGGTGGGAATGGAGATTTTGCAATATCCTTCTCCCAGGAGTGGGGAGGGAATGGGGATTTTGCAGTATCCTTCCCCTGCCACGCCCACCAAGCCACCCCCACCAAGCCACCCCACCCCCACCAAGCCACGCCCACAGAACTGGTAGTAAAAAGAAATTGGATTTCACCACTGGGCTAATCCTATATATGTCCTGAGGGGTCATGTCTTAATCCCATCACCCAGGAGCTGAAGGTCTTTTGTCTTGTAGATAGGCTGGCCCAGTCCTGCTGGGGCTATTAAGAAAAGTGGGGGCTGCTTTCCAAGAGCATGTTTCTCCTTTAGGGAAATATAATATTCTGCCTTTTATAATATTTCCCAAAATATTTCATTCTTCTAGGAGGGAGGTGGGTGCTAACTTTCTACAGTACTCAGTTTCCACTGCTAAATAAGTCATTTGTTAAGTGAGTCATGCCCAAATGTACAGCCTTTTTTGCTGCGTTTGTTAAGCGAATCGTTTGCCGTTATTAAGTGAATCACAGGGTCGTTAAGTGAGTCCAGATTCCCATATTGACTTTGCTTGCTGGAAGCCACCTGGGAAGGTTGCAGATGGTGATCGCACAACCCCTGGGCACTACAACTGTCATAAATACATACCAGTTACCAAGCGTCCAAATTTTGATCACAAGTTCATGGGGATGCTGTTGTGATCCTAAGTGTGAAAAATGGTCATACGTCATTTTTTTTCAGTGCCGTTGTAACTTCAAATGGTCGCTAAACGAATGGCTATAAGTCAAGGACTACCTGTATATAGTTCAGCATCCAAATGAAATTAATTGTAATAGACTTTCGCGATGAATTAACCAGTGCACCAAATTTTGAAAGTGTTGATTTACAACTTGAGTTTTGTAATTTCTTCTCTGAGACTGCCAACGCTTATTTTTGTTTCCATCTCAAGATGGCTTTTCTGTTGGTCCTTCTGGCTACACGGTGATGGAGAGAGGGGGGAGGATCCAGTGTAAATTTCGGGACCTGGAAGTGAATACCAGAGAAGCAATGTTACATGTGAAAGATTCTAAAACAGGTATAATTTATTGTTCCGTTTTCTTCAGGGAACAGTGTTTTTTCTTCTGCTCCTAGCGCTATGCCATACTAGGGTTCTTTGAGCAGTTACAATAATACATTTAGCCCTTGACTTTATTTATTTATTTATTTATTTTTATTTGTCAAGCATGTATAATATAACAGATATAAGTATAAACATGTTTATGAATACATGAAATGGATACAAATAAATGGGGACATTAGGACAGGGATGGTAGGCACGATGGTGCGCTTATGCACACCCCTTACAGACCTCTTAGGAATGGGGTGAGATCAACAGTAGACAGTTTAAGGTTAAAGTTTTGGGGGTTTGGGGAAGAAACCACAGTCAGGTAGTGCATTCCAGGCATTGACCACTCTGTTGCTGAAGTCGTATTTTCTGCAATCAAGTTTGGAGCGGTTTACCTTAAGTTTGTATCTATTATGTGCTCCTGTATTGTTGCGATTGAAGCTGAAGTAGTCATTGACAGGTAGGACATTGTAGCAGATAATTTTTATGTGCTACACTTAGGTCAGACCTAAGGCGGTGTAGTTCTAAATTGTCTAAGCCCAAAATTTCAAGTCTGGTGGCATAAGGTATTCTGTTGCGAGCAGAGGAGTGGAGGACTCATCTCGTGAAATATTTCTGGAGTCTCTTCAATTGTATTAATGTCCAATATGCCGTGCGGGTTCCAGACAGATGAGCTGTATTCGAGAATTGGTCTAGCAAATGTTTTGTATGCTCTGGTTAGCAGCATAATATTACCAGAGAAGAAGCTACGCAAGATTAGGTTAACAACTAACATTAATTAATATTAAAGATTAGGTTAGCAGCATAAGCGCACAATCATGCCTATCGTTCCTATCCTAATGTACCCATATATTCATACCTCTTTTACTCTTATTCATGCTTGTACTATTACATATATATTCAATCATGTTTTATTGTTTATATTTTGCTTATAATCATATATGCTTGACAAATAAATCAAATACAAATACAAAATACAAACTCTTAATGCCTTTTCGGCAATGTTGTTACAGTGGGCTCTAGTACTTACAACAGTTTGTTTAGTGACCATTCAAAGTTACAACAGCACTGAAAAAATGACTGTTTTTCTCACTGACGACCGTTGCAGCATCCCCAAGGTCAGTTGCTTGACAACTGGCTCATATTTGACCCTGACAACTGACGGTTGCAGTGTCCCAGGGTCACGTGATCCCGTTTTGCAACCTTCTGAACAAGCAAAGTCAATGGGGAAGCCCGATTCACTTAACGTTACTAACATTACTAACGTTACTAACTTAACAACTCTGGCAAGAAAAGTCGTAAAATGGGGCAAAACTCACTTAACACATGTCTCATTTAGCACCATCAATTTTGGGCTCAATTGTGGTCGTACGTTGAGGACTAACCTGTATTTCCCATTGAGACTACATTACAGTTGCAGTAATATTTCCCATACTTCCACCATTTGGGAAAAACCGGGTCTTAATTTCGATGTTGAGTGAGAGGTTGCAAAACTCACTGCACATCACAGCATTTCGGGCAATCTCGGAAGGTCTCAACAAACACAATGGGTTTTTAACACATTATAGTTATTAACTGATAAGGCACTGGTAATCTATCTAGCATGTAATCTGCATTTGCATAACCATCTTGGCTCTCTCTCTCCCTCCTACTTTAAATCCTATATTAATCTAGCCGAGTGTTTCTCAACCTTGGTAGCTTTAAGAGGTGTAGACATCAAATCCCAGAATTCCCATTGGCTGGGGAATTCTGGAAGTTCATTTTGTCTGAATCTGGGAAGTAGGGTTTGGGGACTTGGGGAAATATGCAAAATAGAAAATGTCTACCTACTAAAGGAACACTGAAGTTCGTATGTTTTTGTTTTGCTATCCAGCTAATAATCTTGTCCATTTCAGGATCCAGTGGCATTCCTGTGAAAGTGGTTACCAACCTGTTTAGTTTAGGCTTGCCCAGGGAATGGCAACTATACCAGTACCACGTAACATTTAATCCAGAGCTGGAATCGCGGCGTTTACGGATTGCCCTGCTGTATAACCATATTGAATTTCTTGGAAAAGCCAAAGTATTTGATGGAGCAACCCTGTTTCTTGCACACAAGCTTGAGAACCAGGTAAGACTCTCTCTCTCTCTCTCTCTCTCTCTCTCTCTCTCTCTCTCTCTCTCTCTCTCTCTCTCTCTCTCTCTCTCTCTCTCCCTCCCTCCCTCCCTCCCTCCCCCCCTCCCCCCCCTCCCCCCCTCCCTCCCTCCCTCCCCCCATGTGTGGGTGCTGCAGCCTATGTATGTATGAATGAGAGGAGAGAGATGATAGCAATAGCACGTAGACTTACAAAGCACTTCACAGCACTTTACATAGCCCTCTCTAAGCGGTTTACAGAGTCAGCACATTGCCCTCAACAATCTGGGTCCTCATTTTACTGACCTCAGAAGGATGGAAGGCTGAGTCAATTCTAAGGTATTCTGTTGCGAACGGAGGAGTGTAGTACTCGTCTCGTGAAATATCTCTGGACATCTCTCAATTGTATTAATGTCTAATATGTAGTGTGGGTTCTAGACAGATGAGCAGTATTCGAGAATTGGTCTAGCAATTGTTTTTTATGCTCTGGTTAGAAGTACAATATTACCAGAGAAGAAGCTACGCAAGATTAGGTTAACCACTCTTAATGCCTTCTTGGCAATGCTGTGGCACTTACATAATTACAGATGAGTACTCCAAGGTCCTTTACTGAGTGAGGATCGTCAACAAGGTCATGATCATCTAGTTTGTATTTTGTGTTCTGATTATTTTTGCCAGTGTGCGGGACTGAGCATTTGTTGATTGAGATTTGAAGTTGCCACTTGTTTGACCATTGTGATACATACAGTAGTCAAGGTCTTTTTGAAGGGTAGTAGTATTATCAGTGGTGTTGAATAGTTTTACATCACCTGCAAAGAGGACACAGTTGTTTTATTTATTAACTTTTTATATTTATTTATTTGTTTTTTATATTATCACAAAGGTCATTTATTATTTATTTATAATCCCCGGACATTTCCTTATGAAGGGAACATGCTGCACCTACTTTGGCTAGGAAGGGCAAGGTTGCCAAACTTAACCTATAAGCTAGCTAAACAGAAATAGATTAACCCTGTCCTGCCACAGCAGCAAATACTCTGGGGACAGAACAAATGTAGTTCAGGACTCTTCATCTTTTGTCCTCTCCAGTTTCCTTCGCTTCATACTCTGCTGGGTGTCATCCTGCACCTTGTTTCTTGCAATTGAATTCGAATTCCATATTCTCTTCCTCTTAGGTCACAGAACTGTCTTGTGAAACCCGAAGAGGCGAGATAGTAAAGATAACAGTCCAATTGACTCACCAGCTTTTTTCCAGCAATCCTGTGTGCATCCAGTTCTTAAACCTCCTCTTTAAAAAGTGAGTCTTACTTTGCGGGGGCGGGGAGAGATAGAGAGAAGGAAGAAGTCCCAGTTTTAGGCTAAATTCTTACTCAAGTGCTCCATCATTTGAGGGTTTCAAGAAAAGATTGGACAACCATTTGTCCAGGATGGTATAAGGACTCCTGCTTTGGACAGAGGGTTGGACTAGAAGACCTCCAAGGTCCCTTCCAGCCATCTGGTTCTATGATTCTATACCAGTGATGGCGAACCTTTTCAGGACTGAGTGCCCAAACCGGAATGCACATGCATGTGCGTGTGCCGGCCAGCTGGTCTTTGGGTTTCCAGTGTTCCGGCATGCGCAAAAACGGCCCGAACAACAGCCGGAAAACGGCCTGAAAACAGCCGGAAAACAGCTTGGAAAACGGCCAGGAAAAGGTCCGAAAAGCAGCCTGGTTTTTGGCTGTTTTCAGGCTGTTTTCTGGCGCTCTGGCACCCGCGAAGACCAGCTGGCTGGCGTGCCGGAAACCAGAAGAGCAGCTGGTGACGACACATGTGCCCACATAGAGGGATCTGCATGCCACCTCTGGCACGCGTGCCATAGGTTCGCCATCACGGTTCTATACCTAGAACTAGACACACTACAATAGAAATTGGAATGATTTTTACTTGTGATCAGGAGGTTATTTTTCATCTGAAGATTGGAATCATAAACCCCCTTTTTGAGAGGTCTCTGGTATTGAAAGCCCACTCTGTCTTGGGTAGAGTGGAGAAGAGATAGCAACTAAGATGATCAAAGGCCTGGAGACTAAAACATATGAAGAACGGCTGCAGGATTTGGGTTTGTCTAGTCTAAAGAAAAGAAGAATTCGGAGTGACATGATAGCAGTGTTCTAGGATTTGAGGTGCTGCCACAAAGAAGAGGGGGTCAAATTATTCTCCAAAGCACCAGAGGGCAGGACAAGAAACAATGGTTGGAAACTAACCAAAGAGAGAAGCAACCTGGAATTAAGGAGAAACTTCCCAACAGTGAGGACAATTAACCAGTGGAATAGCTTGCCTACAGAAATCGTGGACGCTCCATCACTGGATGTTTTTATGAAGAGTCTAGAGAGTCATTTATCTGAAATGGTGTAGGTTCTCCTGCTTGAGCAGGGGGCTGGACTAGAAGACCTCCAAGGTCTCTTCCAGCTCATTCTATTCAATATAGATAGTAAAGAAGATCTTGACAGCCATTCCAAGTTCCATTACACAAGTGTCCAAGGTAAAACATATCCTAAGTCTCTTATAGACAGTAAAGAGTCACACAGATACCTCCCTAATTCATAGGAGTTTAAGAAGTGGGAGGAGATACTGCGTGATCAAACTTGCAGGATTTAAGTCAGCCTTACCAGATAGATCAGACAAAGATCAACTCCGCAAGAAGACTAAAACAGTTTTTAATGGCGAGTTGGCTATCAGAACAGAATCTGGTTTCATTCACCACTTCATCCAAATCATTGATAAAAATATTGAAAAATAACAGGCCAAACCTTGTAGCATTTAAGTTTGAAGAAGAATTGTTGATGAACATTTTATTTCAAATAATTGATTAGATTGCAAAATGTATATGTTTGAATCTATCCCTGTTCAAATGATACAATGTTTGCTGCAGTGTACTAATACAGTATATATACTTACATTCAATACCAGGGTTTTACAAAAGCTGTCAATGTATCAGATTGGACGAAACTTCTACAGTCCCTCGGATCCAGTGGAAGTCCCTCAACACAAGTGAGTTGGATACCTCACCTTGAAATCTTTGCAGCCTAAATATTTCTGTGGCAAATTAAGTTATTTCATCCATGAATAACTCATTAACTTGAGAATTTCCCCCCAAAGTTATCCATTAATCTGATTGATACCATTTTATCCATATATTATTCGTAGCCTAACGTTGTGAGATAAGCTGCGTTGATGGATGAGAAGTAATCCACAATGAGTCAGAACCTATGCAGGTAGTCCTCAATTTAGGACCACCATTGAGCCCAAACTTTATGTTGCTAAGGGAGAAATTTGTTAAGTGAGTTTCGCCCCATTTTATGACTTTTCTTGTCACCTTTGGTAAGGGAAACCCTGCAGTTCTTAAATTAGTAACACGGTTGTTAAGTGAATCTGGTTTCCCCATTGACTTTGCTTGTCACAAGGTTGCAAAACCTTGTGACAAGCATCACACGACTCCGGGACATTGCAACCGTCATAAATGTGATCAGTTGTCAAGCATCTAAATGCAAATCATGTGACTGTGGGGATGCTTGCAACGGTCGTAAGTGTGAAAAACGGCCACAAGTCACTTTTTTTCAGTGTCATTGTAACTTTGAACGGTCACTAAATGAACTGTTGCAAGCCGAGGACTACCTGTACTTGCTGAACATTAGCTATGGTTACTTGATCCATCGCTTAAGTCATGGGTCCTCAAACTACGGCCCGTTGGCCGCATGCGACCCGCCAAAGCCATTAATCCGGCCCGCGCAGGACCACGAGGCTGCCCCGCCCACATCACCCCGCCCACCCTTCAGCCGAGCACAGGACTTACCTTTGTGAGCCCCGCGGGCTGGAACTGAAAGGTAAGGCCAACAATTTTGGCTTGCAGAATGTTGCTGGAGGCGGGGGAGGTGAAAAATGGGGCTCACAGGGGTCCCAGGTGGCCAAAAAAACAGGCAAAAATGGCCTGTTTTTAACTTCCCCCACCTCCAGAAGAGAGAGAGAGAGAGAGAGAGAGAAGGAAAGAAAGAAAGAAAGAAAGAAAGAAAGAAAGAAAGAAGAAAGAAGAAAAGAAAGAAAGAAAGAGACAGAAAGAGAGAGAGAGACAGAAAGTGAGTGAGAGAGAAGAGAGACAGAGAGAGATTTCTCAAGCTCCTTGGGGCTGAGAAGAATTGCTGCAAAATTCAGTTTCCTGAAGTGGACCACTAGACTCCTAAACAACTGAAAAAATGATCTAGTAAAAAGAAAAGTCAACCAAAAGAGCAACATGTAAACAAAAGCAAATGAAACACCCCCAGGAGCAAAACAAATTTGCTTTAAAATTTAAAGTTTAACAAATTAAACTTTAATTTGTGTACATTGTTTAATGGACTGTTAAATTGGCCACGCCCACCCAGTCACATGACCACCTAGGCACGCCCACCCAGCCGGTCCGGCCCCCCAACAGTCTGAGGGATCGTGAATTGGCCCCCTGTTTAAAAAGTTTGAGGACCCCTGGTTTAGGTAATGAATATAGTTTTCTCGGCCCATAAACCACACTGAGTTGGTTCATATGATATGCTTCACTACTTAGGGCAAGGGTGTCCAAACTTTTGGCCTGCCTGGGCTGCAATAGGTGGACAAAAATGCCACATCCAATCTAAACAACTGGCTGACTGTGTGACCAACCGGAATAATAATATAGTCTACAAATCTTCCGCTCTTCCCCTTATTTATTGATTTATTTACTTGATCCCTGGATCACTGTTCCTCTAAGCTGCGCGGCCGCGCGGCCATGCACGTAACGAGAGAACGCCGTGCGGAAGTTTTTAACTTCCGCGTGGCATTTTCTAATGGCAGAGGCTGCACGCCTGCGCGGCCGCGCACATGAAAAAAGAATACCGCGCAGCAGTTTTTAACTGCCGCGCGCCGTTTTCTGATGTTACAGGCAACATTGCCCTGGATCCCTGTGTCTAATGGAGTCATAGCACTTCATAAACCTATAATCGTAGTAAAACCCTGCTTTCAGAACAGGCAGTCAGCATAAACTCCAAACAATCAAATGAGATCAAAATAAGATAGCCATCGCTACCCATGCCATCATACTTACCTTCAAACCCCCTGCAAAAGTGGGCCGTGGCTTCTTCCCCAACCCTGCAGCCAGAGTTACATTACAGCTCCACTCCATTAAGGAAGTAACAACCCCCTTTGCCATCTGGGTTTGATTCTTGCGTACTCAAAGGAGAGAGTGATGATGATGTCAGATTTCATGACGTTCTTTTTAAGGCAAATGCTGCTTCAGAATGTTTTGTCCTTAACTTTTTTTTTTTTTTTTGCTTTGCACGTGTACTGTATGCATGTTTTCTTCTGTTCTTTGCCAGGCTGCTTGGAGTCTGTGTAAATAGACTAACTCAAAATGTCTTTTTCCTCCCCTTTTAGGCTGACTCTCTGGCCAGGATTTGCGGTTTCTGTTGGGCACTTTGAGAACAAAGTAATGCTCTGTGCAGATGTGAGCCATAAAGTCCTTCGGAGTGAAAATGTTTTGGAGTTCATGACTAATCTGTATAACCATTCCGAGAGGGCACGGTTTGCAGAAAACTGTGAGAAGGAATTGGTGGGGCTTATTGTTCTTACAAGGTACAATTTAACCCTATGGAAACCATGACATCTTTTTAAGCATTAGTAACTTCATATTCACTTAGGTTGCTAACTTCAACCATTGTAGTTTTGTATTATAGATTTTAGAATTTTAGAATTTAGAATTTACTTACATAGGAATCTGGGGAAATACTAAGATGGCTTCTGGGTAATTAATACCTCCTCTTTGCCTAATTTATTTTTATTCTGGTTTTTTTTGTACTTTTAATAATTTTAAGTTTTTAAAATATTAATAATATTAATTTGTATGTTTTGTTTTTAATTTATTTTAAATTATTTTATTTTAATCTATATTTATATATTTATATATTTATATTTATATTTAAATATTTATATTTAAATTAATTTATTTTAATTTATATTAAATAGTTTTAATTTAATTTAATTGTCTACCGCCCAAAGTCACTTGATTGGATGGCGAGATTGATCGATTAATTTCTTCCTTAGGCTTATGTGTTGGTTCAGTCATAAAATTATCTCTTAAGCAACGTTCTTTCCAATTCAACAACAATCAAAATGTAATAATTCCACACGTCTGCCAAATAAACAATATAATATGCAACAATTACATCAGCTTTTAGTCATATATCAATCTGGTCAAATCTCATTCATTTTATTTGTTTTACTAGAATCTTAAGTTCTTTCAGGGATGGCCAAACTATGGTTCTTTGAGGACCTGTGGACTTCAACTCCCAGAATTCCTGAGCTAGCCATGCATGCATTTCTTACATCAATCCTAATTTGGGCTTGGAAAGTATTTCACCCTGCTTGCAAATGATCCAGAAATTTTACTGACCACTCTAAGCTAAGAAGTAATGTTGGGAAGAAGCAAATTTGTTTTTCTACAATTTCACTTGTAGATGTTATTTTTTCCTTCTTGCTATATTTAGGACTGTTTTTCTCCAGCAGTGGGGGGAAAATGATTCTTGGCTGGTTTTATTTTGTTTAAGTGATGCTGTTGTATCCCTTATAATGTAAATAATACTTTTATGATGATGTTTTGGTATCTGGAAGGATAGTTCATAGTAGGAAACTGTATACATTTTATTTACCAAACTTATTCATAAGTATATACCAAACTTATTCATAAGTATATTCAACGTAATAAATAAAAATACGTTTAAACAAAAATCTGGACCAGCAAATTAACAAAACATAAAACAAAATAGTTATCATGCCTAATTATATTTTGTCTCTCCTGAAAAGTGGCAGCATGTATTTTTTCCACAAAAGAACAGGAATTTTGCCTACACTCCTATATTTTATTACCGTGTTTTCCTGAAAATAAGACCCTGTCTTATTTTTTTTTGAACCCTAAAAATAAGCGCCTGGCCTTATTACCATGCACTCAAAAGCCCGATTGAGTTTATTATCAGGGGATGTCTTATTTTGGGTGAAACAGGGTATCTATCTATCTATCTATCTATCTATCTATCTATCTATCTATCTATCTATCTATCTATCTATCTATCTATCATCTATCGTGTTTCTCCAAAAATAGGACCCTGTCTTATATATTTTTTGAACCCTGAAATAAGTGCTTGGCCTTATTGCCATGCACTCAAAAGCCCGATTGAGCTTATTATCAGGGGATGTCTTATTTGGGGGGAAACAGGGTATCTATCTATCTATCTATCTATCTATCTATCTATCTATCTATCTATCTATCTATCTATCTATCTATCTATCATCTATCGTGTTTCCCCGAAAATAAGACCGTGTCTTATATTTTTTTGAACCCTGAAATAAGCACTTGGCCTTATTGCCATGCACTCAAAAGCCCGATTGAGTTTATTATCAGGGGATGTCTTAATTTGGGGGAAACAGGGTATACTTAATGAGCTACCATTCATTAGATTTTTGTGGGTGTGTAGAAGAAAGAATTATGTCAGGGCACAGTAGAGAATACATAGAATATCTAGATTATTTAGAAATTTTTTTTTTACTTGGCATTTCAGGTACAACAACAAAACATATCGTATTGATGATATTGAGTGGTCTATAAAACCAACAGATACATTCCAGAAGCGTGATGGCACTCAGATCTCTTATGAGGATTATTACAAACAGGTAATCGAGAATCTGGATATTGCATGAAGACTCTGCTCCAATGTTTGTAAATATGGTACCCTTAATTGTATTGATGTATAATTTCTAGCATTCCCAAACTGGTCACAATAGAGTTACAATCCAACAGATCTGAAGGATGGCAGATTGACAAAAACTCTTCGGGTGCCTTGTCTAAATAGAATAATAACAACAAACCTTTAATACCATCAAACATCTGCCTGTTTCAGGGTCTTGGGAAGGACTTGATAAAAATACCAGATCCAGAAAAGACTGGGTTATGCATTGCTTTGTACTTAAGTGGAAACAGTTTACAGCAGGGATGTCAAACTCAAGGCCGTGGGCCGGATCCAGCCCGTGGGGTGCTTAGATCTGGCCCGCAGGGCCGCCCTGGAAACAGCAAAGGGCCAGCCCACGGTGCCTCTGCCAGCAAAAATGGAGTTCAGGAGGGCCGCGTGCGGCGCTCACAAGCTCCATTTTCGCTGGCAGAGGGTTGCAGGAGCTGTCGCAGCCGGAAGTGGAGCTTGGGAGCTTGTTTTTGCTGGCGGAGTGGTCAGCCCACCACAGGCGCCCCCGACCCAAGTGACGTCGAGGTGGCCATGTTCCCCCGAGGTCAAACAACCCTGATGCGGCCCTCAATGAAATCGAGTTTGACACCCCTGGTTTACAGGTAGCGCTCATCTTACGAGCACAATTGAGCCCAACAATTCTGTTGTTAAGTGAGACATTTGTTAATGGGGTTTTGCCCCATTTTACGACTTTTCTTGCCACAGTTGTTAAGTGAGTCACTGCCATTGGTAAGTTAGTAACAGGGTTGTTAAGTGAATCTGGCTCCCCCGTCGACTTTGCTTGTCAGAAGGTCACAAAAGGTGATCACATGACCTCAGGACACTGCAACCATCACAACTATGAACCAGTTGCCAAGCTTGTCTGGATTTTGGTCACATGATCATGGGGATGCTGCAAAGGTCATAACTCTGAAAAACGGTCATAAGTCACATTTTTCAGGGCCGTTGTAACTTTGCACGGTCACTAAATGAACTGTTGTAAGTCAAGGACCATTCATTGTTTTGTTATAATTATTTAATTGCTCTGATCCAATCGGATTAGCACAGGATAATTTAAAGATAATTTAAAGACAGTTTCTTTAAAGATAATAGGTAGGTAATTTGTGAGTTCTCTTACACATTTTAAAGCAACCTTCAGATCTTGAGTACTGCACAAACCTAGAAAAACCTAGAAAAATAGCTGTAAAAATATAGGAGAAAACAAGTTAAGTCAATATATGAAGTACTTAGGAAACATATTAAGTATTTAGGAAAACAACATGTTAACAGTGGAAAATGTCTGGATTTCAATTCCCAAAATTCCCCAGCCAGCATGCTAGTATTAGACCTCTGATCAGCACGCTGGGTGGGGAATTCTGGGAATTGAAATCCAGACATCTTAAAAGTTGCTAAGGTTGATGACCACTGAACTGTAGAATCAAGGGTTTTGAATGGAGCTGACTTGCTTTCTTCTGATCTCATATTTCCGTGAACAGCAATACGATGTAGTCTTGACTGATCTGAATCAACCAATGCTTGTTAGCCAACTGAAGATTAGAGGCAGCCATTCTGCTGAGCCCCGTGTGGTGCATCTCATCCCAGAACTTTGCTACATGACAGGTAAACCAATGTAATTGGGCTCATCCAAACAATTGTTAGCATTCTGACCTTGTCTTTATTAACGATGACTATGATCATGATTTATCACTTCTTGCTTGTATGTACACTGAGAGCTTATGCACCGGAGACAAATTCCTTGTGTGTCCAATCACACTTGGCCAATAAAGAATTCTATTCTATTTAGCCAATTCTGTAGTATTCAAAAATTAAGAGATGAAGTTTCTGGTCAAATGAAAATTTGAATATAGACAAGATCCAATCTGTGTCGGTGACTGACCCAGATTTGATCTTGCAACATTATCCTGGGACACGTATATTTGCCTTCATTCATGAGAATATAGACAGACCATAAAAGAGCACAAGATCATATTTTGGTTGCTTAGCAACCGGCTCACCTTTATGGCTGATATGTATTCCTCAAATCCCAATGTATTATTAGAGCCATGTTGGTACATCTGGGTGAAACCCGAATCTGAAGTCCTCCGCGTTTCACCACCCAGTTGAAAGTTCAAGTCCCCTGTCCCCACACCCACAACTCCATCACGTTGTCCAGTACTCATTTGCCATCCTGGCAGAGTCCACCAAACTCCTTCCGTGCAGGTGTAGAGACAAAGGATGACCTTGGCTTTCTAGAAGGAATTTGTTATGGCTACATACTAACAGCCTCATACTATCCCCCCTCTCATTTTCCCACAATAGAAAATTTTATTTTATTTTTATTTATTTTCTCAAGCATGCATATGGATATAAACAAAGTATAAACATTAGTATAAATATTGTGATAAAAATATTTTCCAGCAAAAAAGAGGAACACAGGCAAACCACAAACAATAAATCTTACTTTAAGATTCAGAGGTTTTATTTCATGAGCAATTGAGAATCATGAGAAAAAGCCATCATTAAAGATACAACCTACATCAACAACTCATTGCAATGAGGTCATAGCTAAATCCAGCAAGGATTAGCTAGGGCCAGAGGCCATGATTTGGGATCCATCCTCGTCTTTTATACTCTTTTTCCTACGGTCCTCAGCAATACATATTTTTATTTTTCAATTACTTCATTTCCTTGTTTTTTTCATTCAGACTGTAAACTCAGCACCCAGACTGTCAATTCAGCATATACCTGCGTATACCTCCTATTCTCCGTTACTTTCAGTTCCCTATTTCTCACAGTTTCAACTTTCTAATTCCAAATATATCTCCAAACCACATACTTTGCAAAATCCCATTTCACAGCAACAGATCAGCAAAATTACAAATAATTCTGATACACTTTCCAATCTTTCTGTCTAAAACTTTGGTTTATGTAACTTTTTTTGGGGGGGGGGCCTACTATGCTCACTGTTAGGAAGTTTCTCCTCAATTCCAGGTTGCTTCTCTCCTTGATTAGTTTCCACCCATTGCTTCTTGTCCTACCCTCAGGTGCTTTGGAGAATAGTTTGACTCCCTCTTCTTTGTGGAAGCCCCTGAGATATTGGAACACTGCTATCTTGTCTCCCCTAGTCCTTCTTTTCATTAAACTAGACAAACTCAATTCCAGCGACCGTTCTTTATATGTTTTAGCCTCCAGTCCCCTAATCATCTTTGTTGCTCTTCTCTGCACCCTTTCTAGAATCTCCACATCTTTTTTACATCGTGGCGACCAAAACTGGATATAGTATTCCAAGTGTGGCCTTACCAAGGCATTATAAAGTGGTATTAACTCTTCCCGTGATCTTGATTCTATCCCTCTGTTGATTTTTTGGAGGCTGCAGCACACTGCTGGCTCATATTTAAGTCATTGTCGAGTAGGACTCCAAAATCCCTCTCACGGTTACTACTATTGAGCAAGGTACCATATATACTGTACCTGTGCATTTTGTTTTTCTTGCCTAAATGTAGAACCTTACTTTTGATCATGATTTTTGGTGGGTTTTTTTGCCAGTTTCAGGCATTTAAATTCCGGTTTCTGGCCAAAAGTCTCCATTAAGTAAAATCAATTTGCTTAACAAAAGAGGTTGTAAAACCAGAACCAGTCATGTGGTGACCTGCTTACTGACTGCAATGACCTATGACCATAATTCTAGGCTCAATTACAGTCATAAGTCAAGGCCTATCTATATCAGTATTGTTATTCCCCTCTTCAGAAAAGACTTGTTAGAATATTCATGACTGGGAGAGCCAATGGTAGCAAGGTCAGCTAATAAATAGGCATAGCAACTAAGTCAGCCAATGGGAGCTAAACACATCTGAGTCTGTGCAGAGAATCGAAACTGAAGCTAGAAGGCTGGGCGTGGCTCAGCCCACTCTGTACTCTCAGTCCACTCTGAACTCTGAAAATGAAACTAACTGTTCTCTCCTGCCTGTGTGTTTGCTTGTAACTGCTTGAAGAAGAATCTATACTGGTATTGTAAATACTGTATATATATTACTATGTTTATAAAGAAGTTAATGAATCCAGCTGAATCAGTTATCTGTGTGTGCTTCTGGATTTAATTTTTTGCAACAAACTCTGATAAGACTTAAATCCAGCAACTGAAGACCTATTAATATGATGGATGTAGTGGCAAAATTATATAACAAATGTCTTCTGTTTAGACAGAGCACTGGATTATGACAAATCAGAATACCGGAGGAGCAAGCAGGTTTTAAATACAGTTACTCCACAATAACCTGAATATTTCTCTTAAACAATTTAATGGAAGATTATATCGAACAGCATCACTACAAGCTTGGTTGTTTTCTTGCAGATGTTTTATTATCCAAACTAGGTAACATTATCAGCGTCAATGACAAATATTCTCCTGATCCCCAGGAGGATCAGGACCCTGGAGAGTTCCCTGCAGCCGACGTGCAAGCAATATTAGACCTCTGATCAGGAGAGCTGTTGTTCTAGCATGGTATACATCTGTATCTGTATCAGGGATTTGCTAGAGCAGTGATGGCGAACCTATGGCACGCGTGCCACAGGTGGCACGCAGAGCCATATCTGCCGGCACGTGAGCCGTTGCCCTAGCTTAGCTCCAGCGTGCATGTGTACGCCGGCCAGCTGACTTTCTGCTCACGCACAGGCTCTGGGAGGGCGTTTTTGGCTTCCAGGGGGGCGGGAGAGGGCATTTTCGCCCTCCCCAGGTTCCAGGGAAGCCTACTGGGCCCACCGGAAGTCAGGAAATGGACCATTTCCGGCCTCCAGAGGGCTTCCTGGGGGGCAGGGGAGGCCGTTTTCACCCTCCCCAGGCATTGAATTATGGATGTGGGCACTCGCGTGTGTGCGATACCGCGCACGCACTCGCTTTCGGCACCCGAGGAAAAAAAGGTTCGCCATCACTGTGCTAGAGGGACAAATGCTTGCTGTGACTTTTAGAATTAAGAGCCTGACTCACGTTTGACTGGGAAGATGCTATGGAGGAGTCATCTGGGTCTGAGCTCTCAGATGAAGGGAGAAGATCTCAGCTATGTTACAATATGCACCTGATCTTAAAAACCAGACCTGGTTAACACTTGTATAGGAGACCCCCCCATTACATTCCAGACAGGGGTGGGTTCCTACCGGTGCGGTCCAGTGCGGAGCTCCGGTAGGGACCCGCCGATACCCCCAATATGCGCGCGACTGCTCCGGTACCGTCTCCACCGGGCAGTCGCGCGCGTCGCCATCTCTTTTTCGTGAATTTTTGGGCGATTTTGCTTCTGCGCATGCACGGAAGCAAAATCGCGCTGAAATCTCACGAGGGGACGCGTGTGCGCATGAGATTTTAGTGAGATTTTGCTTCTGCGCATGCGCGGAAGTAAAATCACGCCAAAATCTCGTGTGCGCGCGCGTCCCCTCGCGAGATTTCGGCGCGATTTTGCTTCCGTGCATGCGCAGAAGCAAAATCGCGTGAGGGGGCGCGCACACGTAGCATGCGCGCGCGCGCACAAAGCATGAAGGACCGCGGAGCAGCGCACCGGTCTGGGTAAGTGAGCATCTCACCCCTGATTCCAGACCAGACTGAAGGAAGGGTGTAGCAAAGCATTTTTGGATCGGCATCAGGAGTTGGGCTTCACCTTTATCTTCTTACATCCTCTGGCTGGGAATCCCAAAGGTCATGATGGACTTTCTGGTTTTTCTTTGAAGACGTTTTGCTTCTCCAGCTCTGACTGGATGGTGGGGAATGGAGTCAGAGCTGAAGAAGCTTCTTGGATGAGAAGTGAAACGTCTTCAAAGAAAAACCAGAAAGTCCAGTTGCCTCTTGGGGAAAAAAAGTACCTTTGGGACAACCATGACGTTGGTGACTGAGATGTTGAGAAGACTGAGAAGTTACAAGAGTAGATATTGAAAGCTAAGCTCGAACTGGGAAGACCTCCGGTTTGGGCTGTAATGATATGATATCTGTGATTCTTGGTTTTCACCATTCTTTTGATCTTGTGTGCCGCATACTGATTTAGAGCTTAGTAAAATACCCCCCCCCCCTTTTTTTTTTACGTTAGGGCTTAGCAGACATGCAACTTCAGACTTTCGCTTGATGAGAGATCTCGCTCAACACACTCACTTGCCCCCACAGCAGAGACATCAACGGCTGTCTAGACTTGCTGACAACATTCAGAGGTATTGTTCTATCAAGATCGGTTGGTGTCACAAGATCTGACCATAATGAGCAGACTCCATGAATTCCTAAGTTTATATATTCCATATTTTGCCTTTTGCACATTATATTAAGGCAGGGGTGTCAAACTCAAGGCCCAAGGGCTGAAATCTTAAATGCTTAGATCTGGCCTGTGGAGCCACCCTGGAAACAGCGAAGGACTGGCCCAAGGTGCTAGCAAAAACGCAGCACGCCTCAGCTCCGTTTTCGCTGGCAGAGCGCTTGAGCCACCACAGGCGCCCCTGACACGAGTGATGTCGAGCTGGCCACGCCCACCCTGGCCACACCCATCTGTCCCCGAGATCAAACACAATCCTGATGCAGCCCTCAATGAAATCAACTTTGACACCCCTGTATTAAGGTAATTGGGTATTTAAGAGGAGGCATCAAGATATAAAACAAGGTGTCTCCATCCTGATTGCAGTTTGCATATCTATTCTGAATGATCCCTGGCAGTGATAAATTTGACCCATTCCTGATTTACAGAACAGTATAACACTTTTTCCAAGGCCTACTGCAGCCTCTCATTTCCCGTTTATGGTCCTGGAAGGGATCCAGATGGGAAAACGGTTTAGAAGTATTTTAAAGAAGTATAAGAACAGGTAACACATCCTTTTTTTCAGGAAAGAATCATGGTTATGTCCTGCTTGAATTGACATAACATGACAATTGTTTTGATGTTTTAAAAAATCAGCACTCAACCTCAGTAATTGCACTTACGATGGAGCGACATCATTTATGTTGTCTCCTGCGAAGTTAAGTCTCACTGAATTCAAGATTCAGTTCACTCAATATGTACAGATTTGCTTCTTCATTTCTAACCACTAGATGGAGTTAAAGTATCATCAGTTTTCAGAAACAAGGGCTATAGTCTGAATTACAAATGAATAGTTCCAGAGGAATCCTTTCAGTATTCCTGAATTTTTCAGTATTTCTGAAAATACTCTTCAGAAATGTCCTGTGCTTATTATTTCTTTGTTTAATATTATTGATTAGATATATACCCATTTTTAATTTAGAAGCTCAAGATGGCATACATTATGTAAGGCAATCAGTGGTGGGTTCCTACCAGTGTGGTCCACTCTATAGCACCGGTAGCGGTCCGCTGGTGACGTCACAGTACCGGTGCGGTTGGTTGCCGGTGCCTGGGTGCCGCCATTTCTTTAAAAAAAATTTTTTTTTTACATTTTCTTCTGTGCATGCCCAGAAGCCGAGCTTCCGGCACTGCGCATGCGCTGCCTTCCTACCCCACAGTGAGTCCAAGCAGTGGAGGATGGCTGAGGTAGCGCGTAAGACGCTGAAAGAATGGGCAGCAGGATCTATCTCAGTTCCCCTCCCTTCAGCAGTCTGAGAAGCCACGAATGTGCGGTGATGATCCTAGGCATTTTTGCACGTTTGAGGCTTCTCGAGCTGCTGATGGGAGGGGGAACAGGCGGCAGGAGCCTAGGATCATCGACTAGGGAGAATTCAGGCCGGACGGAGCCTCCTAGAAGAACCGCTGCCGCGGTCTTGCTGCTCCCGCTGCGGGGGGCTGCGTTGTGGATGGGCAATGCCCCCCCCGCTTCTCTGGCCGCTGCCAAGCTCTCGAGGCCCACGCCCACCCGGTCACATGGCTGGCAAGCCACACCCACAAAATAAGCCACACCCACAGAGTGGTAGTAAAAAAATTAGGAACCCACCCCTGGTAAGGCTCCTTCCTATTTTTTTTTACCTAAACAGCTCCCTTGCATGGCTGAAGGAAAGACTACCCCAAAGTGGCTCTGAGATCTTCCATGGTTGACAATGAAGCCAGACCTGTGCTGGTCATTAGGATGAACAGTTCCTAAATTTCTGTAAATACTGGGATTTCTTCCAGCTGCCATTTTCTACAAGATAAACTAGGACTGGGCCACAGTTACTTATCACTTAAAGAAACCTGCCCAGATTTAGATGTCCTCTGGGCTTATGGAGGGCGGTGTGGTGGCTCAACGGTTACGATACTGGGCTTGTCGGCTGGAAAGCCGGTAGCCCAGGTTTGAGACCAAGCTCCATGCGATGGGATGAGCTCCCGTCCTCACCCCAGCTCCTGCCAACCTAGCAGTTCGAAAGCATACAAATGCAAGTAGATAAATAGGTACCACTTTGGTGGGAAGTTTGGTGTCCGTGAGTTAAATTCAGAGGTGGCTGCTGCCGGTTCGCACCGGTTCGGGCGAACTGGTAGTTAAGATTCTGCGCAGTTCGGTGAATTGGCAAATCTCACCACTGGCTGGCCCCGCCCCGCTCAGCCTGTTTTCCGAGCTGTTTTGGGCAGTTTTTCGGGCCAAAAATGGCCCAAAAAATGACCTGAAAACGGTCCGAAAAACAGCCAAAAACGGCCAAAGAAACGGCCAAAAACATGGGCAGGGGCAGGGCCAGCCAGTGGTGGGATTAGCACCAACCGGCTGAATCCTACCTCTGTCTTTGAGGCGAGTGGTCGGGAGGCGGGACTGGGTGTGATGAGCGACGTCACCCAGTCACATGACCAACCAGCCACTCCTACCCAGCCAGAGAACCGGTTGTTAAGTTATTCAACTCCCACCACTGGTTAATGTCGGTTGGCGGGTCCACGGGGGAGACCCTTCTCTGTGGGAGCCCCATCTCTCTGGAACCAACTCCCACCAGAGATCCGGATTATCCCCACTCTACTGTCCTTCCGCAAAGCCGTAAAAACATGGCTCTTCCGGCAGGCGGGGTGAAGAAGAAGAAGTTCGGATTCCCCCTGAATGAATGGTTTTTAAAATGATGTTACGTTTTAAATTGTAATGTTTTTTTATTGTATTGTTCTTATTCCTATTGTACGCCGCCCTGAGTCCTACGGGATTGGGCGGCCTATAAGAACTTTTAATTTAATTTAATTAAATTAATTAAATTAAATTCCCAATATAGTTTTTGAATGTCTTAAAATAAAATCTTGCTGTGTTCTTCTGATAAGTCCCACTAAAGATGGAAATGGTCAGGTTTTGCTTCTCGATGATCAGTATAATTGAAAAGTGTACAAAAGCTTCTTGATCCAATTGATTTCAGGGTGGCCATTCTCTTTCAGAAATAAAGAAGCTCGCTTAGAATTAGAAAATTGGGGGTTGCAGATGGGATGCCAGGCTTCCTTGACTGGCCGTGCGATCACCCCAGAGAAAATCCTCATGAAGAATGAAGCAGTAAGTAACACAGGCTTGTTATCCATATCACCCACCCTTGAGTTGGCGCTGTGGTTAAAAGCAGCACTGCGACCTTCAGCTGATTGCTAGTTCAGCAGTTCAGCTGTTCAAATCTCACTAGGCTCAAGGTTGACTCAGCCTTCCATCCTTCCGAGGTGGGTAAAATGAGGACCCAGATTGTTGGGGGCAAGAGGCTGAACTCTGTAAACCGCTTAGAGAGGGCTGTAAAGCACTATGAAGCGGTATATAAGTCTAAGTGCTATTGCTATTGCTATTGCTATTGAGTTGACCTCTGAGGAAGAATCTGAGGAGTCATCCAAGGGAGACACCACATCATGCAATGTTATTTGCAGAACGTGCTTCCTTCAAAGCCTTTGAAATGGCATTTTTCCCCTCCCCCCTTTTTGGAGAGCTGCTTTTCAGTTACTGATGTCTTTGTACTTTTTTTTTTTTGGTTCCTTCTCCCCATCCCCCCTGCAGTGTTCTCCAGTGAACCCCGGGGACTGGTTCAGGGATTTGCGCAATATGAAGATAATCAGCGAGACTCATCTGGAGAGATGGCTCGTCCTGTGTAGTTACAACCACACGAATCTGACCCATAATTTTTTGGACTGCTTGAGAAGAGTAGGAAGTCCCATGAATTTTCATATTCAATATCCCAGAATGTGAGCTATGTTGGAATTCTTCATGCCTCAAGGCGTTTTAATTGGCCTTTTTAATGTGCACTTATCAAGCATTTTAAACCTAGGTTTCTAAATAAGATAGGCATTTTGGTAAATTTTAGGAGGAGCTTTTGGCTGTACACTGGATAAAGGGGCCAGTTTGCTTGCTTTTGGCTGTACACTGGATAAAGGGGCCTGGCTTTGTTGTTCAATAATGGCGGGATGACCCATCCACCACATTTAATCAGCCACATTACTTAAGTGCCCTCCTGCTGCATTGGCACAACATGAGTGAAGGGTCTGCAGAAAGAAGAACCCTCATAAAAATCAAGATGGCAGTTGCAGCTATGAAACCCCCACCTTTTGGTGCATCCCAGCGGCCATCTTGCATAACTATCATAGCTTGGACCAGCTTCACCAACTGAGGGAGTCCATTCGTGCTTAGGTTCCTTCTGGTACTTCCTCTTTGTTGGGGCGGGAAAGTTAACATGGAGATCAGTTGTCCTGGCTCCAGCTAGAATTTGTGTCTTATCAGTGAAATTCATGATTGATCACCAAAGGCAGATGGTTTAGACCAGGGGTGTCAAACTCAAGGCCCGCAGGCCACATCCGGCCCATGGGGTAGTTAAATCTGGCTTGCGGGGCTGCCCTGGAAACAGCGAAGGATTGGCCTGTGATGCCTCTGCCAGTTTGCTGCTCAGAGTTACTTGTTCAGATGGGCGGCCATATAAATTGGATCAATAAATAAAAGCATGACATAAACTAGGCAGCAGCACAGCAAATACAATTACAGGCCAATTAAAAAGCCTTGGAAAATAAAAAGAAGACATGAAATAGTCGTTTATGTGGAATTATCCTTATCTGAAGATCACATTGCTTTAAAAAATTCAGCTTGGACAAAGAAAGTATTTTAATTTATGACAGTTCAGTTGCTCTGAACTGTCATAATTATCTCTTTCTATAAATCACATCACTATAGGCCAGTGTTTCTCTATCTTGGCAACTCTAAGATGTGGACTTCAATTCCCAGAATTCCCTAACTAGTATGCTGGCTGAGGAATTCTGGGAGTTAAAGTGCACATGTCTTAGAGTTGCCAAGATTGAGAAATATTGCTATAGATCAGGTTTCCCTCACAAGAAAGTAAATATAGGTCACTCATAACCTGCAAAAATGTTGACTATATGAATAGGATGGCGATGAACTTCAATCTACATTTGGCATCATATCTTTGAGAAGCAGATAGTGTACTGAAAAACATGCTTCACCCTATGTCATAAGATGTCAGAAGGGTAATGTTTTCTAATATGTTCTCATTTTGGTCTGCAGTGTGCCAATAAAAGAGGGCCCTATGTCATTTGTGAAAGTCCTACAACAGCACGTAAATCCTGAGCTACAGCTGGTAAGCATGCTGAATTGATAAAAATTGCTTTTCAGTTTGTTCAGTGGAGAAAAAGATAACTGCTGATTATCCAGGTCACTGGAAGGAAATTCCTGAAGGATGGTCTTTCCAGAAGAAACAATACAATTGGCCAAAGTAGAAACATAGATTCTGCATGGTTATGATTAAATGTTGTATGTCAACAGCTGTCCCTGTATCCTGATATGGAAGCTTCTTTTATTTCCAGAATATGCTGAAGTCCAAAGGAATAGAATCAGAGTTGGAAGAGTTTATAAGCGAACCACTTCTATTTGGAATTTTAGATTTATTATTAGAGTTGGAAGGGACCTTGTAGGTCATCTAGTCCAACCCCCTGCTCAAGCAGGAGTTCCTACACCATTTGAGACAGATAGCAGTCCAGTCTCTCCTTGAAGGTCGCAAGTGTTGGGGCTCTGGTAGAGTGATTTGAAAGTTTTGAAAGCAATCTGTCTCAAATCTCTTAGGAACAGGCCATCTTGACAAGTGGAACCAGCCACAAAACATGCATATCAAAAAGCAGACTAGTGAGGTTGCTTCCGGCCACCATATTTTCCTTCCGGTGCCCAAATGTTCTCTACTGCCTCTATCCAGTTTGCATTTCAGTATTTTTCTATGCAGGTAAAAATCACTTCAATTTAAAATCTGAGTTGCAGTGATCCACTGTTCTATTATTTAAAGCAGGGGTCTCCAACCTTGGCAATTTTAAGACTTGTGGACTTCAACTCCCAGAATTCCACAGCCAGCAAAGCTGGCTGTGGAATTCTGGGAGTTGAAGTCCACAAGTCTTAAAATTGCCAAGGTTGGAGACCCCTGATTTAAAGGATATGCAGGAACAGGAATAGCTAACACCCTAGACCAGTGATGGCGAACCTTTTTTTCCTCGGGTGCCAAAAGCACGCGCGCGCATGCTATTGCGCACATACGAGTGCCCACACCCATAATTCAATGCCCCTGCGCATGCGCGTGTGATCCCCCTGCGCTGCCCCGCCCCCATGCATGTGCGCACAATCCCCCCGCTCCCCCGTTTCCCGACTTCGGGTGGGCCCATTTTTCGCCCTCCCCAGGCTCCAGAGATTTTCTTGGAGCCTGGGGAGGGCGAAAACAGCTTCTCCCGCCTCCCGGAGGCCCTCCTGAGCCGAAAACACCCTCCCAGAGCCTCCGCGCAAGCCGAAAATCAGCTGGCTGGCACGCACATGCGCACTGGAGCTGAATTAGGGCAACAGCTCGCGTGCCGGCAGATATGGCTCCGCGTGCCACCTGTGGCACCTGTGCCATAGGTTCACCATCACTGCCCTAGACGATAAGCTCAAGATTCAGATGGATCTTGACAGACCTGAGCGCTGGGCCCTATCTAACAAAATGAAATTCAATGTAGAGAAAAGTAAAGTCCTACACTTAGGTAAAAAAACCCAAAAGTATACATATAAACTGGGTGAAACCAGGCTTAATAGCAGTGACCATGAGAGGGATTTTGGAGTGGACAACCAGCTAAACATGAGCCAGCAGTGTGCAGCGGCAGCCAAAAAAGCCAATGCGATCCTAAATTGCATTAACAGAGGGATACAATCTAAATTAAGTGAGGTACTAATATCACTCTATAAAGCCTTAGTTAGACCGCACCTAGAGTATTGCATCCACCTGGAGTATTGCATCCAGTTTTGGTCACCACACTATAAAAAAGATATTGAGAGACTAGAAGAGCAACCAGGATGATTAGGGAACTGGAGACTAAAACATGAAGAGCGGTTGCAGGAACTGCGCATGGATAGTCTAGCAAAGAGAAGGACCAGGGGAGACATGATAGCAGTGTTCCAATATTTGAGGGGCTGCCACAGAGAGGAGGGGGTCAAGCTATTCTCCAAAGCACCCGAAGGACAGACAAGGAATAATGGATGGAAAGTGACCAAGGAGAGATTCAACCTAGAAATAAGGAGGAACTTTCTGACAGTGAGAACAATCAACCAATGGAACAGCTTGCCCTCGGAAGTTATGGGAACTTCATCACTTGAGGCTTTCAAGAAGAGATTGGACTGCCACTTGTCAGAAATTATGTAGGGTCTCCCTTAGGCGGGGGGTTGGACTAGATGACCTACAAGGTCTCTTCCAACTCTGTTAATCTGTCTGGATGTCTAAGAGTTTGGAGACATGATGTTGGAACATAATGATGTTGGGAGCTAATATTTTCCTTCACAACGTAGTTCCAATTTTTAAAATTTGACATAATCTAAACAATTTAAAAGGTAGATACAACTTATAGCCCACTTATGACAATTGAGCCCAAAATTTCTGTTGCTAAGCAAGACAGTTGTTAAATGAGTTTTGCCCCATTTATGACCTTTCTTGCCACAGTTGTTAAATGAATCTGGCTTCCCTATTGACTTTGCTTGTCAGAACATTGCAAAAGTTGATCACATGACCCTGGGACACTGCGTCCATCATAAATATACACCAGCTTCCAAGTATCCGAATTTGGATCACATGAGTGGGGAAGCTGCAATGGTTTAAGTGTGAAAAATGATGATAAGTCACTTTTTTCAGTATCATTGTACATTCAAATAGTCAGTAAACAAATGGTTGTAAGTCAAGGACTACCTGTAGTACAAGAGCCCAGGAGATATCAATTGAGACATCAACACAAAGTTGTATTTCTGAATCCCACACACCAGAAACTCTGTAAATGATTTCTTGGTTTGTAACTTCAGATGTTTCTTCTCCATATTTCTTCATAGTTTGTGGTTAGGAGATTTAAAAATGTGAAATGATTTGCTGGTTCTGAGGGTTGCTGGTTTAGAAGAAACATCTCCAGATCTTTTGGAAAATAATCTTATGGCCAAACGACACATTATAGACAACATACTAAAAAGGCTTGATAGCGTGGCTGTTCTGCTCCAAGGTTGCAACAATACAAAGGCAGAGACATTTGCTAAGGAGTTAAAGTATTCACTACAATTCAAACAGATATCAGCAGACAGGATTGTTATTCAAATACCTAGCAGAGATAGCTTATCTGAAAAATGCCAATTATTTTATTTATTTAGCTTTTCAAACATATGCGAGATAACAGGTATAGGTATAAACATGGACATGAACACAGGAAATGAGTACAAATAAATGGGGACAGTAGGACGGACGGTAGGCACGCTGGTGCGCTTATGCACGCCCCCTTACAGACCTCTTAGGAATGGGGTGAGGTCCACGATAGATAGTTTAAGGTTAAAGCTATGCGGGGTTTGAGGATGTAACAACAGAGTCAGGTAGTGCATTCCAGGCATTGACCACTCTGTTGCTGAAGTCGTATTTTCTGCAATCGAGTTTGGAGTGGTTTACCTTGAGTTGGTATCTATTGTTTGCCCGCGTGTTACAGTTATTACAGTTTAATTACAGTTCAAGAAGCAAGAGAGTAGCCATATAAATTTGACAAGTCGCAGAATGCCAAATCAGGTAGTCAGCTGTTCAAAGAGTCACAAACAAGAAGCAGAAATAATAGCCATAGGCTAGAATACTGAGCTGCTATTTCCAACAAAGGCTGAACCCAAAGCAGCTACATAGATCTTTCACAGACAGCTGGCTGCAGTGAATCAGGTCTCACCATTTGCACAGTGAGGAGCCTTATTGAATGACAATGCTATGCTTGCCACGGCATATGTCGAGACCTGGGACTTGGGCGGGGGGTCACGCCTCCAAAGGACCAGGAGATGCTTGTGGTTGATGAGCCTCAGATGAATCATGTCTTGAAAGATTCCTGAGGTTGACAATCCACAGGCTGAGCTGTGACCACAGAGTCTGAATCTGAATCATAGCTTAAGCCATCATGGATGAAAAGACAGCATTGTAGGGAACAGGTATCCACACAAAGGGGTAGGCATAAGCCTTCCTTCCTTGAATGATTTCTGCTTACCTTGTTTCTGTTTCTAGGTATTATGTGTATTGTCTTCCAACAAGAAAGACTGTTATGATTCTGTGAAAAAGTTCCTGAGTCTTCACCAGCCTATCCCTAGCCAGTGTGTGCTTGTCCGTACATTGTCTAAACAAGGAATGATGATGAGTGTGGCTACAAAAATTGCTATGCAGATCATCTGTAAGCTTGGAGGGGAGCTCTGGGCAGTTGAAATACCAGTAAGTAATTCTTTCTATATTATTGAGTCTGTCATCTGCACCTCTATAACTGTCTGGTTCGGTTCTGCAACCCAACAAGACAGAGACAGACTTCAGAGGATAATTAGAAGTGCAGAAAAAACAATTACTACCAACTTGCCTTCCATTGAGGACCTGTATACTGCACGAATCAAAAAGAGGGCTGTGAAAATATCTACAGACCCCTCACATCCTGGACATAATGTATCTTGTCTTTTTATGTACACTGAGAGCATATGCACCAAAGACAAATTCCTTGTGTGTCCAATCACACTTGGCCAATAAAGAATTCTATATCTCTATTGACAGAAGTAAGATTAAGATTTTTGGCTAAGCCTGAAATGATTTACAGTAATCAACAGTGATTTGTGATTTTGGTTTATCTAACAGCAGGAACTAAATCCTCCCCACTCTTAATGCATGCTGTTGAAAATGAAGGAGAGGAATATTATGGAAAAGTCAAAAATGTAACAGAGCTCAGGCATCCAACAAGCTTTAAAAACATCTTGCACCAGGCTCAGGATTTCAGTGAAAAGAAAAAAGAAAGACGTCTGAAATCTGTCCCATCCTGCTACAGCAGGGGTCCCCAAACTTGGCAACTAAGACTTGTGGATTTCAACTCCCAGAATTCTTCAGCCAGCATAGGTTGGCTGGCTGAGGAATTCTGGGAGTTGAAGTCCACAAGTCTTAAAGTTGCCAAGGTTGGAGACCCCTGTGACAGTATATCTCTCCACCCCCTTACCTTTACAGTCCAAGAAACATCCCTTTTGAGATGTTTGCCACTCTCCCATTTCTTCTGTGGGCTAAACTGCAGCTTGTCTGACCTGGTTTAGTCTGGGACTGTCTCCCAAAGTCATTCCCACATGCTGTTATACCATTCCAGCTTTGTGAGCATAAATGACATCAACGTTTCAAGGCACAAAAGCTAATACTGTTTGAAATTACGAAACATCAAGCAAAAAGGTAGCAATTTCCACTTAAAGTTTAAAAAAAAAGATTCCTCTGCAACTATTTTCTTAACAGCATGTATGAAATGCAGGATATGTTGTTTATATAGATAAAATGATGGACTATACTACTGAAGAAAAGAGCTTTTAGTTTAATTAAACAGATTTAATACTACAAAATTGGTTATCTTTAGTTCACCTGTGCTTTTCCGCTTAACCTATATTGTTTGAGTGACATAATTAGCACTTGTAGCTAGTTACAAGACATTTTCAGAGTCTGATTTAAACGGACATTAAAACAAATTGGAAGCAAGCAAGCAAGCTCAGTAAATAAAATAATTGAAATAAATAAATTGGAGAAGACACAGGAAGGATGAAAAACAGCTACTAAGAAATTAGTAGTTCTGGTCCCATTATCTTAAGAGAAGATTGTTCCCAGTGGCTCTTGCAACAACAACATAGACAAGGAGACAGTAATCACTTTGTTTTTAATGCAATGTTTGAAATATATTCTGAGACAAATCCATGTTTTAAAAAACTATTTTCTAAGACTTCTAAATGCTATGAGTTTTCATTGGTTATTTTGATAGCATAGCGCCAAGGTCAGAAGCACGGAGCTATGCTGGCTGGAGAATTCTGGGAGTTGAAGTCCACAAGTCTTAAAGTTGCCAAGTTTGAAGACCTCTGTGCTATAGTCACATTGTGTGTGGGTTTGTGTATCTGTTCATCTATCTTTTGGCGTGTAAAACTGTTTCGTAATCATCCAATCTGTCCTAAGGATTCAACACAGCGTGTCAGGCATTTGTTCTCTTGAAAAGGTCTGACTATTGCTTTCAAGCAGGGAATGTCAAGAAGTTGGAGGTGTGATATTGATTGTACATCCGGGAAATGGAATGACAATACAGGTAGTCCCTGACTTACAACAGTTCATTTAGTGACTGTTCAAAGTTACAAGGGCACTGAAAAAAAGTGACTTACGACCCCTTTTCACATTTACAACCCCTGCAGCATCCCCATGGTCACGCGATCGAAGTTCGGACATGATCGGAATTTGGACACTTGGCAACTCACATATGTTTATGACGGTTGCGGTGTGCCCGGGTCATGTGATCATCTTTTGCGAACTTCTGACAGACAAAGTCAATGGGGAAGCCGGATTCACTTAACCGTGTTACTAACTTAACAGCTGCAGTGATTCACTTAACAACGGTGGCAAGAAAGATGGTAAAATGAGGTGAAATTCACTTTACGTCTGTCTCGCTCAGCAACAGACATTTTGGGCTCAAACTATCATAAAATGCAGTCACGTGACCACAGGACGTGGCAAATGGTGGTAAATGTGGCCTTGCTGCTGAGCACCCAAAGTTCAGTCACATGACCCCAGAAGGGGCCCAGACATCAGAACTGTGAATCCAGGTTGTAAGTCCCCTTTTTCAAATCGGTAATAACTTTGAGCAGTCGCTAAGTTAACTCATCGGAAATGGAAGGCTACCTGTAATCCAAGAGGCCTTGCCTCATGGCTGGGCCTGGGACATCGATCGTGTTAAATCTCCGTAGAAACATCAGGTTTTGTTTTAATCCTCTAATTCAGTCGTTTATTTATTTGACAGTTGAATTCCCTCATGGTCGTCGGCATTGATGTCAACAAAGACACCCTGACCAAAGGAAATTCAGTTGTTGGATTTGTGGCCAGCCTGAATGCCTCAATAACTAAGTAAGATTCTTTATTTCCAGCAAGTTTCAGGTGTTGCCATGGCAGCTCCATGCTGAGGTAATGCAAGCGAGTCATTTTCACATCATCCTCCGTTATTCTGTTAATGAGAATTTCCTGCCTATTTAGCAAGTCTCATTACCTGCACCCCCCCGCCCATTTGTAACTGTTTTTTAACAATAGGATATACAGGTAGTCCTCAACTTAACAACCACGGTTTACAACCAAAATTTCTGTTGCTAAGCAAGAAGGCCGTCAAGTGAGTTGGGCCTCATTTTGCGACTTTTATTGTCCCGGCTGTTAAATGAATCGCCGCAGTTGTTAAGTGGATTGTGCGGTCGTTAAGCAAATCTGGCTTCCCCCATTGAGTTTGGACAGTGCAACTGTAATAAAAACATGCCAGTTGCCAATTACCCAAATTTTGATTATGTGACCATGGGGTTGCTGCAACAGCCATAAGTGTGAAAACCAATCGTAAGGCACTTTTCCTGGTACCGTTGTAACTTTGAACGGTCACTAAGGGAATGGTTGTAAGTCGAGGACTATCTATAGTGGTTAAGGTGCTGGCCTGGAAACCAGGAGATTGTGAGTTCGAGTCCTACCTTAGGCATGAGAGCCAACTGGGTGTCTTTGGACTAGACACATTTTCTTTCAGCGTAACCCACCTCACAGGGCTCTTGTTGTAGGAAAAACAGGAGAAAGTAGTATAATGTATGTTTGCCTCCTGGAGTTACTTACAAAATAATAAAAGTGGAATAAAAATCAAATAAATAAAGGTAGATGAGGATGTGGTAGCACTACAAATGTTGCTGAAAACAGCTCTCAGCATTCCCTTGGGGGATGCAACACACAGGGGGAGGCTGAGTCCGCTCCCCTTCGCCTCTCCACACTTGTTTACCCGTCTCCCAGAGAGTTCGGGCTACGCCTCCCTTCGAACCGGCCGTCTTCCTCGACGGCGTTGCTCCTGAGTGAACTCTTCCGTCCTCGGCTGTTGCGAAGCAGCAGCAGCTCTGGTTGCGCCACGCCCGCTTTGTTCTCTTTGAGAGCCGCTTTGCACCTTGTTTGCAAAGCGACTCTCAAAGAGAACGAAGCGGGCGTGGCACACCCAGAGCTGCCGGTTCTTCACAACAGGCGAGGACCTCTTCCACTTGGAACTCCAAGTGGCAGGGAGGGTGGGGCGGCGCCCACGGAGACACCAACAGAACTGGCTCCGTGACGTCATCGCCGAGCTACTAATAGTTCTAAAGAACTGGTTAGAACCGGTAAGGAACCCACCTCTGGTCAGCCGGCAGTCAGCAGAAGTAGCCTGCAGTATGGCACTAACCACTGCGCTACCGCGGCTCACTCCTGCACCCTAACCTCGTGAGCCACTGCACTCCTCAATAGTTCAATAACATCTGGAAGAGAAGTTCCCCATTCCTGGCCCTGCGTTATTCTTTTAACTCTGCCGAGAGCTTTGTAACTAATTGACATTCTCTTGCGTGCAGGTGGTATTCGCGTTGCATTTTGCAGTGTGCAGGAACCAGTATGGCAGACTGTTTAAGGATCTGCATGGAAGGTAAAAGAGTAGCGTAGAAAGGGTGTGAAATATCCTTTGCAGTTAGAGTTAATCTCCGACTTCGTTCAGTGACTGTTCAAAGTTACTTCGGCCCTGGAAAAAAAAGTGACGTACAACTTACCCCCATTGCAACACGTCACACGATCAAAATTCGGATGCTTGGCAACTGGCATGTGTTGCTTGCATCCAAGGCTCATCTGATTGCCATTTGCAACTTTCCCAGCCATCTTCCAACAAACAAGGTCAGTTTTTGGGCCCGTTCGGTGAATGGGCCAAGGAGAAAAGGCAGTGTCCGAATGGTTGGGGGGCGGAAGCCTGGGGACAAAACAGGCACGGCCAAGCGGAGGAGGCGAACAGTCATAGACCCATGGAGAGGGAACTAGATTTGCTTAATATGTGAGTCACTTAACAACGGCACATTGTTCATTTAACAAAGATGGCAAAAAGGCCGTAAAATTGGGCATGGCTCACTTAACAGCTCAGGGCCAGGTTACCTTCGGGACCGCATCCTACCACATACCTCCCTATGACCGGTTAGGTCCCACAGAGTAGGCCTCCTCGGGGTCCCATCGGCCAAATAATGTCGGTTGGCAGGGCCGCGGGAGAGGGCCTTCTCTGTGGGAGCCCCGTCCCTCTGGAACCAACTCCCACCAGAGATCCGGACTATCGCCATCCTACTGGCCTTCCATAAAGCCGTAAAAACATGGCTCTTCCGGCAGGCGGGGTGAAAAAGAAGATCAGATTCCCCCACGAATGAATGTTTTTTAAAATAATGTTTTTATCTTTTTAACTGTTATTACTGTTTTTTATTGTGCGTTTCTTATCTATGCTGTACGCCGCCCTGAGTCCTACGGGATTGGGCGGCCTGTAAGAACGTTTATAAATAAATAAATAAATTAACAGCCACTTTGCTTAGCACCCAAAATTCTGGTCTCAATTTTTGGTTCTAAGCCAAGGACTGCCTGTATATCAACCGGCTAGTTGGGGGGCAATACTGGGTCATTTTTCAGTAAAGATGATACAAGAGAAATAATTTAATATTCCCCCGCTATATTCAGCATAGTAATATAACTTCTTCAAGGAAGTGGCAAGTTTTTTTTTAAAAAAAATGTGGACAGGGGTAAAACCTTTTGCGCTGCGTTCATTTATCTAGTAGCTGCTCCTGAAAGTTAACTCCCCTGTAATAATAAGGT
Organism: Diadophis punctatus similis; assembly: GCA_023053685.1. Lineage (NCBI taxonomy): Eukaryota > Metazoa > Chordata > Lepidosauria > Squamata > Dipsadidae > Diadophis > Diadophis punctatus. The sequence goes on along the minus strand of JALIGW010000016.1, from coordinate 14,392,919 downwards.
ATAGCTTGCAGCTGGTTCCCTTCCCTCCATCGGTTACCCAAATCCAGTTTCTTTATGTTTCTCCTTCTTGCAATTCTACAGGTGCTATAAACAATTGGCAGAAATGTAATGGACATCCACCAGCACGCATAATCATATACCGGGATGGTGTAGGAGATGGGCAGCTGAAAATGGTGATGGATTATGAAGTCCCACAGTTACTAAGTGTCCTTGATGAGTGCGGTGGGGGGTGCAGGTAAATATTTCTTACCTTGCACCAGGTGTCAGGCCGAAGCCATTTGATTTGGGGGTCTTAGGCCTGCCACACTTTATGCTATTCTACTATGCATTTTCTATTGTGGGGAAATGGGAGGGGGGATTGTATGAGGTTGTTAGTATGTCGCCATAACAAATTCTTTCTAGAAAGCCAAGGTCATCCTTTGTCTCTGCACCTGCACGGAAGGAGAGGGGTGGATTCTGCCAGCATGGCAATAGAAGATTGGACAACGGGATGGACTTGTGGGTGTGGGGGCAAGGACTTGAACTTTCAACTGGGTGGTGAAATCCGGGAAACGTCAGATGCGGGTTTCACCCAGATGTGCCAACATGGCTTTATTAATAAATTGGAACTTTGCGGAATACTTTGCCTTGAACTCTGACTTAATTTTGGATGCTATTTGGAACCCTGACACCAGGTTGGTGATAGAATATGTCAGATATATGTTCCATCCTCATGCAAACGGCCCACTCTCCAAACTCAGAAGATAAAAGAATTGGAGGAATTTCAGGGTGCTCCTTGATTCAGGAGCATCTGCAAATTCTCCTTCCCTGTTCTGAATGAATTCTCCTTTCTCTCTCTCTTTTCTTTAGATTACACCTGGTCAGTGCTCTATTTGTACTATCTTGGTTTTACAAGTCCGTTTTTGCAAATAGAGGGATTCATGCAGAGAAAGGAGGAAAATGTGGGTGCTGGCATTTCTGTTCAGTACTTACAGGCAGGAGACAGGGCATTATGTTTGCGTTTGTTTCTTCTCTGGGAATAGGAAAACTTTAGCCATCATCCCTGAATAAAATACTGTGAAACAATAACAATTGTTGGGAGCCAGATTTTATCTGCAGCATCTTTCATTTCACAGAGTGGTGCAGTGGCCTGGAGGTGGAGCTCTCGCCTCACAATCAGGAGGCTGTGAGTTTGATCCTAGGTAGCGGCAGTTATTTCTGTCTCTGGGCACAATGAGTAAATATCAGCTGTGAACTCTGCATTGGCGACAGGAAGGGCATCCGGCCAGTAAACACTGAGCTCCATTCAGTTGCTCCGACTCCACCCCGATGCAAGAGATGACGGGGTCATTAAAGACGAAAAAAAATATTTCATTAATTACAAATAATGAGTGATTAATCAAGAAATGCACTGCTTTTTCATTGTATTTCTTCTCTTTTTACTTTTAATACCGGAAGACCCATGATGTCATTGATCATTGTGAAAAAGAAATGCCTCTCTCGCTTCTTTGTTGAGTCTAACGGCGGCCTGAAGAATCCTCCTGTTGGAACTGTTATTGATACAGAAGCCACCCAACCAACCTGGCAAGTATACATTGTCATAATATATGCCTTCTTAGGTCTATATATCACAATGATAAAGAAACCTTTTACAGTTGGAGGAGGCATATATACATACATACATACATACATACATACATACATACATACATACATACATACATACATACATACATACATACATACATACATACATATATATATATATATATATATATATATATATATATATATATATATATATATATATATTTGTTTACATAGGAGTGTGGTTGATGATATGACACTATGGTTGGGCTGAAATTTTGATTATTTTGAGATGTTGGAAGGTTTTAAAGAAAGAACATAGTTGTGTGAAGTACTGCTTTGTATAGAATAGAATAGAATAGAATAGAATAGAATAGAATAGAATAGAATAGAATAGAATAGAATAGAATAGAATAGAATAGAATAGAATTCTTTATTGGCCACGTGTGATTGGACACACGAGGAATTTGTCTTTGGTGCATATGCTCTCAGTATACATAAAAGAAAAGATACATTTGTCAAGAATCATGAGGTACATACTTAATGATTGTCATAGGGTACAAATAAGCAATCAGGAAACAATCAATATTAATATAAATCGTAAGGATTGAAGCAACAAGTTACAGTCATACAGTCATAAGTGGGAGGAGATAGGTGATAGGAATGATGAGAAGACTAATAGTAATAGTAATGCAGCCTTAGTGAATAGTTTGACAGTGTTGAGGGAATTATTTGTTTAGCAGAGTGATGGCGTTCGGGGGAAAACTGTTCTTGTGTCTAGTTGTCTTGGTGTGCAGTGCTCTATAGCGTCGTTTTGAGGGTAGGAGTTGAAACAGTTTGTGTCCAGGATGCGAGGGGTCAGTAAATATTTTCACGGCCATCTTTTTGACTTGTGCAGTATACAGGTCCTCAATGGAAGGCAGGTTGGTAGCAGTTGTTTTTTCTGCAGTTCTAATTATCCTCTGAAGTCTGTGTCTGTCTTGTTGGGTTGCAGAGCTGAACCAGACAGCTATAGAGGTGCAGATGACAGACTCAATAATTCCTCTTTGGAACTGTATCAGCAGCTCCTTGGGCAGTTTGAGCTTCCTGAGTATACATCGAGAACATGCAATCAATCCTCCTAAATTAATATTTGCTTATCCTGATATAATGGGATGCAGTGGCTCAGCGGTTAAAGACTTGAGCTTGAAATCTGACAGCCAGGGTTTTGAGACCCGACTGTCCCACAATGGTGTGAGTGCTTGTTCCAGCTCCTGCCCACCTAGCAGTTCGAAAGCATGCAAATGCAAGTAGATTAATAGTCCCAAATATGGTTTTTCAAGAAGCAACTGGACTTCCTTGTTTTTCTTTGAAGACGTTTTGCTTCTCATCCAAGAAGAAGAAAAGTCCAGTTGCCTCTTGAAAAACCACCTTTGGGATAACCATGACCAGGATGACTGAAGAAGATTCTTGGATGAGAGGCGAAACGTCTTCAAAGAAAAACCAGAAAGTCCAGTTGCCTATTGAAAAAGCACCTTTGGGACAACCATGACCTGGATGACTGAGAATCTCCATAGACATTTAGCAAGTAGATTAATAGGTGCCACTCTGGTGGGAAACTAACAACATCCAGTGCACCTTTGGTGTATAGCCATGCTGGTCACACGACCACGGAAATTGTTTTTAGACAATGCTGACTCCCTCGGCCAAGTAATGGAGATGAACACTGCCACGGGTGGTATTCACTTACCTTCCCTACCGGTTCACAAGTGTGAGCGCACGCGCCCCGTCCATGCATGCGCAAAGCCTTCCGTGCATGCGCAGAGCCTTGAAAACATGGATAAATGGGACGTGATTACGTCCGGACGGGTGGGTGGGGCCTCTCACAGTCAGCGCTACCGGTTCGCCAGAACCGATAGAGCCGGCTGAATACCACCTCTGAACACCGCCCCCTAGAGTCAGACATGACTGGACAGGAACACCTTTGCCTTTACCTTGTATCCTAATATAGATACATAATATAAATAGCACCAAGCTCCTTTACACTGAGTTATACATACTAATGGCTTAAGAAATTAATTTTTCAGTTTTTAAAACGTTTCTTGTGTTTTTACTTTAGTTTTACTTTAGTTACTTTAGAGCCGAGCTGGCGCAGTGGTTAGAGTGCAGCACTGCAGGCTACTTCAGCTGACTGCTAGTTCAGCAGTTCAGCTGTTCAAATCCCACCAGGGGCTCAAGGTTGACTCAGCCTTCCATCCTTCTGAGGTGGGTAAAATGAGGACCCAGATTGTTGAGGGCAATATGCTGAACTCTGTAAACCACTTAGAGAGAGCTGTAAAGCACTATGAAGCGGTATATAAGTCTAAGTGCTATTGCTATTGCTAATCTCCAATTAACATTAGAGTTAATTTAATGATTAGGAAGGCAGGATAGAAATAATAAGAAAGCTTCCTCTCAATGAATTGTTGCCTTTATTGTCTCTGTTAATCAGTTCATGCCCCACAACATTTTTCCTAGGACTAATTCTACCTTTGTCCAACAGGTATGACTTTTTCTTGATTAGCCAACTTGCACGCCAAGGGACTGTCAACCCCACGTACTATAACGTGATTTATGATGACAACAAGTTAAAGCCAGACCATATGCAACGGCTCACTTTCAAGATGTGTCACCTCTACTACAATTGGCCTGTAAGTAGCATTTCCATCAACCTAGAGACAGTGCTTCCCATCTCCTGATGAAGTTAGGAAGGAAATAATCTCTTTTAGATGGCATCTTCCAGATGATGTAGATTTCAACTCCCAGTTACCCAGCCAGCAAAGCTTGCTCACTGAGAATGCTGGAAGTTGTAGCCCAAAGTCTCTGGAATGAGAGAGCCCAGGGATGGCAAACACACACACACACTGCCATGGTGCAAGAGGCCGACTAGGCCACGCCCACCATGGCCACGCCCACCCAGCAACTGGGCCGAGAACCCCTTGCTAAAATTTTTGAAGCCCACCCCTGCCCATCAGCCAGCTAAGCAGCTGGTCACATAAGACATTGCTTTGAGGAACATAGAACATAGAACAAAAGAGTTGGAAGGGACCTTGGAGGTCTTCTAGTCCAACCCACTGCTCTTTAGGGACTCTTGTTTTATTTTATTTGTTTAAATAAGGACCCAAATTGTTGGGGGCAATAAACTGCTTAGAGAGGGCTGTAAAAGCACTATAAAGTTTGACTGTAGAAAATACGACTTTAGCAACAGAGTGGTTAATGCCTGGAACTCACTACCTGACTCTGTGGTTTCGTCACCAAACCCCCAAAACTTTACTCTTAGACTGTCCACTGTTGACCTCACCCGATTCCTAAGAGGTCAGTAAGGGGCGTGCATAAGTGCACCAGCGTGCCTACCGTCCCTGTCCTAATGTTCCCTCTTATCAGTACCCATCTTATGTATATAAACAATGTTATATCTATGTATATTATCAATACATACTTGACCAAAAAAAAAAGTGGTCTATAAGGCTGAGTGCTAAGTGCTATATTGCTAATACAATATTCCAGAAACATCTTACCACTTTTGGCCTCAGGGGGGCAGTACAAGCTAGTAGCATCCCCATTCTTTTTTTTCCCCCCTCCTTGCTTCCTAGGGGTTAATCAGAGTGCCAGCACCTTGTCAATATGCCAGCAAGCTGACGTTTTTGGTCAGCCAGAGCATCCACAGAGAGCCAAGCCTGGAACTGGCAAACAAGCTTTTCTATTTGTGAAGATGCTAGAGAAGGACCGGCAGCGAGCAAGAGTTTGGTTTCTAAAGGAAAGCACCGTCTTCCTTTTTCTGTGGCTTCTTCAGTTCCAGGAGGAAGAGGTGCGGCATTTCCTTGCCTTCACTCACATCTGTAACCTTGGATTTAAAAAAAAACCCCACATGCTGGTTTGTTGTATGTTTTAATGACAATTCTTTGTGTGAGAACCTCCCTTATTTCATGTTGTTGTTTATTCTTGTAACTGAATATTTAAGACTGTGCAACTCTCTTAGACGGAAATATTTTAGAAATATTTTGTAATTATACTTATTTGTGTTACTAAAATGTTTGTAATAAAGCATGCCTTAAATCCTACATTATTGTTATTGGCTGAGGGGTGCTTGGGCATATATTTATTATCGATGTTAATATTTGATTTGATTTCTCACATTGTATATAGAACAATCTTCCTGAGGTAGGTACTTTCCAGATGCGCTGGGCTTCGGGTAGTACAGCGTCGTTTTTTAAAAAAATATCTTAGTATCAAATAAAACAACAAATATACATAACCGTGACAGCAATATGACTGTAACTTTAAATTTTATTTTATTTTTATAATAAGAAAACATTTTTCTTATTATAAACATTTAAATATGAGCCAGCAGTGTGCAGCAGCTGCCAAAAAAAGCCAACACAGTTCTAGGCTGCATTAACAGAGGGATAGAATCAAGATCACGCGAAGTGTTAATACCACTTTATAATGCCTTGGTAAGGCCACACTTGGAATACTGCATTCAGTTTTGGTCTCCATGATGTAAAAAGGATGTTGAGACTCTAGAAAGAGTGCAGAAAAGAGCAACAAAGATGATCAGGGGACTGGAGGCTAAAACATATGAAGAACGGTTGCAGGAACTGGGTATGTCTAGTTTAATGAAAAGAAGGATCAGGGGAGACATGATAGCAGTGTTCCAATATCTCAGGGGTTGCCACAAAGAAGAGGCAGTCAAGCTATTCTCCAAAGCACCTGAGGGCAGGACAAGAAACAATGGGTGGAAACTAATCAAGGAGAGAAGCAACCTAGAACTAAGGAGAAATTTCCTGACAGTGTGAACAATTAATCAGTGGAACAGCTTGCCTCCAGAAGTTATGAATGCTCCAACATTGGAAGTTTTTAAGAAGATGTTGGATAACCATTTGTCTGAAGTGGTGTAGGGTTTCCTGCCTAGGCAGGGGGTTGGACTAGAAGATCTCCAAGATCCTTTCCAACTCTGTTATTCTATTCTATTCTATTCTATTCTATTCTATTCTATTCTATTCTATTCTATTCTATTCTATTCTATTCTATTCTATTCTATTCTATTCTTTTGTGACCTTCTGATAAGCAAAGTCAAACCATCTAGAAAAGCGAGATTCATTTAACCATGTTACTAATGTAACAACTGCAGTGATTCACTTAACGACTGCCAAGAAAGGTCACAAGATGGGGCAAAGCTCACTTAACAACTGTCTTGCTCAGCACTGGAAATTCGGGCTCAGTTGTGGTCGTAAGACAAGGGCTACCTGTATTTAAATGATACAGCATTATATCCACTGTAAACTAGCCCTTCCCAGGTTGGGGAAGAGTGATGTAAATGACACATAACACATAAATGAACAAAATTATAGAGTTTTCCTCTGCTAGATGGGAGTCACAGGCACTAGTGTATATACAGTATAAGTGTCAAGCCCAACATGAGGCATATGTATGGTTCAACAGATTTTCTTTTTTGACATTTGAATTGAAAAGCAGAACAGTTTTTCTTTCCCTAGGTAATGTACTGGAATATTGTTGGTACAGAAAACAAAGGAAGACTTTATTACAAAAAACCTCCCTCTTAAATAGGGAATTCAGAACATCAATCTTGAGCCAAGTCAATATAATTATCAGCTTATATGTTAGCTTTACCGCTTGATTCTCCCAAGTTTCTGAAAAATTCTTTCCAATTTTCATCATGTTTCATTTCATATTAAAACAGGCAATTTTGGCTTTCTGATCCTATTCTTACTGGACCACTGCAAAGCTCTTAGCACACATCCAAACAAGACATTTCAGTAATCCTTAGAACAATTTCTGTAAGTTAGATCGATAAGTTAATAAAGGGATTATCCCATCCCAAAGGAAATAAAAGGATGAAAACTCTGAAGTGGAACCGATTTATGTCTAGCATCTTTACTTTCTTATGCACCAGATTTAAAGAATGATGTTCACCCAACGTGCTAAGCATAATGTGGTAGGTTTGATGTGTGATGTGAATAAAAAATAAGCAATTGTAGAAATCAAGCTATTTTTGCAGAGAAAGAATGGACAGCATCTAGAGATATATACTGTCTATTGTTCAGCATGAATGAGTTCTTTTTACAATGTCAGTCCACGTCAGAGGATTTATCCTATGTAGATATTCTTTCAGTTTTCCACCTATTTTTAGCCATAACGATTCTCCACCATGCTGTGATCAAATTTCAAAATTAACAAAAGAGCGGACAGTCATCTAAATCATCCATGAATGGATCACAGGGAATGCTAGTGATTTGATCAACTGCTTAGAAAATAAGATTTTATGTGGCTCCTGGCTTTGGGATCAAACCAGGGGCGGGTTCCTAATTTTTTTACTACCACTCTGTGGGCATGGCTTATTTTGTGGGTGTGGCTTGCCAGCCATGTGACTGGGTGGGCATGGTTTACCAGCCATGTGACCGGGTGGGCGTGGCTTGCCGGTCATATATTAGTTATTTCAGAGAGATGTTACTACAATTTTTGCTATTTTATACCTTACATGAAAAGCTTTGCATACAAAGTGCGTGTTACACCATGGCAACACAGCAACATAGTTAAAAGACAAGCAAGTCTCATACAGCATTTTTGGCTTCAGTCATGGATTCCTTAGACGAAAATATTGAGGACTTTTAAAAGAACAGTATCTTTTAACAGTCCTCAATGTTTTTGTCTAAAGAATAACAGTATAAAACTGTATAAAATTAACAGTATAAAAGGTTAAGCTTTCGGAAAACGCCCACTTTGGGAAGCTTTAGGCAAAAGCGAAGGAAAAGTGTCAAATGCGAGCTTCTTATTATTTTCAAGCAAAGGGACTGGGAAAGACTTAACTGTCAGGTTTCTGGGCATGCGCAGAAGAAATTTTTTTAAAAAAAATATTTTTTAAAAAAAAAATGGCGGCGCCCAGGCACCGGCAACCGACCGCACCGGTACTGTGACGTCACCAGCGGGCCGCCACCAGTGCTATAGAGTGGACCGCACTGGTAGGAACCCACCACTGGATCAAACTAAAATATTTCCTTGTGCCCAAGCCAATGTAAAATAAAAATAAAAAACAAAACCTAGAGCTTACACTTGGAAAAGGTATGAAAGAACCATTAAAAGGAGACTTGGAGAATAAATTACACAGTCGTGAAATAGAAGTGTGAGAAAGTAACTCAAAATAACCTTGCTTTCATTTTCTTTAGTATAAGATGGGATGGGAAGAACCTTGGGAAGGCTTTTGCTCTCTCACTGTTATTAAAGTAATAGAAAATATGTCAATCTCTACTTTGAAAGCACCTAGATATTTACCAGGAAAGTCCAATTGTCCAAGGATCTTAGAAAGTCTTAGACTTTCAATCTTAGAAAGTCAATGCAAGGCCATGTCTATGAAGATTCTCAGTCATCCAGGTCATGGCTGTCCCCAAAGGTGCTTTTTCAAGAGGCAACTGGACTTTCTTGTTTTTCTTTGAAGTCGTTTCGCTTCTCATCCAAGAAGCTTCTTCAGCTCTGAAGATGAAGAAGCTTCTTGGATGAGAAGCGAAACACCTTCAAAGAAAAACAAGAAAGTCCAGTTGCCTCTTGAAAAAGCACCTTTGGGACACTGCTAGGCCATGTTTCTGCAAGAAACAGTGCCAGTTCTGTCACGCAGTGAATATTGTCAGTTGTATGTCTATGCAGGGTGATGCACCCCTATTTAATATTATGGTACATTCCAATACAGGCAGAACACGTGATATGATGTTCATGTACGCATGTCTACATTCCGGATTCTCCATTAATCACTTCTGCCTCGACTCTGACCGGAACGGTCACATTTATTAGCAAAGATGTAATTAATCAGGATTTATTGTTTTTGTAACGAAATAATTAGAAATAAATAATTTCTATTAGACTTTTAATCTCGGCTTTATTTCTAACTGTCTGAATTCCAAAAAAAAAAAAGATCCAAATCGACTCTATGAGATTTATTCTCATTTTCACATGGTAGCATTCGGATGGATGCTTCCCTTGACAAGTTCCAACTGATTTGCAAAACTAGAAAGAAAGGGATGGCCTAGATTGGCTATGTTATAGATCTAGATGGCCAATTAGAAATAACTACAGGTAGACCTCACCTAACGACCAAAATAGGGACTGGCAATTTTGTTACTAAGTGATACGATGATTAAGGGAGGTATCACATGCCCACAATTTGTGATTATACTGACGGCTTCTCCATTGACCTTGCTTGTTGGAAGCCAGCAGTGAAGTTCTCAAATGGTAACCAAGTGATTTCAGGACTCTGCAACGGTCATAAGTGCGAGCACCATTTGTAAAGTTACTTTTTCAGCACTATTATGCCTTCAACCGTAACTGAACAGGGCAGTGATTAAATGAGGACTACCTGTAATTTGGGAAGTAAAGAGGAGAAAACAGTGATGTGACCATCTAGGTCAGTGATGGGGAATCTTTTTGTCCTCGCGTGCCAAAAATGTGCGCGCGTGCAGGACAATACGTGTGCATGTGCCCACACCCATAATATAATGTGCGCCCCACCCCCTGTGCATGCGCGCGCGACACCCCGCCCCCTTCGTGCCCCATTTTGGGCCTAGCAGGCCTCCCTGAGGCCTCCGAAGACAAAAAAAAGGGGTGCGGGAGGGGAGCCGCACCCCCACACACTCTTCCCCCCCCCTCGCGCATGCCTACTCTGTTACAGGTGTTATGTCGGCCTTGTATGCAGCTTTATTCCTCTCTAGCATTCATCTCCATTGTTCAGTGATGCATTTCCTGCCTCTCTAGGATTTACCTCTATCTGCTCCTGTGAGGCACTTCCTGTTCCTCTTCGATATAGTTATATTCTCGATGGCTTATATAGTGTTTTAACTGCATTTTGATTAAATAACAGCACTGCAGAGACAAAAAATCAGCTTGTTGGTGGGAGGCCTGCGCGGGCATGCGCGGTGGAGCTCAGCTGGCCGACGGCTGGCGTGCCGGCAGAGAGCCTCCGCGTGGCACGCATGCCATAGGTTCGCCATCAGGGATCTAGGTAGTAACTATTAATGATGGCTTTCCAAGTGATTGTTGATAATTACCTTGGGTTTTTTTTCCCATCTGACATTTGGTCAATCTTACTAAATTGATCCTTAATTAAAGCTAATTACCTCTGGCAAAAGTAAAGTTTTCCCCCCCTTTTCCTGAGACCCAGTTGGATCTCAGCTTCCATCTTCCCCCGTTATACTTTCTGTGGCTGTGAAATGTATGCTGATGGTCCTTGACTTACAACTTCAATTGAGCCCCAAATTTCTGTTGCTAAACGAGACAGTTGTTAAGTGAGTTTCGCCCCATTTTATGACCTTTCTCACCACAGTTGTTAAGTGAATCACTGCAGTTATGAAGTTCGTAAGACATTTAAGGGAGTCTGGTTTCCGCATTAACTTTGCTCTGTCAGAAGGTCACAAAAGGGGAGCACATGACCCCGGGACACTGCCGCCATCATAAATATGAAGCATTTTTGATCACATGACCATGGGGAAGCTGCTACTATCGTAAGTGTGAAAAATGGTCCTGTCACTTTTTTCGCTGCCACTGTAACTTCAAACGGTCATTAAATGAACTGTTTGTAAGCCCTCTACTGCAGTACCTATTAAAGGTTCAGTTTAGGAAAATGCAGCTTTGCAGTGGGTGATGGGACCTTAGGTAGGTAATGGGTTAGGAATGTGTCATCTGCCACACCTAGAATTGATGACCCAGCCATAGTAATAAAACGAAAGGAAATGGATACCAAACTTTGGATGTGCTTGAACTCTCAGGGTTCCCTCGTCTTCTAAGGATTTAAACAACTGGAGCTTTTGTCTCCTCCGTCTTTTCACAGTGGTTAAGTTCTCTAAAGTTAATTATATGACTCTGGATAGGGAATGTATACAACAAGATTGCCCCAGTATTCACAGTGCCAGTTGGAAATCTTGTCAAAAGCCTTCCGACTTTGTTTAAAAGTGCAGGAACATCAAATTCCTGCTTTTTCTCTTTGAAAAGCTTAAACAAGTCCGGGCAACAGCCGCATACTTTTGCGAGAGTCATCACCGGATGAGAAACAAAGAATTTGCAAAGGGATGAACCTGGAGTTTCTTGAACAATCCAGGAGCTGGGGCTCTGAAGTGTGCAGGTAAGACATTTCCCCCCTTTCTATTGTGGCTTTTATCAGAAAAGGTTTTGCTTTGATTTAGAATAACTCACGGTTACTCTTGAAGAAACGAAAAGGGGAAAAAATGAGAAAAGTTCAGCTTTGCTTTCCAAACGGCTTCTTTTGGACGAAAAAAAAAAACTCAGGAAAAATATTCTTTTCTAAAATTCTTACTGGAGGGGTGGTGGTGGAAAAAACCACGGCTTGGTGACTTTGAATACTTGCGTTCCTGCTAGGACTGGGAACTTCACTTGGCATCTAAATATGCCTGGCAACCTCTGGACGCCCCCGTGAGAACAATTAATCAGTGGAACAGTTTGCCTTCAAAAGTTGTAGGTGCTTCGAGGTTTTTAAGAAGAGATTTGGATGACCCTTTGTCCAAAATTGTGTTAAGATCTGCTGCTTAGGCAGAGGGGGTTGGACTAGAAGATCTCCAAGGTCCCTTCCAACTCTCTTATTCTGTATTCTGACATTGCTTTCATTTCAAGCCCAGCCTGTGAGTGAGAGAGATTATCTGTTTTGCTGTTTATGTTGCATTCCCTGCCTTCTTCCAGCCTTGTCCAGGAGCTGCCTCAAAAGCATTCAAAATATTTGTCACCCATGACCTTGGAGGGAAGTCGGGAGAATGGCAATGACTAGAACGGAATCAATAAAGGCAGATCAGGGATTGGCAATGGGGACGATCAATTTTATGCGGATACGGTTTCCTCCCCACACAAGGATGGGTGCAGAGCAAATTCAGCTAAGCAGAGGGAAAGGGCCTTTAAAGTGTTACGATCATATATTTTTTTTCATTTGTTTCGGAACCGAGGGCAGATTTTGGTTGGGTGCAGGAGCAAGAGAGAAGTAGAGAATTAGCCACCCTATATGGACACAAAATACTTAACAAGGATCCTGCCATTTCATCTGCGTTTAATGTCAGGATTACCATTATTATAATTACCATTATTATAATTATAGCAATTAGCTGATTAATCAATTCAATGCATTTTTTTGAAATATTTTATTAAGTAAAAGATTTATACCCTGCCTTTATTCAGGAGCTCAAGACAGCATGTATAATGTTTCTATTTTGCCCTAGATAGAACAACTCCCTATCCTTAGGGGGGGGGGAATTAAACAGCTATTTTAATTCATGAGAAAGGACATGAGAAACCCACAAGGGAAAGGGAAAGATGGATAATAGTATCTCCTATATCAGTGATGGCGAACCTATGGCACGGGTGCCACAGGTGGCACGCGGACCAATATCTGCCGGCACACGAGCCATTGCCTAGCTCAGCTCCAGCACGCATGTGCGCACCGGCCAGCTGATTTTTGGCTCGCACGGAGGCTCTGGGAGGGCATTTTCGGCTTCCGGAGGGCCTCTGGGGGGACTGGGAAGGGTGTTTTTGCCCTCCCCAGGCTCCAGGGAAGCCTCTGGAACCTGGGAAGGATGAAAAATGGGCCTACCAGGCCCACCAGAAGTTGGGAAACAGGCCATTTCCATCCTCCAGAGGCCCTCCGGGGGAGCGGGGGAGGCCTTTTTCGCCCTCCCCAGGCATTGAATTATGGGTGTGGGCACTCGCACATGCGCGATAGCACGCGTGCATGCACTTTCGGCACCTGAGGGAAACAAGGTTCGCCATCACTGTCCTATATCAAGATGCTTGCTGTATTAATCTTTATAAATCCCAAATCTGCTATTTGGCAATATTTTCTTAAAAAGTAAAGTCTCCTTGGCATTATGTTCCACTTCTTATGATTCATGGGGGTATCCAGATGATATTTGTGGCAATAGCATGAAAGTATTTCATCTACTTTCAGGAATGGTGGTTTGTTTGTTTTAATTGTGGTCTAGCCCCTAGCCCTGGTACCTCCTGATATTCTTCCATCCAAGTTCTTCCAAGCACAACTCCACTTAGCCTCTAAACCAAGACCAGTCAGGAGTCTTTGTTGCTCTCTGAGCTTGCTTGTTTTCTTGCAGATGTTTCATTACCCAAACTAGGTAACATCATCAGTGCTAGAAGGGAGTGGGGTTTGCTCTCAGTTTATATTCTAGTGGCCGAGTAAAGAAGAGGTGATAGTCAGATAATTACACCTTCTTTATCTTTTGATTCTTTTTATTGTAAGCCACCCAGAATCATATTTCTGCGATAGGCAGCTATATAAATCTGATGATTGATGATAGATGATAGATAGATAGATAGATAGATAGATAGATAGATAGATAGATAGATAGATAGATAGATAGATAGACAGACAGACAGACAGACAGACAGACAGACAGACAGACAGACAGACAGACAGATAGATAGATAGATAGATGATAAATAGAGATGATAGATAGATAGATAGATGATAGATAGATAGATAGATAGATAGATAGATAGATAGATAGATAGATAGATAGATAGATAGATGAGAGAGAGAGAGAGAGAGAGAGAGAGAGAGAGAGAGAGAGAGAGAGAGAGAGAGAGAGAGAGAGAGAGAGGACAGATAGACATGGGAAAAGTCAGTCTCAACGGATAATGTAAACTACCATAGTTCTCTTAATAAGATCAATATTCTCTGTATCTGAGTTTATTGTGGGCTGCCAGGAAGAGAGAGCTTTAGTTTATGGTGTTGTGGTGGTGGTGGTGATGGTTGGTCACACAATCAGATGTTCAGACTGAATTTGGCATTTTTGTCCATCTGTTGAGTTTTTCCTAAGGACCTGGAATAGGCAAATGTTGTTTGATGTTTGATGTTGTTTAAAGGTATAGTTGGGGGATGTAAGCTATTCTAAGAGAAGCTGCCTTTTACAATTGACTGATGATGATTTTGTCAATGCCAATGGTGTTCAGGTGGTGCTCCAGTTGTTTTGGGATTACACCCAAGGCCCTTATTACTACTGGTACTATCTTTGCTTTCTTTTAGAATAGAATAGAATAACAGAGTTGGAAGGGACCTAGCAGGTCTTCTAGTCCAACCCCCTGCTTAGGCAGGAAACCCTACACCGCTTCAGACAAATGGTTATCCAACATCTTCTTAAAAATTTCCAGTGTTGGAGCATTCATAACTGGAGGCAAGCTGTTCCACTGATTAATTGTTCTAACTGTCTGGAAATTTCTCCTTAGTTCTAAGTTGCTTCTCTCCTTGTTTAGTTTCCACCCATTGCTTCTTGTTCTACCCTCAGGTGCTTTGGAGAATAGTTTGACTCCCTCTTCTTTGTGGCAACCCCTGAGATATTGGAACACTGCTATCATGTCTCCCCTCGTCCTTCTTTTCATTAAGCTAGACATACCCAGTTCCTGCAACCGTTCTTCATATGATTTAGCCTCCAATCCCCTAATCATCTTTGTTGCTCTTCTTTGCACTCTTTCTAGAGTCTCAACATCCTTTTTACATTGTGGCGACCAAAACTGAATGCAGTATTCCAAGTGTGGCCTTACCAAGGCATTATGAAGTGGTATTAACACTTCGCGTGATCTTGATTCTATCCCTCTGTTAATACAGCCTAGAACTATGTTGGCTTTTTTGGCAGCTGCTGCACACTGCTGGCTCATATTTAAATGGTTGTCCACTAGGACTACTAGATCCCTCTCACAGTTACTACTGTTGAGCAAGGTACCACATATACTGTACCTGTACTTTTTTTTTCTTTCTTTCTTTCTTTCTTTCTTTCTTTCTTTCTTTCTTTCTTTCTTTCTTTCTTTCTTTCTTTCTTTCTTTCTTTCTTTCTTTCTTTCTTTCTTTCTTTCTTTCTTTCCTTCCTTCCTTCCTTCCTTCCTTCCTTCCTTCCTTCCTTCCTTCCTTCCTTCCTTCCTTTCTTTCTTTCTTTCTTTCTTTCTTTCTTATTTATTTATTTATTTATTTATTTATTTATTTATTTATTTATTTATTTATTTAATTTGTGATATTTATATACCGCCTCACAGTGCAAGCACTCTCTAAGCGGTTTACACCAGTAAGCAATGTATATTTACATTGCCCCCAACAATCTGGGTCCTCATTTTACCTACCTCGGAAGGATGGAAGGCTGAATCAAACTTGAGCCGGTGAGATTTGAACCGCTGACCTGCGGATCTTCTTGCCTAAATGTAGAACCTTACTTTTTTCGCCATTGAATTTCATTTTGTTAGATAGTGCCCAATGTTCAAGTCTGTCAAGATCCTTCTGTATTTTGAGCCTGTCTTCTGGAGTGTTGGCTATTCCTGCCATTTGGTGTCATCTGCAAATTTGATGAGTTCCCCATCTATCTCCTCGTCCAAGTCATTGATGAAGATGTTGAAGAGTACTGGGCCTAAAACAGAGCCTTGGGGTACTCCACTACATACTTCCCTCCATGTAGATGCAGTTCCATTGAGCACTACACATTGAGTGCGGTTGGTCAGCCAGTTTTGAATCCATCTGGTGGTGTTGCTGTCTAACCCACATTTTTCTACTTTTTCTAGTAGTAGGTTATGGTCTACTTTATCAAATGCCTTACTGAAGTCCAAGTAAATTATATCGACAGCATTCCTCTGGTCTACTAATTTTGTCACTTTGTCAAAGAATGCAATAAGATTAGTCTGGCATGATCTGTTTTTGACAAACCCATGTTGGCTTTTGGTTATTACTTTGTTTGCTTCTAGGTGTTCGATGATTCGTTGCTTGATTATCTTTTCCAGAATCTTCCCTGGTATTGAGGTCAGGCTGATAGGTCTGTAGTTTCCTGGATCTGTTTTTTTTCCCTTTTTTGAAGATGGGAACTACATCAGCTCTTCTCCAGTCCTCTGGCAGTTCCCCGGTGCTCCAGGATCTTTGAAAGATATAGTTCAGTGGTTCTGAGATCTCGTCTGCCAGTTCCTTCAGAACCTTGGGATGTAAGGTGTTGATCATCATCTTTAAAGCCTTTCATGGCTTAGGACCAGGTTATCTCCGGGACCGCATTCTGCCTCATACTTCCCTCCGACCAGTTAGGGCCCACAGAGTCGGCCTCCTCCAGCTCCCGTCAGCCAAGCAATGCCGGCTGGCGGGTCCTAGGGGGAGAGCCTTCTCTGTGGCCGGCCCCGCGCTCTGGAACCAACTCCCTCCAGAGACCCGAACTATCCCCACCCTGCTGGCCTTCCGAAAAGCCGTTAAGACATGGCTCTTCCTGCAGGCAGGGGGAAGAGCTTAATTCCATCTACACTCTCCCCCGGGTATGTCTGGTGATTGAATGGTACTTTTATATTGTAATTTTTTAATTTTTATATTTTGATTTTAAATTGAATTTATTGGTTTTCTTGTATTTTTTCTGTGTTGTAAGCCGCCCTGAGTCCCTCGGGAGTGGGGCGGCATATAAGAAACCATAAATAAATAAATAAATAAATAAATAAATAAATAAATAATCCATCCAGTCCTGGTGATTTGAACTCATTTAGGGTAGACAGGTATTCACTTACCATTTTCTTCCCTATTTTAACTTGTGTTCCTAATATCTTTTTTGTGGTGCTGTTTTTGATAGATTGGACTGTTTTTTTCCCTTTGTGTAAAGACAGATGCAAAAAAAGGAGTTAAGTAGCTCTGCTTTCTCCCTGTTGCTTGTCACCTTCTTGCCACTTTCTCCCAGAAATGGGCCAATTGTTTCCTGGACTTTTTTCTTGTTTTTAATATGTTGGAAGAAGCTTTTTTTTGTTATTTTTTACTTTTGTCGCAAGCCTTTGTTCATTGTGAGCCTTAGCTTTCCCCACTTCATCTTTATAGGCTTGGGCTATTTGCTGATATTCTGCCTTAGTTATTTCCCCCTCTTTCCACTTTTTATACTTGTCCTTTTTGTCTTTTAATTTGTCAGAGAGTTTTTTATGCAGCCATGCTGGTTTCTTTTGAGACCTATTATTTTTCTTCTTCATTGGTATTGTGCTAGACTGGGCTTTTATAATCTCACTTTAAAGGTATTTAAAGGTTTTGCCACAGTCATTCTATTTTTATTTGCAGGTCATTGTGTTTGTGATTTTCTCCAGTTGTGCACACCAGTTCTTCCACTTCTATTATTATAGCATTTATATCCTGCCTTTATTTGCACAACTCAAGGCAGTGTATATTTTCCCCAAATCATCAAACCTGTGACATATTCAGTAATAATTACAAAAGCAGGAAATGTGGTAGAGAAACATTTTTGGGACTGTATACATTTGAGTCTCTAATTGTATGAAAGGGAGGATTGTCTAGTCATGTGATTTGACACATTTTATTTTTTAAAGAAAGAAAAAACAATTGCAGAAAAATATATAAATAAAAAGATTTCTAATGTATATTTAGTCCTGAAATACCAGCCTTGTATGTGTAGAGAATGTTTTTTTTCATAGGAGTGAGATTCTCAGGTAGCTACCTCACAATTTTATTTACAGCATGTATGAAATGCGCCATCAACTCAGAACTGTGTTACGTCCAACAGAAACTTGAAATGGCTTTGTGAGTTGATGCTTAATAAAAGGAGGCCTTGTCATATTTGTGAGATTCAGGACAGAGGTGGGTTCCTCCCGGTTCGGACCGATTCGCCCAAACTGGTGACCCGCTGGTGACATCACGATGACATCATGGAACCAGTTTGGTCGGGTGCCGGTCTGTGGGCGCCGCCATCTTTTTTTCAATTTTTTTTAAAAAAATCTTCTCAGCATGCGCAGAAGTCAAGTTTCCGGCACTGTGCATTCGGTCGCCATCTTGTTTTTGCTTTTGGGGGGGGGGGGATTTTTTTTATTTTTTGCCACTGCGCATGCGTGTGTGTGCTTTGCACACGCATGCCCACGAGGTACGGGAGGAAGCAAATTGGCAGCGAGGTAAGTTAGAACCCACCCCTGATTCAGGAGCATCTGAAAGTTTTGAAAAAAAACCAAGATGGTGGCCATGAACACACAGTTGAAGCCCCACCCCCTTTTACTGTATCTTGCAAGTAAAAAATGGGATGGGGCTTCAAAGTGTATGTTGACTTTTTTGACCCATGTTGTCGTCTCCCCTGAAAGACTCCCTTTGAATTAAAGACTAGAATATTATTGTCTTTTTTCTGCCAGGAAATTGGTTTTTAATATCTCTACCTTGCCAGCTTCCAGGGAATTCCTTTGATTTCCACCAAAGGAAATTTAACTGAATGCTCATATTTGAACACAGTGCTAAGCTGGGAATCCTACTTTAATAAATTACAGGTTCTACATACATTTATCATGTTAAGTCAGAATTTATTGGCTGCCCAACTCCGGAGTCTGCTGGAGTTGGGTGACCAATATATTTAAATTAATAATAATGATTTCTTAAAATGATGGTTTGCTGAACAATAGCATGTTTACAAATGAGTTTAAGTCACAAATGTTTGTTTACAAAATCACAGTCACTAACTTTCAAATAACTAGTTAGGTGTCTTATACGGAATTAAATTTGTTCTTTTGCGTTATTTAGTTGGTATTCACCATTATGTACCACTAAAAGTACAGACATTTCAATTAGAGGTTTTGAATCTCCAACTTGATGATACATTTATTTTTGGAAGTTAATAACTAGGAATGGAACTGCATGCAGGTTACAAAAAGAAAATGTATATTTGCTGTGATTGGCTTGGTATCCTTAAATATGTACAAACCTGTGACTCTTTTTGTATTAATAAAGCAATTTATGAAAAAGGAAAGAATAACCAGATATGGTTATTTTGAAACATTTCCTTGAAATAGTTGTGCTTTGATTCCCCATTTTGTACTGATGAGATTTAGCAACAAATTAAATTTGCCCATTTCTGCCTTACTTTGCTTTTTTTTTTTTGACCTGCAAGAATGTTATTTCATTAAAGCTCCACATTCAGGCTTCGATTGTAGCTAAATGTTACTGAAAGGTTTCCAAGATGGTGAATGTAGCCCACTTCTATGTATGTGTGAAAGGTTCTGCGATACCAGCTTATCTGAATCTGGTTCCTTTTGAAAGGTAGATAAGAAGATAAAATGTTTGACTTTTGGAGATTTTACAGAAATTTTTTGATAGATTTTTTTTTTGCAACAATATGGATATCTTCCAGGATATTTTTTTTCAACTTACTGATGTAGTTTATAGCCCTAGATTTCCTGTAATCTGTCACCCAAATTGCTAAAAATATTTTTAATCTGGCTTTATGCTGAGAATAGCTATCCCACAGAAGAGAACATTTATTTATTTGTGAGATTTATTTGTGAGATTTATATTCTGCCTCACAGTGCAAGCACTCTCTAAGCGGTTTACACCAATAAACAATGTATATTTATATTGCCCCCAACAATCTGGGTCCTCATTTTACCTACCTCGGAAGGATGGAAGGCTGAGTCAACCTTGAGCCGGTGAGATTTGAACCGCTGACCTGCGGATCACAGTCAGCTAAAGTGGCCTGCAGTACTGCTCTCTAACTGCTGCACCACCTCGGCTCAATTTGGAGCTCAGGGTTGAACTGTGGCGTCCTTGGTGCTCTCTGAGCTTGGTTATTTTGTTGCAAACATTTCATGTGCATTAGTTAGCTATACCTTTGTTTACTTTAGTTTATTCTCAAGTTAGTGGTGGAATTTTACAAATTCCAGGCGGGGAGTGTGCTGTCACCATAGACAGATAGTTAGCTTGATTTAGGAAATGTTTCTTTAAGACATTGCATTAGGGGAATTGTAGTTAAATTGCACTCTGGGTAATGTAGTTTCATGCCATGTGACCACATCTGTGTATTCCTATTGGCTCTGACATGGGAGAAGGGGCGATTGGGAAAGCATTCCAGTTAGTTCTTTGTTCTTCATTAAGCAAGACAGCGTGTAAAAGGCAACATGTGAAACCGCGTGATCTAGTGGCCGGGAACAGTCTAACTTCTTTTTACCTGTACAATGAGAAGATTACGCTGCAGAAGTATTGCATTATACCTTTTTTCAGGCCATTTCTGGGCCATTTTAGGCCATTTTTCAGGCAGTTTTCAACCCCAAAACAGCCCAAAAAACAGCCTAAAAACGGCCTGGAAAATGGCCTGGAAAATGGCCTGAAGAAAGGCCCGGAAATAGCCCGAAAAACAGCCTTGTTTTGGGCCATTTTCAGGCCATTTTCCGGGCCGTTTTCAACCCAAAAACAGCCTGAAAAAGGCCTCAAAATGGCCTGGAAAACGGACTGAAAACAGTCCAGAAAACGGCCTGAAAAGGGCCGAAAATGGCTCAAAAACAGCCTGAAAATGGCTTGAAAAACAGCCTGAAAAAGGCCTCAAAACGGCCTGGAAAATGGCCTGAAAACAGTCCAGAAAACGGCTTGAAAAGGGCCCAAAAATGGCTCAAAAAACAGCCTGAAAAAGGCCTCAAAGCGGTCTGGAAAACGGCCTGAAAACAGTCCAGAAAATGGCTTGAAAAGGGCCAAAAAATGGCTCAAAAACAGCCTGGAAAAGGCCTCAAAACGGCCTGGAAACAGTCCAGAAAACGGCCTGAAAAGGTCCTGAAAATGGCTCAAAAAACAGCCTGAAAATGGCTTGAAAAACAGCCTGAAAAAGGCCTCAAAACGGCCTGCAAAACAGCCTGGAAATAGTCCAGAAAACGGCTTGAAAACGGCCCAAAAATGGCTCAAAAAACAGCCTGAAAATGGCTTGAAAAACAGCCTGAAAAAGGCCTCAAAGCGGCCTGGAAAACGGCCTGGAAACAGTCCAGAAAATGGCTTGAAAAGGGCCAAAAATGGCTCAAAAACAGCCTGGAAAAGGCCTCAAAACGGCCTGGAAACAGTCCAGAAAACGGCCTGAAAAGGTCCCAAAAATGGCTCAAAAAACAGCCTGAAAATGGCTTGAAAAACAGCCTGGAAAAGGCCTCAAAACGGCCTGGAAACAGTCCAGAAAACAGCTTGAAAAGGGCCCGAAAATGGCTCAAAAAACAGCCTGAAAATGGCTTGAAAAACAGCCTGGAAAAGGCCTCAAAACGGCCTGGAAACAGTCCAGAAAACGGCTTGAAAAGGGCCCAAAAATGGCTCAAAAAACAGCCTGAAAATGGCTTGAAAAACAGCCTGAAAACATCCTGAAAACGGCCCAGTGCTCCGGCACGCGCACATGCATGCACATGCATGTGCGTTCCAGTTTGGGCACTCGGTGCCGAAAAGGTTTACTATCACTGTTCTAAGTGAAAAGCTCAGTTGGCCTTATTTCTTTTACATATAGTCCTTAAAGATAAGAGGTTTTAGTGTGTGTGTGTGGGGGGAATACAACTAGATAGTGATTCATACAATGCAGTGAATTTTGTACACTGGATAGAAAGCGAAGGGGAGGAGAACAAAAGAGAAAGTGAAGGGAGGGCAATAATGATAGGTTGGGGAAGGAAAAAAGAAAGAAGGAAAATCTGGCATTTCAAGTCATTAATTTCTTTAATTAACCCACATTTATTTGATCCCTTTAAA
This sequence comes from Diadophis punctatus similis, assembly GCA_023053685.1. Lineage (NCBI taxonomy): Eukaryota > Metazoa > Chordata > Lepidosauria > Squamata > Dipsadidae > Diadophis > Diadophis punctatus. The sequence goes on along the minus strand of JALIGW010000016.1, from coordinate 14,370,862 downwards.
AAGAGGACCCATTTAGTCTTATTTCAAATAGTTCCAAGACCATGAATACTGCATAGCAGCCTTTAAAAAAGGATTGCTTATTTTGGAGAAAGAAAAACCTGGATCTTTGCTGTTATATATGTTGACGGCAGCAAGGATGTGTTATGCACAAAAATTGGAAAGATACTTTTATTCTCACAATGGATGGAAGCCTGGAAAAACTGATGGAAATAGCAGAGATGGCTAAATTAACTGGCCTGATCAAAGATAGGGGGGGAAAAAGCCACCCATCTTTGATTCTACTTGGAAAGCGTTTCTGGATTTTGTGCTTGAGAGGGAAAAAGATGAAACTTTTCATCTTTGGTTTTGGGTTTTGCTGATTAGATAAGTTTGTTGTTGTAGAAATGGCTAGTACAGACTAAGAATGCAAAATTAAAAAGTTTAGGCTGTAATGTTATTGTTTTATTCTATTGCACTAAAAAGGGTTGGAAGTCAATGCTTCCCCCCCCTCTGTTTTCCTCTTTTCCCTACACTTCTCTCTCTCTCTCTCCCCTTTTCCCTCCCTCATTTTCTCACTATTTTCATTTTCATTTGTATTTTATATTATGATAAGCTTGATAAAAGTATTTTTTTTAAAAAAGAACTGACCCTGGTTTCAAACACACGTCAGGCAGCCTCTTCCAAGTTGATGTTCACTGCTATGTTTACGTATGCCTAAGATTATTTATTTATATATTTTTTATTTATACATCATATTTAAAAACTATCTATCTCCCTCGTGGAGTAAATTAACTGGAAGCCCCTAACCCCTAACTGGAGTCCTTCGGGAGTTGGGCGGCATATAAATAAATAAATAAATGAATGAATGAATGAATGAATGAATGAATGAATGAATGAATGAATGAATAAATAAATAAATAAATAAATAAATAAATAAATAAATAAATAAATAAATAACCAACCAACCAACCAACCAACCAACCAACCAACCAACCAACCAACCAACCAACCATAGCTATTCACGCAAAGGCTGAGCAGGATCACATCTGAGCATGGGGTTGGACTAGAAGACCTCCAAGAACCCTTTCAACTCTGGTATTCTGCATTCTGATCCACCCTTGAGATGAGAGGTGGCCTTGAAATCCCAAGACTGTAAGGTAGACTGGGAAGTGGGTTGGAGGGTCATTTGGGTGAGGGTTTCCTTGGCAAATCACCACTCAGGTTTCTTACTATCCATGGGAGTAGGAAAACAGCTGGCAGAACTGAGGGGCAGAGTTAAGCATGTTATTAGCTTAGAGTTGTTACGTTGCCACAAACAGTCCAAGTCCAACCCCTCTTGAATTCCATTGGCCCTTACCTAGTGCCAACTGCTGGTGACCGTCTACTGCTGCACCATAGAGAGTATTTTAACTTACTGCACCTGTGTATGGTTTGCCAATTGCACAGTGGCAGATAGGACAGCTCTCCAGAGGGTTAACTTCATTGCCCAGAGGATCATTGGTTGCCCTCTCCCCTCTTTGGAAGAGCTTTATAGCTCCCGCTGCCTTAAGAAAGTTCAAAACATTCTTTAAGATCCATCTCATCCTGGGCACCCTTTTTTTTGAACTATTATCATCTGGCAGACGGTACAGGACAATAAAAACAAGGACAAATAGGCTGAAAAATAGCTTCTATCCCAGGGCAGTAACCATATTGAATTCTACTGTATAGTGCAATATTAATGCAATATCAGGGATTTTCAATTCAATTGTGTAGAATGTGAAGGATGTGTATTAGTGTTTTATTTTTATAGTTATAATGTCCACTGAAGATGGCATTTAATTTCATTGTACGAGGTGCAATGACAATAAAGTAAACTAAACTAAACTAAACTAAACTAATTTAGTGTTGAACTTTAGTTGTCTAGATTCTCATGTATAGGCTTGGGGCAATATATCTTTGAACTGCAACTTAACGTATAGTCCTGATCCTTTGCGCCTGATAATGGGCAATGTTTGGGGGGATTGGAAAGAGTGGGATGAAAATGAGGTTCAAACTATTGAAAACAAGGCCTAAGAGAGAGTGTGGGAAAAAACAAGAGGCCAAAGAATTTATGTAGTGTGTCTTACAGCATGAGAATATTTTAATGGCATGGAACATTTTTTACATGCTTCTGCAAAACGAATGATAGTTTCTAAATATACTCTTCTGGAAATTCCCACAGTGTAAGAAAAGTTTAGTTACCAAAATGTTTTTGATGAAGATGCTCAAAGCTAGCAATCCTACCTAGATTTTGTTTTGGTTGCCATGATATAAAAAAGATGTTGAGACTCTAGAAAGAGTACAGAGAAGAACAACGAAGTTGATTAGGGGACTGAAGGGTAAAACGTATGAAGAGCAGTTGCTGGAATTGGGTATGTCTAGTTTAATGAAAAGAAGGACTGGGGTGACATGATACCAGTGTTCCAATATTTGAGGGGGGTCAACCTATTCTCTAAAGCAGAGGTCTCCAACCTTGGCAACTTTATGAGGTGTGGACTTCAATTCCCAGAATTCTTCAGCCAGCTATGCTGGCTGAGGACTTCTGGGAATTGAAGTCCACACCTCATAAAGTTGCCAAGGTTGGAGACCTCTGCTCTAAAAGCACCTGAAGGCAGAACAAGAAGCAATGGATGGAAACTAATCAAGGAGAGACCCAACCTAGAACTAAGGAGAAGTTTCTTCACAGTGAGAACAATTAATCAGTGGAACGACTTGCCACCAGAAGTTGTGAATGATCCAACACTGGAAGTTTTTAAGAAGAGATTGGACAACCATTTGTCTGAAATGGTATAGGGCCGTGATGGCGAACCTATGGCACGCGTGCCAGAGTTGGCACACAGCGCCCTCTCTGTGGGCACGCGAGCCATCGCCCCAGTTCAGCTCCGCTGAGCATGCGCGCATGCCTCCCGCTAGCCAGCTGGTCTTCGCACGTGCTTTGGGCACTCGGTCCGGAAAAGGTTAGTTATCACTGGTATAGGGTTTCCTGCCCAAGCAGGGGGTTGGACTAGAAGACCTCCAAGATCCCTTCCAACTCTGTTATTCTGTTATCTAGCATAGGGTATTTCCAACTGCTCTGAGTTAAAAGAAGTTCCCTTAAAAGAAGTTCTCAGGAGCTGAGGTGGCGCAGTGGTTAAAAGCAGCACTGCAAGTTCAGCTGACTGCTAGTTCAGCAGTTCAGCTGTTCAAATCTCACCGGCTCAAGGTTGACTCAGCCTTCCATCCCTCTGAGGTCAGTAAAATGAGGACCCAGATTGTTGGGGGCAATATACTGACTCTGTAAACAACTTAGAGAGGGCTGTAAAGCACTATGAAGCGGTATATAAGTCTAAGTGCTATTGCTATTACCCAAAATATCTCTACTCAGTCAGCAGGCATGTTCTGTGACCGACTTGCCATCTGCCAATCACTCCCTGTTCTAAATCCTATGGGCATGAAATCACTGGTTCTTCTCTAGCAGAGTATTTCAAGTGCGGCCATAAATACCTCTGGCTTTGTTGCTGCATGTAAGATGCCTACCAGGAATTGACAAACCAGTTTGCCCTCACCCTCTCCAACAAAAATGTATTAAAACCAAATCTCAGCAGGCAGCAAGAAATTACGGGAAAGTCGCTTTAAAAGGAAAGGAAGAAAGATTGCTGTGCTTTGGTTTCCAGACCATTTCAGCAGTAAGCCGAAATTGATGGAATTTTGCCGGAATCCAGCTGCTTCTTTTTCTTTCTTTTTTTCTTTTTTTGTGTGCGCTAAATTTTTTATTAAAGATTTTTTTAAAGATAAAAACAAACTAATATAAAGTGAGAGAAAGAAAAGAAAAAGACATCAAAGACAAAGCTAAAAGTTAAACAAAAATTCACTTTACGTTTTAAGAAAGTAGAATAGAATAGAATAGAATAGAATAGAATAGAATAGAATAGAATAGAATAGAATAGAATAGAATAGAATTCTTTATTGGCCAAGTGTGATTGGACACACAAGGAATTTGTCTTTGGTGCATATGCTCTCAATGTACATAAAAGAAAAGATACATTTGTCAAGAATGGTTGTCATAGGGTTCAAGTAAGCAATCAGGAAACAATCAATATGAATATAAATCGTAAGGATACAAGCAACAAGTTACAGTCATACAGATAAGTGGGAGGAGATGGGTGATAGGAACGATGAGAAAAACTAATAGTAATTGTAATGCAGCCTAGTGAATAGTTTGACAGTGGTGAGGGAATTATTTGTTTAGCAGAGTGATGGCGTTCGGGGAAAAACTGTTCTTGTGTCTAGTTGTCTTGGTGTGCAGTGCTCTATAGCGTCGTTTTGAGGGTAGGAGTTGAAACAATTTATGTCCAGGATGTGAGGGGTCAGTAAATATTTTCACGGCCCTATTTTTGACTCGTGCAGTATACAGGTCCTCAATGGAAGGCAGGTTGGCAGTAATTGTTTTTTCTGCAGTTCTGAGAATAAAAATAATAAACTAAGAAGTTTTTATTATGGTTGCATACTAAAATTCAGCATAAAACACCAGACAGCGAACATGTGACAAACGAAAACATTAAAAGAGAAAAACCAAAACTTCTGGCTTAGAACAATCTATCAGACCTTAATTACACCCGGGATTTCTGTACAACAATGGTGACTTCCATTCTCTTCGGTTGTGACTTAACTAGTTTCTCATTAACTGCCTGGAAATGTTGAAATATCAGAGCCATGGTATTTGCAATGAAGAGGTCCTTTGTTGCCATGCGCTGTGTAGAGATTTTGGGAGCGTTCCCTTCTTCGCAGAGATTAATTCTCTCTGAGCTCTTAATTTAGATGGAGTTTGTGTTCAGGGGATGAAGGCAGCTTCTATAATCTTCCTTCCCAGGATCTAACATCATTAGTGGCTGAAGTAGATTACTTAATGAGAAAGATCCATCATTTACGATAATGAGTTCCCTGGATAAGAATAAACCTTCAATGTTCTGTTGCTTGGAAGCTTTTTTCCTCCCAGGCTTATTGGACCAGAGTGAGTTTTTTTAAAAATTCCTCATCTGGACTGGAAGCTGAGAAAGTACCAGCTGTTATAATTGTACAGTTATTGTACAGTCAGGGATATTCATCATGAAAAAAAGGAGATAAACGCACATAAAAGCCAGGGAGTATGTAACACTTGGAGGAATTGAAGTTGGTTCTTCTGACGCCATGACAGGCAAGGCAAGGCAAAGCAAAATTTAAACAAAACAACAGTAGAGCTTTTGCTTAGAGTGGCTTGCCCTTCATGCATCCAATCCGCACAAATACGGAAAATGAAAAAAAAAGCATTGATTTGGAATGGGGTATAATATTGCTTCGTATTATTTGGGGTTAAAGAATGTTGATAGTCCTTGACCCAATGGGGCTCAGAGGCCGGACTCTGATTAGGTGGCTATATTTTTTGGGAGGGAGGGGGGAGATTACTTCTATTGGTCAGTTAAAGCCAGGCCCAAAGAACCAAGAATAACATGTGTTGTGAGGTGGAGACCTTTGATTCACCATTAAATGGCAGCAGAGAGATAATATATAGTTTTCTTTGGCGATAGCATCATGCTATGTCCACAAGGCGGGGAGGGAGGGAGGGAGGGAGGGAGGGAGGGAGAGAGAGAGAGAGAGAGAGAGAGAGAGAGAGAGAGAGAGAGAGAGAGAGAGAGAGAGAGAGAGAGAGAGAATATGAGAATGAACCAATTTGATTAAGGCATCAGGCTAGAAACCAGGAGATCATGAGGTCTAGCTCTATCTTAAGCACAATGCTAGCTATGGATAATCTTGACCCAGTCACTTTCTCTCAGACCTAAGAAAGAGACAATCTTCAGGCAGTCTCCAAGAATTGGACACAACACAGCTGAACGGAAGAAAAATGTATATCTCCGTGTAATTTTCAGATGCCAACTTTATTTTGAACAGCTCTATGTTTGATCTCTTTTGCTACTGAGTGTGTAACATATGCCTATTAAAACCTAAGAAAATAAATTTACGCTCCTGTTTTCCCCTTTTAATAAAATTGGATTTATCTCTTGTGAGATATGTCTATCTCATGATATGGGTGGAGGGGCTTATTTTCCTAATCATATGCCTCAACATTGCAGGGACAAGTGGTGGGATTACACAATTCATTTCCCTTTTTATTTGCCAATTAAATATATAGCTCTAACTCTTTTACATTGCAACAGCATCTTACAATTGTAAAGATTTCCCCTTTTAAATACCACAGATACTTCATCCTAAGAGGAATTATTGCATTCACAAGAAGATTCTGAAATTCAATTCTTTAACTGAAAATAGTAGAAATTAAGAGGAATTCTTAAACAAAAACCAGCCTGGTATAGTGATTCATTGGAGAGGTCAATGATGCTAGGAATGGTTAGTGGATCATGAAGAAGAAGTCAACGTTCCTAGGAATGGTTAGTGGATCATGAAGAAGTCAACGTTCCTAGGAATGGTTAGTGGATCATGAAGAAGTCAACGTTGCTAGGAATGGTTAGTGGATCATGAAGAAGTAGACAATGTTGCTAGGAATGGTTAGTGGATCATGAAGAAGAAGTCAACGTTCCTAGGAATGGTTAGTGGATCATGAAGAAGAAGTCAACATTCCTAGGAATGGTTAGTGGATCATGAAGAAGTCAACGTTCCTAGGAATGGTTAGTGGATCATGAAGAAGTCAACGTTCCTAGGAATGGTTAGTGGATCATGAAGAAGTCAACGTTCCTAGGAATGGTTAGTGGATCATGAAGAAGTCAACGTTGCTAGGAATGGTTAGTGGATCATGAAGAAGTAGACAATGTTGCTAGGAATGGTTAGTGGATCATGAAGAAGAAGTCAACGTTCCTAGGAATGGTTAGTGGATCATGAAGAAGAAGTCAACATTCCTAGGAATGATTAGTGGATCATGAAGAAGTCAACGTTCCTAGGAATGGTTAGTGGATCATGAAGAAGAAGTCAACGTTCCTAGGAATGGTTAGTGGATCATGAAGAAGTCAACATTCCTAGGAATGGTTAGTGGATCATGAAGAAGAAGTCAACGTTCCTAGGAATGGTTAGTGGATCATGAAGAAGAAGTCAACATTCCTAGGAATAGTTAGTGGATCATGAAGAAGTCAATGTTCCTAGGAATGGTTAGTGGATCATGAAGAAGTAGACAATGTTGCTAGGAATGGTTAGTGGATCATGAAGAAGAAGTCAACGTTGCTAGGAATGGTTAGTGGATCATGAAGAAGTAGACAATGTTGCTAGGAATGGTTAGTGGATCATGAAGAAGAAGTCAACGTTGCTAGGAATGGTTAGTGGATCATGAAGAAGTAGACAATGTTGCTAGGAATGGTTAGTGGATCATGAAGAAGAAGTCAACATTCCTAGGAATGGTTAGTGGATCATGAAGAAGAGGTCAACATTCCTAGGAATGGTTAGTGGATCATGAAGAAGTCAACGTTCCTAGGAATGGTTAGTGGATCATGAAGAAGTAGACAATGTTGCTAGGAATGGTTAGTGGATCATGAAGAAGAAGTCAACGTTGCTAGGAATGGTTAGTGGATCATGAAGAAGTCAACGTTGCTAGGAATGGTTAGTGGATCATGAAGAAGAAGTCAACGTTCCTAGGAATGGTTAGTGGATCATGAAGAAGTCAACGTTGCTAGGAATGGTTAGTGGATCATGAAGAAGTCAACGTTCCTAGGAATGGTTAGTGGATCATGAAGAAGAAGTCAATGGTGCTAGGAATGATTAGTGGAAGAAGAAGAAGGGGCAAGAAAAGAACATGCTGGCTTGATACCATCAAAGCTGTACAAAGGTGACCATCCAACAACTGAAAGAAGTTGTGCTTGACAATGTAGCATGGAAAGCCCTTGCCTATAAAGTTGCCAAGAGTCCCGCACGACTGAACGGTTAAAACTAAAACGTGTGTGTGTGTGGGGGGGTTCTGGCTCCACACACCAACACGGTGTTCATCATTACGTCCACCCATTTGTAATTCTCCAAAGTGCTTTCTTGGGAACAATACGGTCCCTGACCTTACTGCAAAGAGGTGCCCACCTTGATTGGCAAAGTGGAAAGATCAGAGAAGCTGGTCGTCTCCATCTGGTGTGGAACCCATAATAAATACTTGCTCGTTCCTGGCTGTTCATTCTTGTTCTACTGGTTTGGGCTTGCATTGAAGCTCCATTCTTAGCAAGCACTTGGCCTAAGCTGACACAATTATCTGCCTTATTTAAGAAATCTCTTTGTGGGATCAGGAATTAAGAGTGTAAGGCGTGCCACTTTTGAGCTTTCAAGTGCCACTGAGAGATTGGAAGGAGGCAGCAGTCTGGGAGAGCTCTGTCTCTTTCGGTCAACAGTCATGGCAAAGCCTGACTTGAATCCCAGCTGAGCCCCATTTCTGCTTGCACAAATGCAATTTCTTTGTTTGTATTGACATCAAAGAGTTGTTACAAAGGCAAAAGGAGATTGTTGGACCACCGCTTTCTGGATGGTTAGGAAATCATCATGACGTTTAAAGTGCAAGAGCTCACATTTATAAAAGACATTTATGATAGAGGATGATGACAAGGATTTTCCCTAGTTATTGAGAGACTTGGAGAAGATGGGAAAGGGGCAAAGAAGCAGGATAACTAGCATTGTGTTGGCAATGTTGATGAAGACGTAGAAGGATAGATATTGGATATGTAAAATCACTTGTTCTTCAAGGTCCTGCTACTTGCTGCAAGAATGATTGCTTAGATGACTCTCTGCACAGATATTTGCAAATAAAATAATTATTACCAGCAGGTAAGTCTGCAATGCTCATAGCTGGATAAATCCAATCCTATTATTTTTTTGCAACTTGAGGAATATCTGTCTAGGTGCTAGCAGAATTCCAAGTGTGGTTGTTGTTGTTGTTGTTGTTGTTGTTGTTGTTGTTGTTGTTGTTGTTGTTGTTGTTGTTGTTGTTGTTGTTGTTATTATTATTATTATTATTATTATTATTATTATTATTATTATTATTATTATTATTATTATTATTATTATTATTATTATTATTATTATTATGAAAAAAATATAGACTTTTTTTTTAAAGTCCATGAAAGCAAGTAAGAGGGATTTTAGCTTCAGGCATCAGTTGATCCTAAGGAATAGGTAACAAGTTTAGTTAGAAATATTGCATGAGATTAACTTTTATTTTGACAGGGTGTGTGTTTAAGCTTACTTTTTCGGAGTATAAGACGCACGTTTTAATTTGGGTGCGTCTTATACACCGAATGTAGCCCCACCCAGCCACCCCCACTCTTTGGCCTCTGCCTGCCAGCAATTCGCCTCTTTGCAGCAAACAGGGCAAAGCCTGATTACCACAAGAAAAGATTATTTGCCTCCCGACCTACAGCTGACTGAGGCTTGCAAGCCATGGTAAAATGAAACTAACTATGGTGGCTGTAATGAGACAAATTGCTGGGAGATAATCTGCTGGCAATGTTAGACCGCTGAAATTGCAAAGAGGTAAGCTATAGCTGCTGTGGCCTAGAGGTAGAGCTCTTGCCTCACAATCCGGAGGTTGTGAGTTCTGTCCTAGGTAGAGGCAGATTCTGTTAATGTTATTTTGTTAAATGTTTGTAGAGTGTTCAAATTATTAGACTTATTTTTTAAAGACTGCTTTATTATTTTTCTAGACAACTTAACAATATGAAGAAGCTTTTTAAAATAAATGCTTGCTCGGAAGAGGCCCAGTACTATTGTATCTTCTTTTAAATAGCAGAGAATACTTCCAGAAAGCCACATCAATTTTAAAGATCTGTAAAAGTATAATCTGAAATGTCCTGTTTTAGTATTAAGTATTAGTATTAATACAATAAGTATTAGTATTGAAATAAGGCAGCTGAGTTAAACCCTGACTTAGTCATGTTTGGAGTAGATCTATTTAAATAATTAGTAGGAGGTAGTGTGATTACATTTAAGAAAACTTTCTGGGATTAATATACTGCCATAATGTACATTTCTCCAATTCGTTGCTATTTCTATGGGTCAGGCACACATGCACAGAAATACACAGCAAACAGTGTATATCATCTGTACTGTTTGCTGTTTGGCAAATTGCTGGGAGGCAGAGGCCTTTTTTCCTTGTTTTCCTCCCCCAAAACTAAGGTGCGTCTTATACTGCGGTGCGTCTTATACTCTGAAAAATACGGTAAGTTGTTGTCTCTGATGACTATTGTCTCTGCACAGTCTCAGTCCTTATGCAAATTGGCCCCTCTACATATTATCATCTCATGTTTAGATTAATAGCAGATCTACCATCCAGGGAACTGCTCAGAACTTCATAGTATTTATACACGTGGTCCTTGATTTACAACCACAACTCATCATCTTCTTCTTTCAACGACCCCATAATCCCTTGCAGGGTGGAGTCTAGGCAACTGAATGGAGCTGAGTGTTTGCTGGCCGGATGCCCTTCCTGTCACCAATGCGGAGTTTGTTTCCACAGATATATTCTCATTATGCCCAGAGAGAGAAATATCTGCCTCTACCTAGGATCAAACTCACAGCCTCCTGATTGTGAGGCAAGATCTCCACCTCTAGGCCACCACTCTACACCACTCGACGTACGAGCACAACTGAGCCCCAAATTTATGTTGCTAAGTGAGACATTTGTTAAGTGAGCTTTTGCCCCATTTTATAACCTTTCTTGCCGCAGTTCTTAATTGAATCACTACAGTTGCTAAGTTATTTAACTTGGTTGTTAAATGAATTTGGTTTCCCCATTGACTTTGTTTGTCAGAAGGTCGCAAAAAGGGATCACATGACCCTGCGATACTGCAACCTTCATAAATATGAGTCAGTTGCCAAGCATCTGAATTTTGATCAGGTGACCTTGGGGATGCAGCAACGGTCGTAAGTGTGAAAAACGGTCGTAAGTCCTTTTTTAGAGCTGTCGTAACTTTGAATGGTCAGTAAATGAACTGTTGGTAAGTCGAAGAATATCTCTACTGTACTGCATCTATTTCCTAGATGATATCTTTTGAAAACCCTATGCTTTTCTCCTTTATCAATAAATGCTTTGCATGTGATGCAAGTTGCAAAATATTTTTTACATTTTTTCCCTTCCAATAAAACTCGATCATCTCTTTGGAGATTGGCCTGTTTCCCCTACAGGCAAGAGGAAAGTTTGATGTTAATGGTCACACACCTCAGTGCTACAAGGGCCAGGAGATGGTGCTATAGAACCTATGTGCCTTTTATCATCTTCCTCCCACGGGGGAGAGCCTTCTCTGTGGGAGCCCCATCTCTCTGGAACCAACTCCCACCAGAGATCCGGACTATCCCCACTCTACTGGCCTTCCGCAAAGCCATAAAGACATGGCTCTTCCGGCAGGCGGGGTGAAGAAGATCGGATTCCCCCTGGATGAATGGTTTCTTTTTTTAAAATTATGTAATGTTTTAAATTGTTTTTTATATATTGTATTGTTCTTATCCCTGCTGTACGCCTCCCTGAGTCCTACGGGATTGGGCAGCCTATAAGAACTTTTAGATTTAGATTTATTATTAGAGTTGGAAGGGACCTTGTAGGTCATCTAGTCCAACCCCCTGCTCAAGCAGGAGTTCCTACACCATTTGAGACAGATGGCAGTCCAGTCTCTCCTTGAAGGTCGCAAGTGTTGGGGCTCTCACGACCTCTGCTGGCAAGCTGTTCCACTGGTTGATCGCTCTCACCGTCAGACAGTTTCTCCTCACTTCCAGGTAGAATTTCTCCTTGGTCAGCTTCCATCCGTTATTCCTTGTTTGGCTTTCTGGTGCCATAGAGAACAGCCTGGCCCCCTCCTCTCTGTGGCAGCCCCTCAAGTATTGGAACACTGCTATCATGTCTCCCCTGGTCCTTCTCTTCGCTAGACTGGTCAAGCTCAGTTCCTGCAACCGCTCTTTGTATGTTTTATTTTCCAGACCCTTTATCATCCTGGTTGCTCTCTTCTGCACTTTCTCTAGAGTTTCAATGTCTTTTTTGTAGTGTGGTAACCAAAACTGGATGCAGTACTCTAGGTGTGGTCTGACCAAGGCTTTATAGTACCTCTCTGGTCCTTGATTGTATCCCTCTATTAAATTAAATTTCTCCTTTTACGTGTCAGTAAGCTCAGTTCTTTTTACTTGTCTACGCAGGCTTGGAGAGCCCCATCACATGGGGTATTTTTATTTATTTATTTATTTATTTATTTATTTATTTATTTATTTATTTATTTATTTATTTATTTATTTATTTATTTATTTATTTATTTATTCATTTATTTATTTATTCATTCATTCATTCATTCATTCATTCATTCATTCATTCATTTATTTATTTATTTATTTATTTATTTATTTATTTATTTATTTATTTATTTATTTATTTATTAATTATTTGTTTGTCAAACCTGTACAAGATAACAGGTATTTGTATAAACATAACATAAGCAAAGTAAGTACAGATAAATGAAGACAATAAGACAGTAAGACAGGGACGGTAGGCACAGTGGTGCGCTTATGCACGCCCCTTACCGACCTCTTAGGAATGGGGTGAGGTCGACTGTAGACAGTCTAAGGTTAAAGTTTTTGGGGGTTTGGGGAAGAAACCACAGAGTCAGGTAGTGCATTCCAGGCATCGATCACTCTGTTGCTGAAGTCGTATTTTCTGCAGTCGAGTTTGGAGCGGTTTACATTAAGTTTGTATCTATTGTGTGCTCGTGTATTGTTGCGGTTGAAGCTGAAGTAGTCATTGACAGGTAGGACATTGAGGTAGATGATTTTGTGAACTACATTTAGATCAGATCGAAGGCGACATACTTAAATAATAAGGGTACTTAGATCTGGCCCGCGGGGCCGCCCTGGAAACAGCGAAGGACTGGCCCGCGGTACTTCTGCCAGTGAAAACGGGAACCTGAGCTCCGTTTTCGGCTGCCACGGCCTCCTGCAACCCTCTGCCAGTGGGAGGGCGCACAAGCTCCGTTTTCACTGGCAGAGGATTGCAGGAGGCCGTGGCAGCCGAAAATGGAGCTTGGGAGCCCATTTTCGCTGGCAGGGCGCTCAGGCCGACACAGGCATCCCCAACAGCAGTGACATCAAGCTGGCCATGTCCAACCTGGTCAGCCCCTATCCCCACCCCCGCAAGGTCAAACACAACCCTGATGTGGCCCTCAATGGAATAGAGTTTGACACCCCTGATCTAGCTGCTTTGCTTTCTAAGCATCTAGATGTTGGCTTCAGCTGGCTTTTTTTTTAATCTTTGATTTCTCACCCCCCAAGCTTTGAGGTCTTCCTCAATTATTCTTCTATGTGTCCAGAATGTTTAGGTATTTGCTTCATTGACCAGCAGCAGGATGAATGCACTGAAATTACACTGCGGATGTGTGAAACGTTGGAAGATCTAAAAGAACAAGTTAGGAACAGATCATTATAGTGAAAAATCTACCTATGCAGTTGCTAGGACACCTTGATGACAATAACTAGTCAATGTCAAGGTGCGTTGTTGTCTGGTCTGACATTCCAGACCTCCTCCCCCCTTCCCCCCCCTATACTATGTGGCAGCTGAGAAACAGAAAGATGGCTGTGGCGGGCCTGGTCTGTTTCGAAGTTGACAGTCAATCAATCAAGCAAGCAAGCAAGCAAGCAAGCAAGCAAGCAAGCTATCTAGCAAGCAAGCAAGCTAGCAAGCTAGCAAGCTAGCAAGCAAGCAAGCAAGCAAGCTAGCAAGCAAGCAAGCATGCAAGCAAGCAATATTAGTACTTCTAATGGGAAACATGGTTTTATTTCATTTAATATTGAGTTGTAGCCCAAGGTATTCTCAAGAATTTCCCCCAGCACTATGGGAGGCTATCCACAGTTATTTGTATTGTGTACCACAATAAACTTAATATAAGCAAAAAGCAAAAAATATATGTATTCTTTTATCTTCATGTGGTAGCCCAGAGACTACCATATGAGGACAAATCATGCTTTGCAAAGATCGCTTGGAGGTGGGAGATACTTCTAATATAATCTACCAGATCCCCTGTGGATCGGATTGCCCCTGTGGCTATGTAGGATAGACGGGGATGAAGCTAACCATCAAATTGCAAGGACACAAGCGAGTGGTCAGACGAGGAGACCCGAACTCATTAGTAGCCTCATATTGCAATGAACAAGGACATACATTCAATTTCGCAGCTACTAAGATTGTTGGCCGAGCAGGTTCAAAGATAGCCAGGGAAATGATTGAAGCCTGGGAAACAGGCCCCTTGTTAATCAACAGGAATTTACCTGTTGATTGATTTACCACCATCTTATCTGTTACTTAGGAGCTGAAGACTTGGCAGCACAAGGAAACAATAACCAACAACTTAATAGCCAGCCACCAACACCCCAATCAACCAATAAAAAGCTACACCCAACCAGGCACCACATAAATACTAGAATAGCTCAAAGCACACATTATGTTGGAACGCATTCTCGGGGAACCAAAGCACACATTCTGGTGTGCTTTGGTTCTCCGAGAATGGGTTCAGCATAAGTCCAGAAGCTCAGAAGACTAAACCTGTGGTCCCAGTGACTGACCCAGATTGGATCCTGCAATATTATATTTCTGAAACTCCCTTTATCTTAACAAAGGAAGTCTTTGCCGAATTTAGTTTCTACCTCTAGCATAGCTGGATTGCGAAATCTTGAGCATTATCATACTAGCATGTGAGATGAGTGCAAATATTTAGGTAGAACATTTTTAGCACTGCATTCTTAAAATACTGGAATTTAAATTAATATTTTACCTTCATTTAACTGTCTAGTCCCCATGTCAGGGGTGGGTTCTAACTTACCTCGCCGCTGGTTCGCTTCCTCCTGTGCCGGGTGGGCGCGCATGCACTGCATGCCGCACGGCCACGCCGCACAAGCACGTGCATGCGCAGTGCCAAAAACCAAGCTTCTGCACATGCACAGAAGCGAAAAACAGCTTATGCACATGCGCAGAAGCCAAAAACAAAATGGCTGCACTGTAGGCATTAGAGCCTGTTTGGAGGAGTGGAAATTCCCACTACCGGTTCTAAAAAACTGGTCCGAACCGGGAGCAACCCACCTATGCCCCATGTTGTTTCCCATACCTGCTTTCAAAACTCAGATACCATTTTAACTTCATAATCCTGCTAATCTTTAAACAATTCAGATAATATTTCATCCATTCCTGCAGCTTTGTTAGCAATATTGTCTAGGGCCCATTTAATTTCATCTTACGGAATCTCTCTGAATTTAGTTCAGCGATCAAATCGGCATCCATAAAATTGATAAAACTGAGATCTTTTACGCATTCATAAAATTAATTTAGATATTTTTATACAGTTCTTCCATGTATATGTGCCATCTCTTCTTTATAGCTGCCTTGGTCTGTAGATCTTATGTTTTTTTTTTCCCCTCTCCTTGATTTTGCCCATCTTTGCATAAAATGTTCCCTTGATTTTCTTAAATAATTCTCTTGCCCTTTCAATTCAATTGTTATCCTCAATTTGTTCACATTGCTTATTTAGATGTCATTAGCTGGGCAACATGCTCTCTTGCCTACTGCTTACCATGTTAGTATAGACATTTTGCCTTTTAGGATGTATTTGTTTAATGATATCATACATTTTGCTCCAAGTCTTCAGGCAGTTTATGGAACAAATCCAATCCATATTTTCCTCAGTATTTAATAACATGGCACATTGCCGAAGCTGTACCTTGTTGGTTTGATGATTGCATTTGTTTTCTTTAGTTAAAGTTGTAATTTTGCATGGTGTTTATGATTATGATAGGAGCTGTGTCTGGACCAGGTCTTGTTTTGGCTCACTAAATAAAACTTCCCCGCCTTTGCTTGAAGATATATAGTCAATTTGGTTTCAGTGTTGTTCATGTGGTGATCTTCAGTATGTATTCTTGAAACACAGTATTTGTTATGAGTATATTTGGCATAACACTATTAATCTGGCTCCTGCTTCAGTTTGTACACTGAAACAATTCTTTTCCCCATTTCCAGATGCTATATTACTTCCAACTTTAATATTCTAGTCTTTTGTAATTACTAGAACATCTTTTTCTTGGGTATTATGTTGACAAGGTGTTGAAAATCATTAGAGAACTATCTGACTGCTGCTTCCTCTGCATTTATGGAAGGAGTATAAACTCGAATCACTGTAATATAGGTAGTCCTTGGCTTATGGCAGTAATTGAGCCCGGAATTATGCTTGTAAACTATATTGGTTGTTAAGCAGGTCGTCATGTGACCTACCCATTTTACAACATTTAAGCAAACATTGTAGCCACAGATGTTAAACAAACTCATTGTTCGAATGGGTGTTTTACTACATGCTTCACATAATGGGACTAGCCTTTGTAGCAACTATCTGTTTCCTCACATTCTGAAATACATAGCGTTGGGATTAATTTTATCTTACACTGCTTTCTTTCCAAGGTGTTGCTAGCCGTTCCTGCCCTCCTGTAAAGTATCACATGTGCAGCAACCAGGCCTTGACCTTACCAAGAATGATGGACTTGCATGAAAGCTGGAATTTAGACGATTTCAACTGGCTGACCCATGATGCAGTTCTTCATGTTGTCAACGCTTTGAAAGGTATGTGTAGTTCAAGAATGTGATATTTCCCCTCCGCCCCCATTTTTTCCCCCACTCTTACCCTTAGCTCCAGGTAAGGCATGAAGGAGAAAAATAATTTTTGCATCTTTTCCTGAAGAAACACTTTTTTTTAATAGTCCTGATTTTGGTGCATTCCAACTGCAGGGTTCTCCAGATTGACTATATAATCAATAAAACGATCGAGTCAACAATTAAACTCCGGTGTGCAGGTGGTCCTGACCCAGGGATGGGTTGCTCTCTTACCTTGCTACTGGTGCGCTGTGCGCGCATCACCATGTTTCATGTGCGCGCGCGCTCGCTATGTGCGGCCCCCTTGTGCGATTTTGCTTCTGCACATGCGCGGAAGCAAAATCACGCCGAAATCTCATGAGGGGACGCGTGCATATGTGCGATTTTGGCGATTTTTTGCTTCCGCGCATGCTTGGAAGCAAAATCTCACTGAAATCTCTTGCGCGCATCCCCTTGCGAAATTTTGGTGTGATTTTGCTTCCGCACATGCGCAAAAGCAAAAAATTGCCGAAAAGTTCACGAAAACAGATGGCGGCTCCTAGGGACCGGCAACCAACCGCACCGGGTCGGTAACCTCTTGATGACGTCACCAGCCCACCGCTACCGGTTCGATAGAGTGGACCGCGCCGGTAGGAACCCACCACTGTCCTGACCTTGACTTAGGACCACAATTGAGGCCAACATTTCTGTTGCTAAGTTGTTAAGTGAACTTTGCCCCATTTTACGACCTTTCTTGCCATAGTTGTGAGGTGAATCACTGCAATTGTTAAGTAACATGATGTGGCTAGATGTATCTGGCTTCCCCATTGGCTTGCTTGTCACGCGGTCGCAAAAGGGGATTACATGACCCCGGGACACTGCAACCGTCATAAATACATGCCAGTTGCCAAGGGTCCAAATTTTGATCACGTGACCAGGAGGGTGTTGCAAGTGTCGTAAGTGTGAAAAACGATCATAAGTCACTTTTTTGAGTGCCACTGTAACTTCAAACGGTCACTAAATGAATGGTTGTAAGTACCGTATTTTTTGGAGTATAAGACGCACCTTTTTCCTCCCTAAAAGTGGCTGAAAATTCAGGTGCGTCTTATACTTCGAATGTAGCTTTTTTTTCCAGCCCTAACTAGGTGCTAACAGATCTTCCCAGCTCTTACCTTGCAGGCTTTTTCATTGTTACTCTCTCCAAAGAATGTTTTCCAGCCCTAAGTCTTTGCAGGGTTTTTTTTCATTGCTCTACTTACTCCAAAGAAGTTGCTTTCTAGCCCTAACCAGGTGCTAACGATCTTCCCAGCTCTTATCGGCTTGCAGGCTCTTTCATTGTTACTCTCTCAGAAGAAGGTTTTCCAGCCCTAAGTCTTCGCAGGGTTTTTTTTCATTGCTCTACTTGCTCCAAAGAAGTTGTTTTCTAGCCCTAACCAGGTGCTAATGATCTTCCCAGCTCTTACTGGCTTGCATGCTGTTTCATTGTTACTCTCTCAGAAGAATGTTTTCCAGCCCTAAGTCTTCGCAGGGTTTTTTTTTCATTGCTCTACTTGCTCCAAAGAAGTTGTTTTCTAGCCCTAACCAGGTGTTAACGATCTTCCCAGCTCTTACTGGCTTGCAGGCTCTTTCATTGTTACTCTCAGAAGAAGGTTTTTTTAAGTCCTAACCAGGAGATAAAATAATGTGCTGAAGCTGACCAGACTAAGGATGCTAGCCAGATGAATACCTGGTAGGCAGATTGTTTTCCCCTATTTTCCTCCCCAAAAACTAAGGTGCGTCTTATACTCCGGTGCATCTTATACTCCGAAAAATACGGTAATTCCTTCCTTCCTTCCTTCCTTCCTCCTTCCTCCCTCCTTCCTTCTCTCCTTCTCTTTCACATCAATTATTAAAATACAAACTAACCTAAAGAAAAAAAGGGAAAGGTAATAACAAAAATTAAGTGACCAAAAATGCATATATCGAACAAATATAACAAAAAGGACCCCCGACTTTATTTTAGTACAGAGGTATTAACAACACAACAACCTTTCCCTAAGTTTAAATAAATAACTCTCCTCTATAAAATATCTTAAAAGACTAACAGCCACTATACCAAAAAAAAACCAAGTCATAATTTCATCTAGCAAATAACAACTCATCAAGTGTAAACAACCTTATATTTGAAAAGCTACAACATTTCTCTATTCACATCCTGAATCTCACAATGCAATTTTCCCCTTCCTTCCTTTACCAACAAAGGAGGGTCTTGCCTGAAAGGATTTCTTAGCTTACAGTTCTACTCGGGACTTGGGTTTCTTTTATCTGATTTGTTTTTTTTGATGACCCAGGGCACCGCACAGAGATAACAGAAATAGCTGGCAGTTCAAACAATCCCTTTTAGTGCTCCAAATCTCCCCCAAACAAATCTCAAACAGCCTCTGGTCGCAATTAGCCCAGCGCTGTCTGCACCAAGGCTGCACAGCAATAAATCCCAAATTTATTTAGCAAAACACCAACAAAGCAAGGAGTTCAGGGTGCAAAAGATACAGATAATCAGTCCAGAACGCAACAGAGGAATGCAAGGATTTTTGGCAAGTTCAAACGTCAGCATACAACACTCCAGGAACTCATTATTTGTTCCCGACAAATGCCCCTCCCCACAGCATCTCCTTAAGTCTCATTCCCCAGGTGTGCCTGGTGAAGCTGGGCGGGGCATTCTCCTCATGAGTGGCCTCCTCCATCGGAGCTGATCCCACCTCCTCTGCACTCTCCAAGCCCTTGCATCAGAAGGGGGTGGTTCATGCTTCTCGGTTGAGCTCTGTTCTTCCCTGCCTGCAGGCCTTGCTAATTCCGAACAGCCTGGCCTGGCCTGACTCTGCCCTTCCCCAGTTTCCTCCAAGGCCAACGGAGCTGCCCTCTCACTCGCTGTCAGTTCTTGTTCCAGCTCATCTTCCGCAGCAGAGTCATACTCCGACAGGGGCAAGAAAGTTTTGGTAGCAGTTCTTCTTCCTGTCCTTCAGAGTCATTCCTTCTGCCCAAGATCCTGGAAGCAGATATTTTTATGGCACCACCTGCCTAATGGAATAACATCCCCCCTGGAAGTGTGGCTCTTTCTCATCCTTATTTAAAGGGTTAAAGGTAAAGGTTTCCCCTAGCCAGTTGTGTCGGACTCTAAGGTCAATGCTCATCTCTGTTTCTTGGCTGAGGGAGCCAGCATTTTCTGAAGATGTTTAAGTAGTCATATGCACAGCATGGCTATATGCCAAGGCACACAGAACAGAGGTGGGCTCCTGCCGGTACGCTCTTACCTGTTGGTCGCCGCAGAACTGAAGAAGCCAGTGGCGTTCGCGGCGCGGGACTTCCCCCGCCCGCCTGGACGCCGCCATTTGCGTTCTTTTGCCCTCTGCGCAAGCAGAACGCTTTGCGCATGCGCAGAGGGCAAAAGAATGCAAATGGCGGCATCTAGGCGGGCGGGGGAAAGCGGGCGGGGGAAGCCCCGCACCACGAATGCCACCGGCTTCGGTTCTGCGGCGACCAACAGGTAAGAGCGTACCGGCAGGAACCCACCTCTGACACAGAATGCTGTTACCTTAACACCGAAGTGGTACCTATTTATCTACTTGCATTTTCATGCTTTCGAACTGCTAGGAGGGCCAAAGCTGGGGCAAGTAACAGGAGTTCACCCCATTGTGCAGCATTTGGGTCTTGAACCTGGGCTGTCAGCTTTTCAGCTGACAAGCTCAGCCGTTGCACTTCCTCATTCTTATTTAAATGGGCCTTTAAAACCTGGCCCTTAAAACATCTAGCCTTGAGTTAAGATATGGTGCAGGTCGTACAGAGGTATGTGTTATGCTAAAATAATATTTTTTTTGTTTGCTTATTAGATTTATTATAGCTCTACTCCAGAAATCTCTGGGCAGCGGCAACATCCACTATACAATTTATGCAAATAATAAAATAAAAATAAAAATAAAATAACCACTTGAGGTGCAGGGAGAAAAGTAAACGTGATTTCCTTCCCAGGCAGTCTGTATCATAATGGAAACTTGTCAAGATTTCAAAGTGTAGCTTGGCAACAGCTGGAGGACACACATTTCACATTCCCTTCTTACTGGATTCAAAACTTCTTTACTTCACTCACCTCAATAGCAAAGGTCTCCAACCTGGTTTATCTCCAGATGTGTTGGACCGCAGCTCCCATGATTTCCAGCCAGCAGAATGAAAATGCTGAGAATTAGAGCAATACATTTGGGATAGCATCAGTTTCACTCGGGCTGCTCTGGGAGAAGACATACATGCAGCACGTGTGACTCTCTGCTCTCTGTTCAGAACATCCTGCCTGAAATGTATATATCTATATCTAGATATTGGATTCAGTACAAATCAGGTCATTTAGGACAGGTAGGTAGACCACAACGCTTCTAAATGTAAGATTACAAAAAAAAAAAAAGGATTGAGATGTTAATGCCTCTTTCCTCATCGAATATGCCATCTTTGGTTGCCTAGCAACTGATACAAGGCCAGTTGGATTGCAAGAGAGAACGCTGTTGATAGGCAAGAGTTGCTGTGTCAATTCAGGTGGGTTCACGACCGAAATGTTCCATCCAGCTGTGGAATCCAAAGCCACGGATGCGTCTTCTGAGGTCAGCTTGGGGCTTCGGTGAAGAAAGAAGATGGGAGCAGGGAAACCCTGCCAAAATAAGGAGGTGAGGAAGTGTCCACCCTGCTGTTCGGGTGAACCTCATAGCTCCATCCGGCATAAAGTTTGTTGGGTGAGGATCTTCTGTGTGTGTGTGTGTGTGTGTGTGTGTGTGTGTGTGTGTGTGTGTGTGTGTGTGTGTGTGTGTGTGTTTTCCTGCACTAAAGCAATGAGGTTTTTTTCCCCTAGCTGAAGTTCGTTTCCATTTAATGTAATTATTACAGTAATAATTAATTAGATGACATGGAATTTTTGGGACAGCATGCCGACGGTGCCGGCAAAGCACCGCAAAGAGGGAGTTCTAAACAGATGCCATTCTGCTTTTATCTCCCCAGACACTGAAGCTCCCCAAGTTATTCCAACAGTTTTTGGGGTCCATCACTTGGGTAAGTAAGTGCATGGTGTATTGTCCTTTTGATCTTTGCAATTCTCTAGGTTTTTGGTTGCATTTAGATTGTGCACGGCTAAATTACTGAAAACAGATGACACCTCCAGGTATGTTCTGATGTTTACATGCCTTGGTTTATTATTATTATTATTTTTAAATGGATTACTTATGTTATAAAGGGGTTCGGGCATATCGGTTCTCTGTTCATATTTTTGTTGTTGTTGTTGGTCATTATCCTGAAATCTTAGCTCAAGAATCCATTTTGTTCCTGAGGAAAAAAAAAAGCAGCAAAGACAGAATCTCAGAAAAAAGCTAGACATAAAAATAACATGCTCTGCTAGAAATACCTGGGCATTTTTTCCCCTTTTGATTTATATGTCAGGAAATTGCTCCAATCCCTATTTGATACTCAAGTAATTTCCTATCCAATTTGACCTTGATCCAATTTTTCTATGAAGTGGCTAATTTAGAGCTTTGGAGTTCAATCCTAAAACATTCTATCCTCCGAGATAGAACGATTAATTAAAATAATATTCAGGCATGCCTCGTAATATCTTTTCTTTTGTACAAATCGCTGTCACTAGTGTGGTTTTAGTCATTTTAATACCTATAAACTAAGCAACGAAACGTCTTCGTGAAGTTCTTTTCCTTCATGTAGATTAAGCTATTAATTCCTATGTTTTGTCCCGAGACTCTC
The DNA here is from genome assembly GCA_023053685.1 of Diadophis punctatus similis. Taxonomy (NCBI): domain Eukaryota; kingdom Metazoa; phylum Chordata; class Lepidosauria; order Squamata; family Dipsadidae; genus Diadophis; species Diadophis punctatus. The sequence goes on along the minus strand of JALIGW010000016.1, from coordinate 14,348,529 downwards.
AAAGCCAATCTCTCTGAATCCCATGGCATATGTCCTCTTTGACTAAATTTCTAGCTGCTCTGTAGTTTTTAAGACTTGACCCAGTTTATTAGATTTCCAAGATGATCTGTCATGATCCCTTCTAGGACAACAGTCCTCCATTTCTTTATGGGAGCCTTCCGTTGGCTAGAAAGGAATGAGGAACTTGAATCCACCCAGATGTTATTGAGAACTCCCAACATTGTTGATCCTTGCTATATTTATTTAGAATGAATGAAGGGACCGTGGAGGTCTTCTAGTCCAGCCCCCTGCTGAAGCAGGAGAACCTACCATTTGAGATAAGTGACTGTCTAGGCAAGTGATGCGAACTTTTGGCTCGGGTGCCAAAAGGGCGTGCGTGCGCACAACAGCACATACGCGTGCCCATAACCACAATGCAATGCCCTCCCCCGTGCATGCGCACAACAACCGTGCTATCCTCACGCGCATGCATGCAACCCCCCTCGTACTGCCCCCCCACATGCGCACAGGCCTCACTGAAGCCTCCGGACTTCCGGTTGGCCCGTTGGGCCATTTTTCGCCGTCCCCAGAGTTCAGGAAAGCCTCCTGAAGCCTGGGGAGGGCAAAAAAACGGCCCAATGGGCCAACCGGAAATTCGGAAACAAACTTCTGGTTGGCCCGTTGGGCCGTTTTTAACTGTCCCCAGGCTTCAGGAGGCTTTCCTGAAGCCTGGGGAGAGCAAAAACGGCCCAAAAGGCCAAAAATCAGCTGGCCAGTGCGCACATGCATGCTGGAGCTGATATAGGGCAACGCCTCGCGTGCCCTCAGATATGGCTCCGCGTGCCACAGGTTCCCCATCACTGGTCTAGGCTCTTCTTAAAAACCTCCAGTGATGGAGCGCCCACGTTTTCTGTAGGCAAGCTGTCTGACTGGTTAATTGTCCTCACTGTTAGGAACTTTCTCCTTAATTCCAGGTTGCTTCTCTCTTTGATTAGTTTCCAACCATTGTTTCTTGCCCTGACCTATGGTGCTTTGTAGAATGATTTGACCCCCTCTTCTTTGTGGCAGCCCCTCAAGTAATGGAATACTGCTATCATGTCACCTCTAATTCTTCTTTTCTTTAGGCTAGCCAAACCCAAATCCTGCAGCCATTCTTGTTTTGGAGCTGCTAGAAACAATAGTCTAGAACAGTGTTGGCTAACCTATGGCACGGGTGCCACAGATGGCACGCGGAGCCATATCTGCCGGCACACGAGCCGTTGCACTGGTTCAGCTCCAGCATGCATGTGCGTGCACGCCAGCTGATTTTTGGCTTGCGTGGAGGCTCTGGGAGGGTGATTTTGGCCTCCGGAGGGCCTCTGGGGTGCCGGGGAGAGCGTTTTCGCCCTCCCCAAGCTCTAAGAAAGCCTCTGGAGGCTGGGGAGGGCAAAAAATGGGCCTACTGGGCCCACTGGAAGTCAGGAAACGGGGGAGTGGGGGGGTCACGCACACATGCACAGGGGGGTGAGGCAAGTGGGGGGCTTTGAATTATGAGTGTGGGCACGCACGCGTGTGCAATAGCGCGTGCGCGCACTATTTCGGCACCCGAGGAAAAAAAGGTTCGCCATCACTGGTCTAGAAGGTTCCAGATTCCTTATTCTTAGCCTAGAAAGATCCACTGATGGTGTACTGAAAAAGAAAGCTAGATTCCCTGGGAGAGCATGTGATTCGTTCAATCAAAATCTGGGTTCCACAATCAATGTACTTTTCACCGTGCTAACTCTGGTGCCTCACATGGATTTGTATACTATGTAGGAGTTTTTATATATAAGTTATTTTGCCCGAAGAGTATATTTTAGTCAAGAAGGGTTCGGGACAAGGTGCTATCGCAGACTCTCAAAGTAGCCTGAATCATTCAGTCACTTTTAAAATAGCTGCATTGTTGTGGCCTGAGAGCCACAACAATGGCTCTCAGGTGGCACACGGAGCCATATTGGAGGGCACGTGAGGCGTTGCCCTATGTCAGCTCAAGCGGCATGCGCGTGCTGGCCAGCTGATTTTCGGCGATTCATATGGCTTTCCATTGGGAATTTATGTTAAAGTTGTTAGGCAGATGTTGTGCATGTGCCAGTGGGGGCTTCGCTTCCTGGATTTGAGTCTTCCTGCATGCACTGGTGGGAATACGTTGTTCATAATACATAACCCTGTAGAGTTAGATCCTTTGAGTAAGAATATGAGGAACGTCATACCAAGAAGCACCAAGCTATAAAAGGCCGAAGGTCATTTTGAACTCATTTCCAATTTCATAGCACTAGCACTTAGCAATAGCACTTAGACTTGTACACCACTTCGCAGTGCTTTACAGCCCTCTCTAAGCGGTTTACAGAGTCAGCCTATTGCCCCCAACAATCTGGGTCCTCATTTTACCCACCTCGGAAGGATGGAAGGCTGAGTCAACTTTGAGCCTGGTGAGATTCGAACTGCCAAATTGCAGTCAGCCGGCAGTCAGCAGAAGTAGCCTGTAGTACTGCACTCTAACCACTGCGCCACCAGGGCTCCTCATAGGCAAAAGAGTGCATTTCTAAAGATAAGGGCGGCCATTTATGTCCTTCCGGCCAAAGTGCTTAAACACCTATTGGTTGGAGATAGGTACTTACGATCATGATCTCCAACAAGATTGTCCTTTCCAGCTGCCCAAGGACATAATTTAGAATTATGCATGATGAGCTGGTGGAAGGATTGGAATGCAGTCAGGATTACACAAGACCTCAACTCCATGAGCTGGCCTCTTCGTCAGAAGTTGCATGAATTCCAACACATTTTGTGTAACCTGATAGCCATGAGGGCATCTACCCCAGTCGTAATCCAATAATAGACAGTGGCAGCAATGATTAGTCCAATTAGCAGTTTAGATCCTGTTTGGCTGAGGTTTTCTTTTCTTTTCCTTGTTTACATTGATAGGGAGCTAACTCCAAAAACTTCAACCTTAGACTATCTACCATCGACCTCACCCCATTCCTAAGAGGTCGGTAAGGGGTGTGCATAAGCACACAATCGTGCCTACCGTTCCTGTACAAATGTACCCATATATTCATACCTCTTGTACTCTTATTCATGCTTGTACTATTACATATATATTCAATCATGCTTTTAGTGTTTATACTTTGCTTATAATCATATATGCTTGACAAATAAACAAATACAAATACAAATACAAACATGAGACTAACATGCTGGTGTAGATGTATACTAATATGCACACATTCTTGTAAGGACATGAAATAGCAGTTATTCGGATGTCAGGCGTAAACATTTGTAAGATTGCGGCCTTTGACACGCAATTGTTGCAACAAGGAATCGGACTGTATTTGATTCTGATTGAAATGACAACCCAAATAGTTTGTTCAGATTGCTGGTGGACATCCAGCTGTGAGAATTGGGCTTCTCTCTCCCTCTCTCTCTCTCCCTCCCTCCCTCTCTCTCTTTCCCATGCTGACCTCATCTGTGCTTGGAATGATTCCAAAGAGCCAGTGCCTCACACAGCATCCTTTTGTCAGAAACAAAACAGGTCAAATTATTAAAGGAAAGAAAGACGGAGCACTCTTCCTCCCAATACAAAAACCAGATGTGCAGCGGAATTTTCTTTCCCATTTTTAAGGGAGGGGTAAGCTTTTTCCAACGGCGGGCCTGTGCTTTGCAGAAGCCCGTTGGAGGAAATGTTATAAATACATACATTCATTCCCATGGCAAAGATCTCATTGTGGCTATTAATTTTAGAAGGGGAGGACAAGGTCTCTTTTCAATGCCTACCAGATTCTGGTTGGTAGCAAGGTTTGGTATGGCTTTAAGTGCTGCTTGCAGATGGAACTTTATAACCGCTCTCGAAAAGAGCCTGCACTGAGGCTTCCTCCTGCTTGTAGGGGTTCCAGCAGTCTTGCTACATTAAGCATAAATGCATTGCAATGAGTGGTATTTCTTAAGCTGTGCATGTGGATTTGCGTCTATCAAAATGTGCTATGGTCTTTGGGAATCCACATCATAGGATGAAAAAGGTGGTAAGTTACTTTTTTCTTCCTTCATTCTTTACTCTGAGCTTGACTAGCAAAACGCTAAGCTTTCACTTAGGATAAAGAATGTATGAGGTGTATCACAGAACATGCTAAGGAAGAAGCAGGCAAGGCTGACCTTATGTGGTTTATTTATTTATCTGTGTGACTTTGATTCTGCTTCAGCCCACTAAGACTCTCTGCTGGTGTTCCTCAACCTCAACCACTTTAAGATGTATGGACTTCAAATCCCAGAATTCCCCAGCCAGCATGCTAGGGAATTCTGGGAATTGAAGCCCACACATCTTTAACCGGTTGAGGTTGACAAATACTGCAATAAGCAGTCTAAGTTAGCCATTATACTGTATGCAATAAAATATTATAAAACTTTCAAAATAAATGCTGCTAAACCTACTATATAGGTGCAAACTTCAAGAGATTACACCTTTCTTTCTACAATAATACAATATCTAAAGTTCAGATCTTAACATTTTGAAAATAGTATGGGTTTTAAAAACGTTAGAAATCTTTCTATTCTCTTTCTCCCTGTGTCCATATTCCGTCTTTTCCAAGAAGCATGTTACAGGTAGTCCTCAACTTACAACTATTCATTTAGTGACAGTTCAAAGTTTCAATGGCACTGAAAAAAAATGACCTTTGACCGTTTTCCACACTTACAACCATTGCAGAATCCCCATGGTCATGTCATCAAAATTCGGACGCTTGGCAACTGATTCATATTTATGACAGTTGCAGTATCCCGGGGTCATGTGATCTGCTTTTGCGACCTTCTGACAAGCAAAGTCAACGGGGAAGCCAGATTCACTTAACAACCGTGTTACTAACTTAACAACTGCAGTGATTCACTGTGGCAAGAAAATGGGGCAAAACTCAACTGTCTCGCTTAGCAACAAAAAATTGGGCTCAATTGTGGTCGTATGTCGAGGACTACCTTTACTTTCCTTAGCAAATCAGCATGCTTGCCTCTTACTGAGAATTATTTTCTTAGATTAGTTTGTACTTCTGCAAACCAGTGAATGGATACTGCCTTTGACTTGTTAAATTATTCAGATTATATCAGACATTCATCCTCCATCCAAGTTCAAATTCATGTTTGCTTGCTCAAACTAGGGAAGAATGTTGTCTTATTTGGGGGAAATCCTTCCATTTCTCAATGCCGCCTACAGGATTATGCGTTTTTGTGACCTTCCATCCATGCCATAATCTTATCCAACCCTGTTTATCTTAGTGATAGAAGAGAATATCTGTAGAAATGTGGGTGCTAACTCTGGTGATGTTTCCATTCCAAGTGTGGCCTTACCAAGGCGCTAGCATTTCACGTGATCTTGAGAAGCTGTGGAACAGAAGAGAAGAGAGAAAATTGGGTCTTTTCTCCCCTCCAACAGGTAGAAGGTAAAATTGGGCATGGAAAGTAGAGCACAGAAAACCACTCTGGGATTGGAGAACTGATTCCAAATATTGTTCCACACCCTACTTCACTTTTCCTCAGGCTCTCAATGCAGATAGGATGTCTCCTGCTTGACCAGGATTAGAAGACCTCCAAGGTCCCTTTCAGCCCCATGACTCTATGTTCTACAGGTGGTCCTCGACTTATGACCACAATTGAGCCCAACATTTCTGTTGCTAAGCGAAGACAGTTACGTGAATTTGGCCCCATTTGGCCCCATCTTCCTTGCCACAGTTGTTAAGTGAACCACTGCAGTTGTTAAATTAGTCATACGGTCATTAAGTGAATCTGGCTTCCCCATTGACTTTGTTGGTCAGAAGGTCGCAAAAGGGGGATCGATCACGAGACCCCGGGACACTGCAACCAACCATCCTGAGTCACCTGCCAAGTGTCCAAATTTTGATCACCATGCTGCAATGGTCGTAAATGTGAAACACGGTCGTAAGTCACTTTTTTCAGTGCCGCTCTAATGTCGGTCACTAAACGAACGGTTTCAAATCGAGGACTATCTGTACTCTACTTTCTTAACCAAGACAGATTTGGGAGTTGGAAATTCTGCAACCCAGTTCTTGCTTGGAACTGCAGCATTTAATTATCTACAGCAGAGGTCTTCAAACTTGGCAACTTTAAGACTCGTGGACTTCAACTCCCAGAATTCTCCAGCCAGCATAGCTGGCTGGAGTATTCTGGGAGTTGAAGTCCACAAGTTTAAAGTTGCCAAATATGAGGACCCCTGATCTACAGAGATTCTCAGTCATCCACATCATAGTTGTCCCAAAGATGCTTTTTTTCCTCAAGAGGCAACTGGACTTTCTGGGGGGTTTTTTGGTATTTATTTATTTGTTTGTTTGTTTGTTTGTTTGTTTGTCAAACATGTACAGGATAGTAGTTGTTTGTATAAATATAAGTAAAAAGTTCCGATAAAGAGGACAGTAGGACAGGGACGGTAGGCACAGTGGTGCGCTTATGCACGCCCCTTACAGACCTCTTAGAAACGGGGAGAGGTCGACTGTAGACAGTCTAAGGTTAAAGTTTTGGGGGTTTGGGGAAGAAACCACAGAGTCAGGTAGAGCATTCCAGGCATTGATCACTCTGTTGCTGAAGTCGTATTTTCTGCAGTCGAGTTTGGAGCGGCTTACATTAAGTTTGAATCTATTATGTGCTCATGTATTGTTGCGGTTGAAGCTGAAGTAGTCATTGACAGGAAGGACTTTTTGATATATGATTTTATGAACTACATTTAGATCAGATTGGAGGCGACGTAGTTGTAAATTGTCTAATCCCAATATTTCAAGTCTGGTGGAATAAGGTATTCTATTGCGAGCAGAGGAGTGGAGGACTCTTCTTGTGAAATATTTCTGGACTCTCTCGATTGTATTAATGTCTGATATGCAGTGCGGGTTCCAGACAGGTGAGCTGTATTCCAGAATTGGTCTAACAAATGTTAGACCAATTCAACTTAAATCAATTTTTCTTTGAAGACATTTCGCTTCTCATCCAAGAAGCTTCTTCAGCTCTGAAGAATCCAGTCAGAGCTGAAGAAGCTTCTTGGATGAGAAGCGAAACGTCTCCAAAGAAAAACCAGAAAGTCCAGTTGCCTCTTGAAACAAAGAAACAAACAAACAAAAAAAGCAACTTTGGGATGAGCAGAATTTAAGGCGGCAGGGTGGAAGAGCCCTAAAGCAGTGTTTCCCAACCTTGGCAACTTGAAGATGTCTGGACTTCAACTCCTAGAATTCCCCAGCCAGCGAACGCTGGCTGGGGAATTCTGGGAGTTGAAGTCCAGACATCTTCAAGTTGCCAAGGTTGGGAAACACTGCCCTAAAGAGAACATCCCTGGCATCTTATTCAACCCGACAGCTGCCGCCGCCATCTCAATCCCCCTCCCCCTTTATTTTTTTATGTATTTATTTTCCCCTTTCCCTCTCTTGACAAAACTAGAACTTTCCAACAGGCCTAGCTAAGGAAGGTTGCCTCAGGAGTTTTGGAATGCCAACCACCTCCTGCCATTGGCTGCTCAGCCTTGGCAGTGGCTGATGGGAGCTGAAGTCCGGAACATCTGGACGGCACCTAAGTTAGGGGCTAGCAGCCTCGCGGGAAGGTAACCCCCCCCCACAACAACAACACAAGCCTCGCAGGTGGGCGCAGCAGCCCCGCAGAGGAACCCACCGGCCGGGCCTCTCCGGCCCTTCGCTCGGCAGCCTCCCGGGCTCCGCCCTGCTCTTTTTTCTCTGGCCCTGGAGAAAAAACGTCCGAGGCAAAAGCGGTTTCGGCGAGTCCGACGCGCGTCCGGCCTGCGGGACGGAGCGTCTCGAGCGTTAGGACCTGGCCACAGGCGCCTCAGAGCGAGGTGCCATTGCCGCCGCCGCCGCTTCCTCCGAGCCCCCTCCCCGCGTGGGCGGGTGGGCGGCTCGAATTACGTCGCCGAGCCCGGACCCTTTTCGCCGCGTCTGAGGAAAAGGGGAAAGCCAGCTTCGTTTTCGGGACGGTCCCCTCTCACTACCCCCCGGGGATTTACTCCGCTTCGCCGCGGCGGATACATGGGCCACCATTAGGACCCAGAGGCGTTTGCTATGATTTGGGCAGCCGTAGGTAAAAAAAGAAAAAGAAAGGAAAAAAAAAAGTAGAAAAAAAATTTTTTTTGCTCCGGCATTCCGAGCATTCCGGCGTGGGAAGCGCGGTGCGGGTTCGCTCTCCGCCCCCCCCTCACCCTTCCCCCCCCGTACCCTCCCTCTCTCCTTTTCGCTTAGCAGGGTGCCAACCTCCCCCCCCCCCGCAGGGAAACCCGCTTTAGCCTGTCAAAGCTGCACACGCTTGCGCCCTTAGCCCCCAGCAGCAACCTTCCCTACGCCTGCTTGCCTGCCTGCTTGCCTTTAAGCCTTCCCTCATTTTGGCCGGAGTGTTTGGGGTTGGGGTGGTTTGGGGGTGGGAAGACGGGTGGGCGAGATCGGGATGGATGGTTCCTACCAGAGCTGGCTGGGAACGATGGGGGGGGGGTGGTCGGTGGGGGTGGAGGGGTGGAAGGCTTGCTAAATGGAACTGGAGATCGGGATGGATGGTTCCGACCAGAGCTGGCTGGGAACGATGGGGGTGGGGGGTGGGGGGTGGTCGGTGGGGGTGGAGGGGTGGAAGGCTTGCTAAACGGAACTGGAGATCGGGATGGATGGTTCCGACCAGAGCTGGCTGGGAACGACGGAGGCGGGGCGGGGGAAGAGGCTTGCTAAATGGAACTGGGCTCCCGGTTCGCTCCACCACCACCCACCCTCCCTGGGAAATTTGGAGGTGGGGGCGGGTGTTGCTAAATGGAACTGGGCTCCCGGTTCGCTCCACCACCACCCACCCTCCCTGGGAAATTTGGGGGGTGGGGGCGGGTGTTGCTAAATGGAACTGGGCTCCCGGTTCGCTCCACCACCACCCACCCTCCCTGGGAAATTTGGAGGTGGGGGCGGGTGTTGCTAAATGGAACTGGGCTCCCGGTTCGCTCTGCTAATCTCCACCCCCCACCGAGAAATTTGGGGAGGGAAGCGATGATAAAGAGTGCCTTGCGCCTGTTTTGCGAGGTTGGAAAGAAGCCCCCGCGGTTGCGGTTGCGGAGATGAAAGGGTGTGTGTGTGTTGTGGGGAGGGGGGGAAAGGTCCCATCTTCCACTCTTGGTTTAGGATTCCCCACCCCGCCTAGCCTCCTGATCGTAACCCTCCCAGCAGCCAAAGCGATCCGTTGATCCCGGGATCTATTCTAGCGGAGGGTAGAAGAGGTTCTCTCTCCCCGCCCCGCTTTCCGCTGGTCCGGAGAAGAGCGAGCTGGGTCCCTGGCCTTCCCTTGCTTTCCACCGAGCTTCTATCTTGGACTTACGACCACAATCGAGCCCAGATTTTAGTGGTGTTCAGTGAAACATTGGCTAAGTGGGTTTTGACCCGTTTTATGACCGTTCTTGCAGCAGTCATTAAGTGAATCACTGTGGTTGATAAGTTAGTAACCCGGTTGTTAAGTTAATCTGGCTTTCCCCCCTTGACTTTGCTTATCAGAAGGTTGTAAAAGGGGATCACATGACCTTGGGACATAGTAACGGTCATAAGTATGAACCGGTTGCCAAGCATCTGAATGTTGATGGGGATGATCATGGGGATGCCGCAAAGGTCATAACTGTGAAAAATGGTCCGTAAGTCACATTTTTCAGTGCTGTTTGTAACTTTGAACGGTCACTCAACCGTTGTAAGTCGAGGACTACCTGTATTTGGGCTTTTGTGGATCCCTCCGTGGATCATGAAAGAAATGCTGGGCAAAGAAATAGCTTTGGAAGAATATTTCAAAATGAAATAATTGTACAGTATAACGAAAAGGCTTTCTCCCTGAGAGCAATGTAGAGGTCACACTCTGGCCAAAGAAAGAAGCGAGAATTATGGAGAAGGGTGCTACCATCCAACGGTTCGAAGAAGGCTAGCGTTGCAATTAAAAAATAAAACCAACACCTGACACCCTAATTTTGTAGTGTATTTGCAATACGCTGATGGAAAAAGGCTTGGCAAGGAAGGAGAGAAAGGTTGGGCATAGATCCCAACAATATGGTCCAGGGATTTGCTTTAGAGTAAGTGATTTTAGTTTCTTTGGTCCACTGTGTATGTGTTTGGTTGTATGTGTGTATTAATTAGGCATTATTTCCTAAATGTGTGTGTGGTGTGTGTATTAATTAGGCATTTTCTAAATATGTGTGTGTGGCATAGATATAGATATAGATATTTATTTATTTTCAGGGATAGATTGCTCTCCAATGACCAAATTTACAGGAAATAATCAGAAGGAAACTAGTAATATCTTTGTAGACTTAGAGTTAGACTTAGACTTAGGAGCCGAGGTGGCGCAGTGGTTAAAAGCAGCACTGCAACCTACTCAGCTGACTGCTAGTTCAGCAGTTCAGCAGTTCAAATCTCATCGGCTCAAGGTTGACTCAGCCTTCCATCCTTCTGAGGTCGGTAAAATGAGGACCCAGATTGTTGGGGGCAATATGCTGAACTCTGTAAACTGCTTAGAGAGGGCTGTAAAGCACTATGAAGCGGTATATAAGTCTAAGTCTAAGTGCTAGACTAACATACCATATTTTATTAAAAGCCATAATATTTTGTGAGCTACAATGAATGACTATCTGGGACACTAACATGGCATTCTCCTGCAACTGTAAAGCATGATGCTGTAGGTAAATCCTGCGAAGGTAAATCTCCTGAATTTAGTGGTACTTCATCCTTTTTAACTATGCATACAGTTCTAGCCATGGTTTCATTTTTTTCCTAAAGCCTGTCTTATCTGGTGGTTTTCAAAACTGTATGAGGTCATGACGGAGTAAAAACGTAGCTTAATGTTTACTTGGAGCAGCTCCTAGTACTTGATTAGATTTATGATATGCAGGTGGACATCCATAAGGGTTTTTATCCCTAATGTTATATTTGTCATGCTGGAAATTTTAGTGTCTTGTGCTGCTCTTAAAGGATCTGCCTATCTACCTTAGCCATGAAAGCCAGCTGAGCGACCTTGGGCCAGTCACTTTCAGCCCAACTTGCATCACAGGATTGTTATTGTGAAGAAAATAGGAGGAGGAAGGCATATTAGATATGTTTGCCGCCATGAATTGTTTATAAAAATAATAAAATTGGAATATAAAACAAACGAACATTCAGATAATGATGATGGCTTTTTCTGAAGGCTGCTGAGCAAGAAAAGAAAAATATATGTAGGAAATGCAGTTTCTACAGTGTGCCACATATTCTTCTAAAGCAGAGGTGTCAAACTCGATTTCATTGAGGGCCGCATCAGGTTGTGTTTGACCTGGGGGGGAGCTGGGGTGTGTGGCCAGCTCAACGTCACTCGTGTCAGCGGCGCCTGTGGTGGCCTGAGCGATCTGCCAGTGAAAACGGGCTCCAGAGCTCAGTTTTTGGCTGCAATGGCCTCCTGCAGCCCTCTGCCAGCGAAAATGGAGCTCGGGAGGGCTACCCTCGACCCTCCCAAGCTCTGTTTCTGCTGGCAGAGGCACCGTGGGCCAGTCCTTTGCTGTTTCCAGGTCGGCCCGGCGGGCCAGATCTAAGCACTCCGCGGGCCTTGAGTTTGACACCCCTGTTCTAAAGTGTGCTACTCTTCTTTTGAAAATGATGAAGGCTAAATATCCTTATCAGTTAATGAACAAAATTCAGATGGTCCTTGCAAGGAGTCTTCCTTGTAAATGTTATCCCATACAGTGCTAAAGCTGATCTTTGGGATTAAAACAAAGTCTTCATTCTAATTATATAGTTGCAATTTGAATCTAAGGTGATTTTTTTCCTGAAGGCATTTAGGGGAGAGCTTCAAAGAGCCAGATGCAACGTGCTAGTGGCAAATAGTATTTTGTTGTTATATTTTGTTTCTCTTGAGTAGGAGTTTTTCAAATACTCTGCTTCCGGTGTGTCCAGTTTTTATATCCTATCCCACTGAGTTTCAGAGCAAAGTCTTACACAGTAATTTCAGGGTGGCTTTTCAAGTAAGGATTTGCACATTTTGGATTTAAAAAAAAATAGCTGAGATTTTCAGGAAGTGGGATCATGATAGGGAAGAATAGCTTTTTAGATAGTTCTTGTGGAACTTCATTCAATTGTCTCTTGAATGTGATCCTATCAAGATCAAGATGATGAATGAACAAGGAGCTTGTTTTGAGCCAATTTTAAGTGATTTATATTATTTTCTCCTTTGCTTATATTTGCTTATGTATGAATAAAAAGAAATGCAAAATACAGTAGAATTTAGTAACCAAGGTTTTTGTCTCTTTAAAAACAGAGTTCTACATATTCTTCAGAATGTATTTGGCCAGTAAAGTATAGATGAGCTTAATTTATTGTCAAAAGATGATGGGAGAAAAACTAGCTGATGCAAAGAACCAGGCTCATTTGTTGAGTTTAAGCACAGAAGATTTATTACCACAGCCTGTACACAAGAATCTAGTCAACCATGTAGGTCAGCACCAAATTGGCGTAGATAAGGATCAGCAGAATTGGAGGGGGGCTGGATTTGAGTCTCTTGTGAGAACAGCAAAGACTCTAAATTTATGACACATTTAACTCCACCTTCCAGCTTTGCCTGCTCTTCTTCCTCAGTTACCACTTTTTTATTCTCTTCAGTACTCTTTGTATGTATGTATGTATGTATGTATGCATGTATGTATGTATGTATGTATGCATGTATGCATGTATGTATGTTGAAAGAAGCCAGGGAAACTGCAGACTGTTGCAGAGGTGATTGTACAGGCAATCCTGGACATACAATCATACATTCAATTATTGTCTGAAATGGGGCCTTATGACCTATGTCTCAAATTACAGGCCACTGTAGCACTCCTGTGCTCACAATGTTGACTGTAATCTGGGCATATGGAAACCCATTTGTACTTATGATTGGTTGCCAAGTGACCTGAGATCATATGATAAGCATTTGCCTTCCCTGCCTGCTTCCCCAGAAAGTCAATGGGGAAGCCATCCATGAATGTTACAAGTTGTTGCCATCTGCAAAGAAGACTTTTATTTAGTCTCTGGAGATTGGCTGAAAAAGGCCTATGCCGAAATCTAAGCAGGATTTTCAGCCATGGAGGATTTTTGGCTCTGCATCAGAGAGACTTGTCCGCAGCACTCTCCCCCCATCTCATGCACGGCCTGTATCGGGCCTCCCGGGGCCTCCTTCACCCCTCTGGGTCACTCTATGCTCCTTACCAGTGACTCTGTCCATTTAACGACTGCAACTGGAAGTGCCAGAATTGTGGTTGTTGAGGGGAAACAGTCCTGTGACTTCTCATTTAACAATTGATTTATTCAGTGATTGAGATTCCAGTCTCAATTGTTAGATACTAGGTGTTAGATACTAGGACTGAAGCACATAGGCTTCAGTCAGGTCCTCCATTCTGGCGGGAAGAATACTGAGTGCTGATTGGTTGAACTGTCTGACAGCTCCCTATAAAAGGGCTAGCTGTCAGACAGAACCTTTGCTGGATTGTAAATAGTTGCTGAATGAAGAAAGAGCTGTTGTTAAGTCACTCATTCACCCTATCTAACACTGGCAACGAAGGTGGGGTTGGTCGTCTGGTGCGTTTGCCGCTTCTCGTTTTTTGAAGCGAAGGCAGCAAAATCCCATCCTCATCGCCAGTGTTAGGGTGAATGGATGAGGCAGACAGGAGTGACTTAACAACAGCTCTTTCTTTATTCAGCAACTATTTACAATCCAGCAAAGGTTCTGTCTGACAGCTAGCCCTTTTACAGGGAGCTGTCAGACAGTTCAACCAATCAGCACTCAGTATTTTTCCCGCCAGAATGGAGGACCTGACTGAAGCCTATGTGCTTCAGTCCTAGTATCTAACACTGATTGTACGTCGAAGACTAGCTGTGTGATTAAATGGACATTTGTACCTATTAAGGATGTGCAGTCGTGCTTTGAGGGGACATGTACATAGCAGTTGCCTGCAACTGCTTAGTTGTGTTCTTTCCGGAAGAACTGTGTTTTAGCAGTTTATTTGTCCTATAGTTTAGTACAGTATTTTTCAAACTTGACAAGTTTAAGATATGTGCAGCAACCACGGGGATGCTGCCATGATCATAACTGTGAAAAACAGTCATAAGTCACTTTTTTCAGTGTTGAAACTTTGAACAGTCAGTAAACAAGTGGTTCTAAGTTGGGGACTACCTGTATGTGCTGTGGTATAGTCCACTCTGCAGGCTGAATTAAATTGTTGTTTATGTTAAATGTATGTTTTACCGACAAAGAAATAAAGGGAGATTAGTATAGATTTATTTCAAGCTATTTAGCTCTCATCAGCTAGCCATACCCTTCTGGGATTCAAACCTGGGTATGGCTATCTGATGAGAGCTAAATAGCTTGAAATAAATCTATACTAGTCTCCCTTTATTTCTTTGTTGGTTAAAAAATCCCCATAATTTAACACAAAAATAGTTTGTCGCGAAAGCGACTGCCTGTGAAGGCTCCTGGATTGGGGCTGAAAGGCGAAAATGGAAGCAGTATGCTCCGTCCCATAATTGGGTAGACCAGGTTGCTCTGACAGATCGGTCCCACCGGAAGAAAAAAACACCTGTTGTTGTTTAGTTGTTAAATCGTGTCTGACTCTTTGTGTCCTCATGGCCCATTGCAAAGCAGGTCCCCCTGTCCTCCACCCTCTCCCAAGTTTGCCCAAATTCATGCCCACTGCATCGATGACACTATCTAACCAACTCATCCTCTGTCGTCCCCTTCTCCTTTCGCCTTCCGTCTTTCCAAACATCGGGTTTTTTTTCTTCTAATGAATCCTCTCTTCTCATTTGGTGGCCAAGGTTTCAGCTTCAGTGTCTGCTGTTCCAAAGGACAGTCAGGGTTTTGATTTTCTTTAGGATTGGCTGATTTGGTTTCCTTGCAGTTCATAGAATTAAATTACGACCATTTAAAATAAAAGGCTTGAATTCAAACTACTAGTTCCAGTTAGTTTCCAGCAATTCCTGTGAGACATAAATGATGCAACTGACTTAGGTGGATATCTCCCTGATTTCAAGTATCCAGAAAAAGCTCCCCTGTTCAAAGCAATGATGTAAGCATGTGTTTCCATGTGCCCAAACTATTGTATTTCTTGAGTAACCCAGTGCATTAATTGACTCCTATATAGTATATAAGTCTGCTCCCAAGTCACTGACCCATGTAATGTAGAATTAGCTTACTCACTGGTAAACCACCCTTCAGAGTTTCAATTAGATATCTTTCTCATTAACTTTTCCATGCCAGGAATTCGACCTGTTTACTATAGAAGTTAAGCTCTATTGACTTAAATCTAAATAAGTGCTCTATATCGCAGGGAGCCTGAATACTAAAACTTCTGGTTATGCTGCTGAAAATGCCTTTGGGACTAGTAGAAAGTATTTGTTTAGACGCCTCCTCCCATTTGGTGTCTGCCAGACGCCCTGCCCCCACCTGGCTCTGATTTAAAAAATAATAATAATTTCAAGTATCTTCTAGCATCCTTTTTATTTACAAAAAGACCTTTGGGCCTCTGGTAGAAAATAAAAAGAGTTGGTAGCTGCAGATTAGGGGTGAAATTCAGCAGGTTCTGACAGGTTCTGGAGAACCGGTAGCGGAAATTTTGAGTAGTTCGGAGAACCGGCAAATACCACTTCTGGTTGGCCCCAGAGTGGGGTGGGAATGGAGATTTTCCAATATGGCCAGGGTGAGTGTGGCCAGCTTGACATCACTCGTGTTGGGGGGGGCGTGTGACTCTAGTGTTCTGATAATATTTTTTATTTTTATTTATTTTATTTATTTATTTATTTATTTTTGTCAAGTACATGTTGGTAATATACATAGATATAACATTGTTTATATACATGAGTACTGATAAGAGGGAACATTAGGACAGGGACTGTAGGCACGCTGGTGCACTTATGCACGCTCCTTACTGACCTCTTAGGAATCGGGTGAGGTCAACAGTGGACAGTCTAAGGGTAAAGTTTTGGGGGTTTGGTGATGAAACCACAATGTCAGGTAGTGAGTTCCAGGCATTTACCACTCTGTTGCTAAAGTTGTATTTTCTACAGTCAAGTTTGGAGCGGTTCACTTTGAGTTTGTATCTGTTGTGTGCTCGTGTATTGTTGTGGTTGAAGCTGAAGTAGTCGTTGACAGGAAGGACATTGTAGCAGATAATTTTATGAGCTATGCTTAGGTCGTGCCGAAGGTGACGTAGTTCTAAGCTTTCTAAGCCCAGGATTTCAAGTCTGGTTGCTTAAGGTATTATGTTGCGAGTAGAGGACTGGAGGACTCTTCTTGTAAAGTATCTCTGGACACTTTCTAATGTATTTATGTCCGATATGCGGTTCCAGACAGATGAGCTGTATTCAAGGATTGGTCTGGCGAATGTTTTGTATGCTCTGGTTAGTAGTGTGGTATTACCGGAGAAGAAGCTGCGTAAGATTAGGTTAACAGTTCTTGACGCCTTTTTGGCGATGTTGTTTCAGTGGGCACTTAGGTCATTTGATGTGAGTATTAGCAACTGTGGTCACATGAAGGACTCTGAAGAGGGATTTGTAGCCTTTATCTTTATCAAGCTTGGTTGTTACCTTCTTCCGTTCATCCTCAACCAACTTTCGGCTTTTCTTTCTCTTTGTCCATGTTCACTTTGCTTCATACAATGACACATCATTTGCAATTCTGCAAAATTACCTAGTTGTGATTGCATGACAGCAAGATTTCTGGATGCAGACAAAAGTATTGGTAGTCCTCCACTTTTCTCACCAGTATCCCAATTTGCAGTGAAATACAAACACAATTAAACGGCATCCACCATTCTTTATTCCAGTGTTTTTCAACCTTAGCCACGTTAAGATGGGAGGACTTCAACTCCCAGAATTCTCCTGGGAGGCTGCTGGCTAGGGAATTCTGGGAGTTGAAGTCCATGTATTTTAAAATGACCAAGTTTGAGAAACATTGTTTTATTTCATTCGATTGTCCATAGAGTAGACATTTTGCATTTGATGTATGTATTCTTGTAAATAATAAAACAAATGAAAATGGCATGGACATAACAATTGGTACCTCTTAGAATTAAAATACGTTATTGGAGTTGGGTGATTTCTCAATCAGACCTGTTTAATTAGTGTCACAGGTATCTTCAAGCTCATAATCAGTCACTCAACCCATCTGAACAGAGAAAAGTATTCACTCAGGCATTTTGCTTAATTAGATGTAATTTTAAATGAAAGGTGTAAAACTTGAACTTTGGCATGGAATTCAAAAATTGGTTGTAACTTAGTTATACGAAAAGATGTAAGCTATTGGCTTCTTTCAAAGCTGGTTGAATCTGAGATCCAGTTCAGGGATAAATGAAGGAAAGGTAAGAGATCTGTTTTCATAGTGATGGACAAGCTGGAAGTCAGATGCCAGAATAAGCAGATAACAATGAAGGAGTCTCACTAAAATCCAGAAATTGAGTCAGTCAGCTTGCCTTCATTATCTAAAATTCTTGTCAGGGAAAGGAAGGAGTCAATTTTAGGCTTACTGTACTTTCAATTAGGTCAGCAGTCCAAAATAAAGAAACTCGGCTGCATAATTTACTGTATTTACAGATAGTTACATGTGGTTCTGTAATTAAGCTAGTACTGCATATACACTGGAACATTGCTTGAGTCTGGTGAGCTTCAGTTTTATTTAAGACAGGCACTGATTATTTCAGAGAGGTATTTGGGGAGCTGGCACTTTACCAGACCTCAAAACACCTTTCCAACACCTTCTGTACAACCTCACTTATGGGGATTTGGTTAAACCATCTGAAATGCCCAAACTGGAACATACTGCCAGGAAAATCTCAAGTCAGACCAGGGCATAAACACATCTAGCTAGCCCTCGTTTTCAGTTGGTTAAATGTAGACATTTATCAGGTGTGACATTGGTTGACAGCCTCCATCCTAGGACGTTGATTTTTACTGTGATGCTCTTCAATGTAGGATCCAGCTTTCTTCTTCTCTAGCTTCCTATAGAGCAGGGGTGTCAAACTCGATGTCATTGAGGGCCGCATCAGGGTTGTATTTGACCTGGGGGGGGGCTGGGGTGGGCATGGCCAGCTCAACATCACTTGTGTCGGGGACACCTGTGGTGCAGGGGCGGGTTCCTAATTTTTTTACTACCACTCTGTGGGCGTGGCTTATTTTGTGGGTGTGGCTTGCCAGCCATGTGACCGGGTGGGCATGGCTTCTCGGACTGCTGAAGGGAGGGGAACTTAGATAGATCCTGTCGCCCATTCCCCCTCCCCTCAGCAGCTCGAGAAGCCTCAAACGTCCGAAAATGCCTAGGATCATCACCGCGCTTTCGTGGCTTCTCGGACTGCTGAAGGGAGGGGAATGGAGATAGCTCCTGTCGCCCATTCTTTCAGCGTCTCACACACTCCCTCAGCCATCCTCCCCTGCTTGGACTCACTGTGGGGTAGGAAGGCAGCGCATGAGCAGTGCCGGAAACGTGGCTTCTGGGCATGCACAGAAGAAATTTTTTTTAAAAAAATTTTTTTTAATTTTTTTTTAAATGGCGGCACCCAGGCACCGGCAACCAACCGCACCGGTACTATGACGTCACCAGCGGGCTGCTACCGGTGCTATAGAGTGGACCGCACTGGTAGGAACCCACCACTGCTGTGGTGGCCCGAGCACTCTGCCAGCTCTGTTTCCAGCTGCTATGGCTTCCTGCAACCCTCTGCCAGAGAAAACTGAGCTCGGGAGGGCCGCACCTGGCCCTCCCAAGCTCCGTTTTCGTTGGCAGAGGCACCACGGGCTGGTCCTTCGCTGTTTCCAGGGCAGCACCGTGGGCCAGATCTAAGCACCCAGGGGGCCTTGAGTTTGACATCCCTGCTATAGAGTCTAGAATGCTGAAAGTTGGAGCTGGCAATCCTTTGAGGTCTGTAGCACATTTGGAACTGCTAGTTGGGGCAATCTCACATAATACCTGACCTCTTATTTTCTAACCATGTAAAGAATTCCAGAAGCATTGCTGTAAATCAAGATGTTTCAGAGAAAGGCTCTTTTTCTGGAAGAGGACAATTTCACAGTTTTAGATAGATGATAGATTGATTGATTGATGGACAGACAGACAGAATATATTTTAATAATAAAGCAGGCAGGCTGGAATGGAATGGCTGAAGAGATGGGCCTGTGGGCGTATTGATTCCTGTCAGCCCTCTTGCTATCAGTATTGGCTTAAGTCAGAGGTGGGCAAACTATGGCTCTTTGAGGACATGTGGATTTCAACTCCCAGAATTCCTGAGCCAGCCATGCATGCATGGCTGGCTCAGGAATTCTGGGAGTTGAAGTCCACAGGTCCTCGAAGAACCATAGTTTGCCCACCCCTGGCTTAAGTTCTTCCTTCAGCGCCATACAGGGTTCCCATCTGCTCCACAGCCTGTTCAATGACCATAATGTAAATTGCCATTTGGTTTATTTTATTTTGGGATCATTTCCTAATGTTCCTCAACCTTGAGGAAGCCACTTGAAGAGGTGTGGCCTTCAACTTGCAGAATTCCCCAGCCAGTCATCCTAGCTGGGGTATCCTGGATGTTGAAGTCCACGCATCTTAAAGTGGTCACGGTTATGAAATACTGCCCTAATATGACAAGAATTGGAAGACCATTGGTTTTTAAATATGTTACAGATGTCGTTCATAAATCACTGATTTTTGAATTTTTATATGTGGCTATGGTAGTTTCTTGATAAATTTTGGCAATAGGTATTTGGAAACTCAGACAATCTTCCCATAAATGGTCATTGAATGCCATTCTAAGCATTTGGTTGTAATTCCAACTTTGTTAAGCAGATACCAAATGTTTTAAGTGGTACAGTTGTCAGGGTTGTTTTTTTAATGTTAGTGTCTGTTGAGCATATAAAGGATGTTTTCTAATTGGTAGAATGCCTCTGTGTGTTTGTTATGTTTTATATGTAAATGGAATATTTCTTACGTCAAAGGCAAGATTATAGCTTTAATGTTTTGTTTCCTTTCTTTACACACGTGTTGCTGAGTTTATCTGACATGTGCAAATGTTATACCTAAAGATTATACAGGTACAGGAATGCTAAAGGTTTTCTATGAAGTCAGAGATAAAAGCTAAGCAAAACATTACTGATATAGCAGTTTTAATTTTTATGCTAGCTGGAATATCAAGTAGCAGCTAATTTAAGGTCCTATGGAAAATAGGCTTTCTTTTTCAGAGATGCATGCATATAGAAAAATTCTAATTTGTTAACTGAGAGATTCTCTAGCTCAGGGGTGTGAAACTCGATTTCATTGAGAGCGGCATCAGGGTTGTGTTTGACCCCGGGGTTGGGTGGGGGGGCTGGAGGGAGGCGTGACCAGCTCAATTTCACTTGTCTGGGGGGCGCCTGTGGTGGCCTAAGTGCTCTGCCAGCAAAAACAGGGTCCTGAGCTCCATTTCTGGCTGCAACAGCCTCCTGCAACCCTCTGCCAGCAAAAACGGAGCTCGGGAGGGCTGCAGACCGCCCTCCTGAGCTCCGTTTACACTGTCAGAGGCACCGCGGGCTGGTCCTTCACTGTTTCCAGGGCGGCCCGGCGAGCCAGATCTAAACACCCCACAGGCTGGATCCGGCCCCCGGGCCTTGAGTTTGACACCCCTGCTCTAGCTGTTGAATCTCTTTTTGCCTTTTATGTCCATTTTTAAATGTAAGGTTAAAAATATTAGGCCAAGCTAGTATTGGTGGGCTTCACATAATTTAACAACTGGTTTGCCCAGAATCGAAAATGTGAGCACATGCGCTTTGCGCACATGCACGCTGCATCCAAAAACATGGCAATTTGCTTGTGCGCGCTGTCCGCGGATTCGTGCGGTATAAAAAAACACGGCAATTCGCTTGTGCGTGCCGTCCGCGCATGCATGTGGCGTCAAAAATACAGCGATATAGGACGGCATTGTGCCTGGGTGGGTGGCCAGGCCCCCCGGGCGGGCCCACCTGCAGGTCGCCAGTACCGGTTCGCCTGAACTGGTCCGAACCAACTGAATCCCACCTATGGACAAGCTGTAGCTTCAATTCCTTTAGAGTACATTTGATGCAGAAAAACACTTGAGTGAAGTTTTTTAAAGCAGTGTTTCTCTGCCTCAGGAATTCTAAGTTGTATGAACTTCACCTCACAGAGTTTTGAGGTTAAATTAAAATGAAGGAAGGCTGTAGAGTGAAAATGGCAAGGTGGAAGGTGAACTTTATAAAGCAAAAAACTCATGCATTATTTCTGGTTTTGGTTTGTTTTAATGTGACCTAACAGAGGTAGGGCCGCTATATGGCATCTCAATAGTTCCCTATGATGGCTACTGGTGAGAATTGGCACTGTTCTGAAGCAGGGAAACAACAGCCACAGTTCCAAAACTCCCCCTCCTAAGCCAGGAAAAATCCCAGCCTCCCATTATATGGAGAGCCAGTTTGGTCTAGTGCAGGGGTGGGCAAACTATGGCTCTTTGAGGACCTGTGGACTTCAACTCCCAGAATTCCTGAGCCAGCCATGCATGCATGGCTGGCTCAGGAATTCTGGGAGTTGAAGTCCACAGGTCCTCAAAGAGCCATAATTTGCCCACCCCTGGTCTAGTGGCTAAAGCACAGGCTAGAAAAAAAAAGACACTGAGTTCAAGTCCCAGCTTAGCCATGAAAACCAGCTGGGTGACTTTGGGCAGTCACTCTCTCTCAGCCCAACAAACCTCACAGGATTGTTGTTGTGGGGAAAATAGAAGGAGGAAGGAGTGTTGGACACTGTATGTTTGCTGCCTTGAGTTATTTATAAAAATAATAAAGGCGGGAAATAAATAAATATGTGGCCTACTCCCTTTGTATTATTGCCCTTATCTCCCCAATAGTCTGTGACCTACTGTTTAGAAGCCCCAAATTTGGCTGTGAAAATTGCAGATAATTACCATAGGGGGTGGGGAAACACCAAACCTAGAACATTATTTTTTCTTCTATCTTGTGGATATTTCAGTTTTTCATGGGCTAGAATTTACCTCAGCTGTTCAAAGGGTGCTCACACCTGAAATTCAGGATTCTCAAGTTGTGTGTGTATGAGCTAAATGCTGGAAAGACATAATTTGCTAATTAGCAGTAGCTGCACTTCAACTATGAGCTAAAATGAAGATGGCATAACTTGATCGTTTGGCAAGCGTCATCAAAAAGTGCCAGAATTGGATCCATTGAGAGAGATTTCAGATTAAAGTTGAAGAACTCATGAAAGGAATGAATCATCTTCTTTTAACCACCCCATAATTCCTTGCGGGGTGGTGTCTGGGCAACTGAATGGACCTAGCAGAGTGTTTACTGGCCGGATGCCCTTCCTGTCACCAATGCGGAGTTTTGTTCAGCAGATATATTCTCATTGTGCCCAGAGAAGACTGACTTACTAGTGCTTGTCATTATTTGATGTAATGTGTGTGTAAATTATCAAATCACCAAAAACAGGGTGAAAAGTGGCATGTTCTGTCCCAGTAATATACATGCGCACTGCCCCAGTTGACTTGTTGTTTGTGTGTGTGTTTTCTGAATTTGGTACATGGCAGCCTAGTGATGGTAGAGAGCATGTTGGATTGGACAGATGAAAAGAAATATTAGGAATCATCCTTGAAGAATGAGCATCATCCAGCCATATGTTTTCTTGTTTGTTTGAAAAATATGTGAATTTGTTAATTAATTTACATTGATATAGCAATAGCACTTAGACTTATATACTGCTTTACAGTGCTTTACAGCCCTCTCTAAGCGGTTTACAGAGTCAGCATATTGCCCCCAACAATCTGGGTCCTCATTTTACCGACCTCGGAAGGATGGAAGGCTGAGTCAACCTTGTGCCTGGTGAGATTCGATCTGCCAAACTGCTGGCAGCCGGTGATCAGCAGAAGTAGCCTGCAGTACTGCACTCTCACCACTGCGCCACTGCGGCTCATTATAGTGTGCATTTTCCAGAATTTTGAGTGTATGTGTGAAATGTGTGTTTGTCCATAATTTTGTTTGTAGAGGGGTTATAGTATATGCATTTTGCTCATCTCTGTGTCTTTGTGAAGCGATGTGTGGAAATGAGCTGGATTAAGGCTAAAGAAGAAAGTTTTGATTTACTGCATTGCTATGCATACAGGAAAATTCCCATAGGGATAATAAAAACAGCAAAGACAACTGGGAATTTGCTAATTTGGTGCTAGCTCATTGGAGGAGTAAAATTTGGCACAGAATTAACAGTTGATGACGATCCTGTACAAGTGATCAGATAGTGCTTCCCTATCTAAAATTGGGGATGGGGTTGTATTAAACACAACTAGGAGCCGAGGTGGTGCAGTGGTTAAAAGCAGCACTGCAACCTTCAGCTGATTGCTAGTTCAGCAGTTCAGCTGTTCAAATCTCACCAGACTCAAGGTTGACTCAGCCTTCCATCCTTCCGAGGTGGGTAAAATGAGGACCCAGATTGTTGGGGGCAATATGCTGAACTCTGTAAACCGCTTAGAAAGGGCTGTAAAGCACTATGAAGCGGTATATAAGACTAAGTGCTATTGCTAACTTCCCTCTGTATGTTTGCATGTAATCAGGACTGTCAGCTTTGGCCCAGCGCTGAACTTTCAAAGCCATTATTATGTCTCTCACACAAACAGACCAGAGAATGGTCTGTACAATTTTGCTCTAGGGATTCATTTAATCTCCCAGCGACCAAACATAAACATTTACTAGAATAGATAGTGAAATCAAAAGAGTGCATTTCACCAGAGGTAGCAATTTGAGGCAGATACAAAAATTGTATCATTTCACTTTGAGAGTTGGAGTATTGGGGTCATCATTCTGTCGCAATATTTTTCCTCGTCTTATCTATAGTGTTGGTCTGTTTTCATAGCGAGCTTGGGCAAAAACACGATCTTAAATCATTTTTACAACTAAGGTTACCATAGCCTTGCTGTCCCAAGGCTTTTTAAAACTGCTGTAAATTTCGTTCATACAGCACATTGAAGCAGAAAACGGGGAGAATTGAAAGTTTCTGAAGCACCATTGAAGTCTGATGCTTTCCAATAATGTTAGGTTCCATGCAGGGGCATCCAGAAGAGAGTTGAAATCTGCAAGATGGCGGTTTAGAGAGTTACAGTCCAAGCCTGGCCAATTTGTTAGTGTTTGACAGACATACATATATGGTCGTTTTAATGCATGTAATAATTTTATGCATCTGGGAGAAAGCTATTTTGCAGATATATTTCATTTCTTTTTATTATCATCATCACATAGTGTAGCAAAAGCATCCATAATAAATTATTAAAATAAAATAGTAATAGCAATTGGACTTATATACCGCTTCCTAGTGCTTTTACAGCCCTCTCTAAGAGTAAAAATTAAAGTTGGATTAAAAAGTTCAAGTTTCTAGGTTCTGTTATCTCCAAGGGCTTGAAATGGATACCTAACATTAGAATCATCATTCAAAAGCACAACAAAGAATGTTCTTCCTGCCTCAGCTTAGAAAACTTTGATTGCCTAAGTAGATTCTGCTGAAAGCTTGGGTTGCCCAAGGATCTGCGCCACCAAGGGGTCATGGTGGCACAGTGGTTAGAATGCAGTATTGCATGCTAATTCAGCTCACTGCCAGGAGTTCGATCCTGACTGGATCAAGGTTGACTCAGCCTTCCATCCTTCCAAGGTCGGTAAAATGAAGAAACCAGATTGTTGGGGGCAATATGCTGAGTCTGTAAATTGCTTAGACCAGTGGTGGCGAACCTTTTTTGGCTCGCGTGCCAAAAAAGGTGGGGGATGTGTGCTCGCGCGCGCTCGCATGCCCACACCCATTCCCTCCCCCCCACGCATGCGCACAACACCCCCCCATGCTGCCCCCTGCGCATGCGCACACCCCCCACCCCCGCACAAAGGCTTACCGGAGCCTGGAACGACGAAACCGGCAAACCGGAAGTGCGAAAAAACGCACTTCCGGTTTGCCGGTATGCTGTTTTTTGCACTCCGGAGGGTTCAGGGAAGCTCCCTGAAGCTCCGGAGTGCAAAAAACTACAAAATGGACAAACCGGAAGTGCAGAAAAGTGCACTTCCGGTTTGTCCGTTTTGTAGTTTTTTGCATTCCGGAGCTTCAGGGAGCTTCCCTGAACCCTCCGGAGTGCAAAAAACAGCACACCGGCAAACCAGAAGTGCGTTTTTTCGCACTTCCAGTTTGCCGGTGGGAACCCTCGCGTGCCGGCTTCTATGGCTCCGCATGCCACCTCTGGCACGCGTGCCATAGGTTCGCCACCACGGGCTTAGACTAAGGAATTGTTGAGTCTGTCATTTGTACCTCAATAACTGTCTGGTTTGGCACTGCAACAAAACAGGACAGATACAGACTTCAACGGATAGTTAGGACTGCAGAATAAACAATTGCAACCAGCCTGCCTCCCATTGAGGATCTGTACACTGCACGAACCAGAAAGAAGGCTGGTTCTGTCTTGTTGGGTTGCAGAACCAAACCAGACAGTTATAGAGGTGCAGATGACAGACTCAATGATTCCTCTGTAGAACTGTATCAGCTCCTTGGGCAGTTTCAGGATGCCACTGTAGGGCATTGCATGCCAAAACTACTAGATACAAAGATAGTCCCCCCCCCCCCCCGGTGCCATCTCTCTGTTGAACACTTAATTCCCACAGTGCTGTCTCCTTTCTCATCATTTCTCATCCTCTCATCTTTCCTACTATCTTCTCCTATTGGTTTCTTATGATTTATCAATTCTTGTTTATTATGATCTATGATCTATTACTTGGTGTTTATATTTACATTGTGAGCTTATGCACTGGAGACAAATTCCTTGTGTGTCCAATCACACTTGGCCAATAAAGAATTCTATTCTATTCTAAAAGAAAGGAATAAGAACATAAGTAATAGGACCGAGGAAGTATATTGAGGATTTAGAAGTCATTAGAGATCGTCCTTGACATTTCACCGAAATGGAGCCTGCCCATTACGGTTATATATCACAACGGTCATAAAATGGTTGACATGGCTGACCCAATTTTATGACCTTTGTGGGGATTGTTAAGCGAATGCTGCAGTCATAAAGTGAACATCACGGTCATTAAGCAAACTAATAGTTTGGTATGGACGCCGTTTTTCCAAACACCAGAAGTATGTGCCAGGTTTTGGCAAAACCGTTGTAAAATGTGGATACATGACTGCAGGACGCCGCCAACGGCCATAAATGTGGCCATGTTACTGATGTCTGAAGTTTGGTCATGTGACTGCACAGGTGGGCCCAACTGTTAGAACATTGAATCCAGGTTATAAGTTCCCTTTTTGGGGATGGTCATAAGTTGAGGACTTTCTTTGAGGGTGAATAATTTTGGAGAGTTCTATAATACAGCGGTCTCCAACCTTGGCAACCTTAAGACTTGTGGACTTCAACTCCCAGAATTCTTCAGCCAGCAATGACTTGTGGAGTTGAAGTCCACAAGTCTTAAAGTTGCCAAGGTTGGAGACCCCTGCTATAAAACATGTACTTCTTTGTTTTGAATGGAATGGGCAATCTGCAAATGGCGAGCCTTGTTTTGCAGCTTCTATAGTTCCTGAGGCTCATTCAGAGGCAGATGGTTGAATTACAGTAGTGGAATAAATATATTTTTATGGATATATTTCCCACAAAACAGTTGCTCACATTTACCTGGACTTCAGTTTAGTTCCCTCAAGATACCAAAGGAAAAGCCAGACTTTTATTGTCGACACAACCAACCTCCTAAAAAGTCTTTGGAGGCTGAGTAAACAGCAGTGCAGCCCCCCCAGCTATAGGTCATAGAAACTGCAGCTCTTTCGATATTAGAAAACAGGAAGCATTTATAGATAACAGGAGGACTTCAGTCCTGGAATGTGTGTGAGATGACAGGCCTGGTGCCGTTAAATAGCTGCAGGACACTACATTTCCCTCGTGACAAGGACATTGTTTCTATACATGTCCTTTCTGTTCTTTCAAGGAATAATACCATCTTGTATTTCTTCAAAACCTATGTACAGACTGCATACAGCTAGTCCTTGACTTACCACCACTCGCTTAGTAACTATTCAAAATTGTAACAGCCCTGAAAAAAGTGACTTAATGAGCAGTCTGATTCTCACAGTATCCCCATGATCACGTGATTAAAATTACGGTACTTGGCAGCCGGTGTGTATTTATGTTGATTGCAGGATCACGGCGCCATTTGCAATATTCCCTGCAACGAAGCAAAGTCAAAGGGTTCACTTAACCCTCATGCGATTCATTTAACAACAACAATGCCAGAAAAGATTGCGAAATGGGCTGCCGCTCACTTAACAGATTAACAGATTAATGGAGTTGGAAGGGACCTTGTAGGTCATCTAGTCCAACCCCCCGCCCAAGCAGAGACCCTACACCCGTGATGGCGAACCTATGGCACGGGTGCCACAAGTGGCACGCGGAGCCATATCGGTGGGCACGAGAGCTCAGGTCCGGCGTGCATGTGTGCACCAGCCGGCTGATTTTCGGGCCTTCTGGGCCCACTGGGAGTCGGGAAACAGGCTGTTTCCAGCCTCCAGAGGGGGTGGGGAAGGCCGTTTTCGCCCTCCCCAGGCTCCTAGAAAGGCTCTGGAGCCTGGGGAGAGTGAAAAATGGGCGTGCCATTGCATGCTGGGAGCAGGGGGGTCATGCGTGCATGTGCGGGGGTGCATGGAATTATGAATGTGGGCATGCACATGCGTGATCCCCCGCATTCCCCCCCCCTTTTGGCATGCGAACCAAAAAAGGTTCGCCATCACTGCCCTACACTGACAGATGGCAGTCCAGCCTCTTCTTGAAATCTTCCAGTGATGAAGTTCCCACGACTTCTGGAGGCAAGCTGTTCCATTGGTTGATGGTTCTCACTGTCAGAAAATTTCTCCTTATTTCTAGGTTGAATCTCTCCTTGATCAGTTTTATTAGTGAGACTTATATACCGCCTCATAGTGCAAGCACTCTCTAAGTGATTTACACCATTAAGCAATGTATATTTACATTGCCCCCAACAATCTGGGATTGTTTCCATCCATTATTCCTTGTCTGTCCTTCGGGTGCTTTGGAGAATAGCTTGACCCCCTCCTCTCTGTGGCAGCCCCTCAAATATTGGAAGACTGCTATCATGTCTCCCCTGGTCCTTCTCTTCACTAGACTAGCCATGCCCAGTTCCTGCAACCGTTCATCGTACGTTTTAGCCTCCAGCTTAACAACTGTCTTGCTTAGCAACGGTTGTAAGTGCAAGGATTGGTTGTAGGTCAATTTTTTTCGGGGCTGTTGTAACGATCACTAAAAGAATGGTTGTAAATTGAGGACTACATGCAGTGATAAAGGTGTGAAACTGGGCCTGGATGTAAATATCCAGGTTTAAGTCTACACTTAGGATATAAACTTCCTTTGGAGAACTTTGGACTGGATTTCTCTCTTTCCCTCGTTCAGTACAGCCTACTTTGTAATGCTGTTGTGAAGAGAGGAGAAAATATTCCCCTGTGAGAGGACTTCGGTTCCTTGAGGAAATCTTTAAAACAATCAAACAAGTAATAAATGTATAACACTTTTTAAAATGTTCTCTCCAGGCCCCCCCTCGATCTGCTATACTTCCAGTACTCCTGTGCAGGTACTGGAAGGCACTGACTATCTTCATACAGATCCTCATCTGTTTGGCAATAGGCAAGATGGTTCCCCATTAACGGTAGAAGCGGTCAATAACATTGAAGGTGAGTTTTTTCCTCTTCATCTCTAGTTGGATCTTCTGTCACTCGTGTCTTGGATTTCAATTTTTCACCATGTTGTTCATGGGTGGGTTCCTCCCGGTTCGGACCAGTTCGCCCGAACTGGTAGCGACCCGCTGGTGATGTCACTGTTCTGCCGCTTGAAAGAGGGCCCTCTCTCCCGCCCCCGGGTTTATACTGACCTTTATTCCATCTGAAGCCCAGCTGATCAGCTCCTCAGCTGTGTTTCGGGCTGATTTTAAGCTTCTGAGCATTTGCCGAAGCAAAATTGCACGTGGGGACTTCCTTCTCGATGCGAACCGGTGGGGAAGGTAAGTAGAACCCACCCCTGATGTTGTTATTGGCTACGCAGGCTGGGGGAATGGAAGTTTTATTGCATGGTATCAAGGAGGATGTTTCAGCTGCTTCGTAGAATCATAGGGCTGGAAGGCATCTTAGAGCTCTTCTAGTCCAACCCCTTGCCCAAGGCAGGAGTCCTTATTCCATCTGGAACAAATGGTTGTCCAAACTTTTCTTGAACCTCCAGCGATGGAGCATCCACAACTCTGGGAGGCAAGCTTTTCAATTGATTAACTATTCTCACTGTCAGGAAATTTCTCCTTAGTTCCAGGTTGGATCTGACTAGCTTCTTCCCATTGTTTCTCGTCCTGCCCTCAGGTGCTATGAAGAATAAATTGATTCTCTCTTTTCTGTGACAACTCCTATATCGGATGCTTACCTTTTTTTCGTCACGTGCCGAAAGCAATAATGCAATGCGCGCGCGACCCCCTCCGCACACCCTGCCCGCCATGCGTACGCACGTGACCCCCTGTGCATGTGCACGTGACTCTCCTCGCTCCCCCGTGCATGCGCCCTGCCTCCCCCTCGCCCATTTTTGGCTTCCAGGTTGGTGCAGGAGGCTTTCCAGGCCCAAAACGGGGCACCGGGGGGGGGGCTTGCGCGTTTTGGGGTTGGAAGGCCTCCTACACCAACCTGGAAGCCAAAACGGGGTGCGGGGACACCGGATGAGGCCCCCAAAAGCAATGTGAGCACCCCCCACATCCACTCTGCCCCCACACATGTGCACGCGCGTCCCATGCATGCGTCCCGCCCACTGTGCATGTGCGGCAGAGATGTGAAGACCAGCTGGCCGTCAGGAGGCACACACGCATGCACAGTGGTGCTGGGCTGGGCTGACGGTTGGTGTACCCACAGAGAGGTCTCTGCGTGCCACCTGTGGCACGCGTGCCATAGGTTCGCCATCACGGCCCTATATACTGGAAGACTGCTCTCATGTCAGGGAAGAGTTTTTATACTCGGGGAAAGCAGCAGGGTGAATGGTAGAAAAAAGGTGCTTTTTTCATAATTTCATTCCTTTAATTTTTTTTTACATTTTTTTAAACCTTCTACCCTTTACAGAATGTGTTCAGGGTGGTTTAAGATTAGAAACAACCCAAAAAGTTGATAAAACCTGATAGATATTATAGAGAAAGGACAAGAATCAGTTACCTACTCATTGACAGCAGTGTCGGTGTGAAACGATTTAAATGCTGTAGAAACATTACTTAAGAATAAATCATGTTAAAAAAGAAAAGTGTAGGACATAGAGTGTCCATATGAATTTTAGTTACCCAAACTGCGATAATTAATTGCCCGTAATGGTCCATGACATCCTATGGTTAAAATTGTGTCCTTGTAGTGGAACAGTATGAAGAAGATGAAATGTTAAAAAAAAAGAGAAATAAATGGGTAGACAGACACATTTCCAATATTACTTCAGTGGCCTTACTTCTTAACTCCTCACTGGACCTTGTTTATGGAAATTATCAATAAACCAGATCATGGTTGTCCCAAAGATGCTTTTTTCTAAAAAGGCCACTGGTGGTTGTTGTTTTTTCTTTGAAAATATTTCGCTTCTCATCCAAGTAGCTTCATCATTTCTACTGTTCTACAGAACTGAAGAAGCTTCTTGGATGAGAAGTGAAAGCTTTTCAACGGAAAAAAAAAACACAAGAAAATCCAGTTGTGATTTGGAAGAAAAAAAAGCACCTTTGAGACAATCCTCACTGGACCAACTTCTACATAATATTTACTGATTTATTTATAAAAGTTACAGACCACCCATTTTACCTCAAGATGATATTCACAGTGATGTATTTTTTTACTTCCTGTAGTCTTTAAAAGTTGTGTGAAAATGACTTCAGCTCTTACCTTTCCCCCCCATCTCTTTCTTTCTTTCTTTCTGCTTGGCATCTGGGCCTCAGCTGACGACCCTTTGTGCCCCTTCTACCCCGCAAGCTTTCTCCAGGCTTCAGAGGTTGAAATGAGAGGTTCGGAGGATGTTGTCCCTGGCACTGTTTTACAGCGGTTAATCCAGGAGTTGCGTTATGGCAACCCCAACGAGAATATGAACCTGCTGGCTCTCCAGCACCAAGCTACGGGCAGTGCAGGACCCTCCAACTCCACTGCTAGCAGCACCCTGTCTTCTTCTGCGGAAAACCTTGTGCCGGAAGACCCACAAATGGTCCAGCAGTCAGCGCGGCAGGAACCACAAGGCCAGGAACATCAAGGGGATAATACGGTGATGGAGAAGCAGACCAGAGGCTCACAGCCTCAGCAGAACAATGAAGAATTGCCTTCTTACGAAGAAGCCAAAGCTCAGTCTCAGTTTTTTAGAAGTCAGCAGCCTAGTGTTGTTGGGCCCAGTTTCTACATGGCCAGCAGCACTGGTCCGAAATCTAAAACAGAAGGTAGGCCGACTTTGGCCCGTGCCAACAGTGGGCAGGCCCACAAAGATGAAGCCCTGAAGGAATTGAAACAAGGCCACGTGCGCTCCTTGAGCGAGAGAATCATGCAGCTTTCCTTGGAAAGGAATGGGGCCAAGCAGCATCTCCCTTTCTCAGGGAGAAGCAAAGGGTTCAAATCCACAGGGCCTTCCCCTTCCCCGGCTTCCAATAAAGGCATGGATCTGAGAGGACCCCCTCCAGATTATCCATTCAAGATCAAGCAAGGGGGCTCACCAGGAAGCAAAAGTCAAGAGCCGGTTGTGTTTTTTAATGAACAGCATTCTGGAACGATTCAAGAGATGACAAAGGCATCCTATTCAGCATCACAGCCAGCGAGGAGCGAAGTAGCTGTTGCCCGATATCAGGGCCCCCCAGAATATGGCATCACCAGGTAATGTTTACTATTTCTTTTGGTCTCCTATTGTAAAAAGCTCAGATCCTTGCACAGTTTTTCTTCTTTTCTTCATTCCATAAAGAATAACACATCGAGTATTGTAAACAATTTCTTCTTTTGATAATTCCGGTAATTACAAGCTTTTTGCAACGGACCTCTTTAAGTGTAAGTAATCCGATTGAAATGTATTCCTCTTTCTGTAGTCGTCAGTGTGCATCGTCTTTTCCGTCCCTGGCAACACCCCAGGAGCACAGCCCAATGTCCTCCCAGACCTCCTCGCTTAGCGGCCCCCTGCACTCCGCGTCTCTGCCGCCTCTCTCAATGGCCACAGCATCCCAGTCTCTGCCCGCAACTCCGCCTAGCCAGCAGCCCCTCACACCAGATGCCTTCACGATAGTACAGCGAGCCCAGCAAATGGTGGAGATGTTGTCTGAAGATAATGAAGCCCTGCAGAAGGAGCTGGAGGGCTACTACAAGAAAGCAGACAAGCTTCAGAAGGTGGGTGGCAGAGAGGAGAGAGGAGCCAAGTGTACCTACCTACCTACCTTACAGTGGCTGTAGCCCAGGAGTGTCAAACCCGCGTCGTCACAGTGGCGTCACGTGATGTATCTCGACTTTCCCCCTCCCCTTCGCTAAACTGGGTGTGGGCGTGGCCAGTGTGTGACACATCCGGCCTGCAGGCTGCGAGTGTCAGGGTTCCAGTTAACACACCCAATGGAATCAAAACTCCCAGGCAGGCATATTCCTCAAAGTATAGATTTATTAGGCATGTCATATTGGCACTTCTGCAGAAACCCGACTCTAAGCCCCCTTCGGGTTTCCCCTCAGTTAAAGTAAAGTTTTCTTTCCCCTGCCCATACAGTCCATCACATGGTCCAATCAAGTCCCAGTCCAAGGGTCGGTTGCAGAGGTGGGTTCCTGCCGAAGCTATCCAGTACCAGCTCCGGTAGGGAGCGGCCGATTGCCCAATTTGCGCACGACCGCTCCGGAGCCCTCTCTGCCGGTCCACCGAGTGCGTCGCCATTTTTTTCGTTAATTTTTGGGCGATTTTGCTTCTGCGCATGTGCGGAAGCAAAATTGCGCCGAAATCTCGCGAGAGGATGCGCGAGAGAGATTTCAGTGAGACTTCACTTCCGCGCATGCGCAGAAGCAAAATCACGCCGAAATCTCTCTCGTGCGTCCTCTCGCGATATTTTGCCGCAATTTTGCTTCCACGCATGTGTAGAAGTAAAATCGTGTGAGGGGGCGCACACACGTAGCGAGGCCCCCCCCCAAAACTTAGAGATGCACGCGCAGCGCACCGGCACCAGTAAGACGGCAACCCGAGGTGGCGCAGCGGTTAGAGGCAGGTACTGCAGGCCACATTAGCTGACATTGATCCGCAGGTCAGCGGTTCAAATCTCACCGGCTCAAGGTTGACTCAGCCTTCCATCCTTCCGAGGTTGGTAAAATGAGGACCCAGATTGTTGGGGGCAATGTAAATATAGCAATAGCAATAGCAATAGCACTTACTTATATACCGCTTCATAGTGCTTTACAGCCCTCTCTAAGCGGTTTACAGAGTTCAGCATATTGCCCCCAACAATCTGGGTCCTCATTTTACCCACCTCAGAAGGATGGAAGGCTGAGTCAACCTTGAGCCTGGTGAGATTTGAACAGCTGAACTGCTGAACTAGCAGTTCAGATTGCAGTGCTGCTTTTAACCACTGCGCCACCGCAGGCAATATACATTGCTTACTGGTGTAAACCGCATAGAGAGTGCTTGCACTGTGAGGCGGTATATAAATCTCACAAATAAATAAATAAAATAAACCCGCCACTGGTCAGTTGGTCTCCGATCCCACCTCCTTGCACCTGGCGGGAAAGTCCTTGGTTTTCTGAGGGAAATTTTATTTTGGCTACAATCCCCCAGCTATCTCTGCCTCCCCCTCCCGTTCCCACAGCAAGTGGAAAATGGCTTCAGGGCTGACAGCAAGTTTGACATCCCAGCCCATCCAACTCAAAAAGATTCTGGGGCAATTATGAGGCTATCGTGGGGTTTTTTTGTGTGAAATATACATTCAGGAGGCATGCATATAATTTGGAATTGAGACCCCCATCTCTGCTTTGTATACTGTAAATTGTTTGACTGGGCTCCCGTTCCATTTATCTTCTTGGAAATGAATATTGGAAAGTGGGAAAGCATGTCTTCGTTGGAATGCCATCTGGCATCTCTTTTAGCCTCTCCATCTTACCTTCTCAGGTGAGCTATGGCTCGCCATAACATTGCAGAAGACATCTTGTAGATAAATGTGTCTTCTCTTATGGCGCCATTTTGTGAGGCGGCCATAGCATCAAAACGTGTCTACATGGGTCCCCAGAAAATGTATCCTGGTTATAGACAGTGGCTATCTAAGTGATCTGATTGTCCAAAGCAGCGTTTCCCAACTTTTATAACTTTTAAGATGTCTGAGTTTCAGCTCCCAATTCTAGGAGTTGAAGTCCAAATATCTTAAAGTTGCCAAACAGTAATCCAAAGGATAGTTAGGCTCTTGTGTAAACTGGAGGCAATTCATGTAGTATAGTAGTATCTGGGAAATCTCCAACTCAAATCTCAATTCAGCCAGGATTCTCCAAGGGGCCTTAGATTATATTATTCTTTCCTCCTTGTCGATATACCGTATTTTTTGGAGTATAAGAAGCACCTTTTTCCTTCCTAAAAGAGGCTGAAAATTTGGGTGCGTCTTATACTTCGAATGTAGCTTTTTCGAAGCTTTTTTTTTCAGCCCTCACGAGGTGCTAACGATCTTCCTGGCTTCCTATTCCCTCCGAAGAAGTTTTTTTCCAGCCCTAAGTCTTTGCAGGCTTGTTTTCATTCCTACTCCCTCTGAAAAAGCGGTGCTTTTCAGCCCTAACGCGGTGCTAACGATCTTCCTGGCTTGCTGCATTTATTTTTATTCCTACTCCCTCCGAAACAGTTTTCCCTGCCCTAAGTCTTTGCAGGCTTGCTTTCATTCCTATTCCCTCTGAAAAAGGCTTTTTCAGCCCTAACCAGGGGATAAAATAATGTGCTGAAGCTGAACAGACTAAGGACGCTAGCCAGATGAATACCTGGTAGGTAGATTTTTCGCCCCTATTTTCCTCCCGCAAAACTAAGGTGCGTCTTATACTCTGGTGCGTTTTATACTCTGAAAAATACGGTAGTTATTTACCATAGAATACCACTCTGAAATTATTCCCAGTGCTTTATAAGTGAACAATATTATTGCAGTTGCCTGAGTGATACCAGCGTTCAGAGTGAATTTCTGCGATGTCGTTTTGTAACGCCTCAGTCAGCCTCCTGTCAGCCTGTTTCTAAGGCTTGCCAAATTCTCCGCTGACACAGAGTGTTTATCCAGCCATGGGCTGTCGTAGGCCACAAAAGGGGTTCCCAGAATTTTCTGCCCTGAACCAGCTTTGGGAGGCTTGGCTTTGTCGCCTGGGCTGCTGTCCTTTTAACTTCCTGGGAAGTGTCCAATTTTGTACATTTTCACATATAAAACAGTAGAGTTCCCCCACCCAAAAAGTTCAGAGCATAGGTCTATCGACATAAAAACTTAATTAAGCTTTTAGCAAGTGGTCCATGCATAATGGATTGAGACAGCAAAGTATTCTTGGTTTGGAAAGGGGCTATAATTAAGTAACTTTAGATTCTGATCTTAGTGGTCCCATGACAAAAATGGAGGGTCATTTCTTCTTCCAAATCTAGTAAGTTGGTCTTGTTATATTTAGAGTCAGTTGATCATTCTGCTGAGCGGGGTTCTGAAGATACTCATCTCCTATTAGACCCACTAGGCTTCTGTTTGCATCATTGTCCCAATCAAAATAATGAATAGAATAATAAAATAAAATAAATACTAAAATAAAATAAATACTAAAATAAAGTTAATTGGAACACCAGGCTACCGTAAGATGGCTCACTGCAGCCATAAACTACAATTCACAAATTGCAAAAGTTGGATTCACACATCATGTTATAGTAACCTGGTGCACCCCACTGACCCATAGCTATCATGTTATTCCTTTTTGCGGTAAGTGATGTTGTGTAAAATATGGTAGAGGAGATCACGATCTCTGCCATCCATCACAGTTTTGGTCAATCAAAGCTTTTATATTTGTTTATTTAATTATTACATTTATTATTGAAGAGCTGTTTGTGGCGCAGTGGTTAGGACGCAGCACTGCAGGCTACTTCTGCTGATTGCCGGCGGCTAGCAGATTCTGACCAGCTCAAGGTTGACTTAGCCTTCCATCCTTCTGAGGTCAGTAAAATGAAGACCCAGATTGCTGGGGGCAATAGGCTGACACTGTAAGCCGCTTAGAGAGGGCTGTAAAGCACTATTACTATTTCTCTTTGCTGCCCATCGCGCCACAAGGTGACTTTGGGTGGCTTACAAAGCAATAAATAATACAAATATAAGTGAAAAAGATGGGGAGGGAGGTAAACAGGGTGCAAGGGGTGAGGTGGGATCTGCTAATAATCCATCAACCACCTTCAATGTGGCACTCCCCTATTGGGGCCCCAAGCCAACTGACAGAGCCAGGTTTTCAGGCTCTTGCAGAAGATCAAGAGGGTATGATCAGATCTCTCCCCAGGGAGATAAGATATTCCAAAGAGCAGGAGCCACAGCAGAGAAGGCTCTTATAAGGCTCGTATATGGTCCCTTTTGACATATTTTGGCCATTATGACACAACCAAAACCCGGTTTTAGCCCAAGCATGCTCATAATGTTCTACTCAAGCTAGGATCTCTAATCTAGAAGCTACCTTAAAAACCAGCATTCTGCTGTCCACATTGCTCCAACTAAGTCGTATATACCAGTGCACTGAACGTGATTAGGACACTCCAGCTAAGTCAAAACTGTAGCATGCTAATGGTTTAGTCCATTTTGTGAATCCAGAATCTGTAGAACCGTATTTGGGATGATGAACCAGCAAACTAACATAGGAGAAAGCAACTTCTATGAACTAGAGTAGCTGCTGAAGACAAGAATGGGTGACTCACGTCATGTGAGCATCTTCAGCACCTGAGGAGTGGAAGGAGTAGTAGTAGAATGAGACTCAAAAGCTTCTAGGAGGAGACTTGGTCCCATGTCTGCCCATCAACCCCCTGCTCCCGAACAGCTAAAAGGGGGCCAAAATTCAAGGTGTGATTTTGGTAAAAGACATAAAAATAAAGCTGAGAGTGGAGGCAAAATTCTCTCCCCACCCGCAACAATTTCCTATTCTGTTTATACTACTAGACTATGTCTTGCAACATTCCTCTAACCCAGGGGTGTCAAACTATTTCATTGAGAGCCACATCAGGGTTGTGTTTGACCTTGGGGGCCCCGGGTTGTGCGGCCAGGGTGGGCATGCCAGCTCGATGTCACTCATCGAGGCTCCGTTTTCGGCCATGACGGCCCTCCCGGGCTCCGTTTTCAGCCGCACCAGCCTCCTGCAGCCCTCTGCCAGCAAAAACGGAGCTTGTGGAGGCCACTCACGGCCTGCTCGGGCTCCGTTTTCAGCGACAATGGCCTCCTGCAGCCTTCTGCCAGTGAAAACAGAGCTAGGGAGGGCCACGTGCGGCCTTCCCGAGCTTCGTTTTCGCTGGCAAAGGCACCATGGGCCGGTCCTTCGCTGTTTCCAGGGCGGGCCTGCGGGTCAGATCTACGCACCCTGCGGGCTGGATCCGGTTCCTGGGCCTTGAGTTTGACACCCCTGCTCTAACCTAAAAGAAATTTGCATGGAACCCGTTGCATGGAAATCCCCTGTTCTTCAGGCTTTCCACTGACATGCCCAAATATTTCTCTATGATTGGGAAAGTGATTGCTTTCAGCATTATTTGGATTTTTTAATGTTTGTGGAAGGATTCCCATTTGGACATGATTGTAAAAGAGTTCTTTTTGCAAAGTTACAGAAGTGGTACAGGGTTGGCAGGATTTCTAGGTACTGTATAAAATTCGCCAATGGTTGACATGCATCCTACCCAGCTTTTATTAGGATACCATTTTCTCCTTTATCCTAGTTCGAAATGGAAATTCAGAGGATTTCAGAAGCTTATGAGGACCTGGTGAATATCACCACCAAGAGAGAGTCACTAGACAAGGCGATGCGAAACAAACTTGAAGGTGAAATCAGAAGACTTCATGATTTCAACAGGGACTTGCATGGTATGTCTTCTTCTCCTTCTCCTTCTCCTTTCCTTCTCCTTCTCCTTCTCCTTCTCCTTCTCCTTCTCCTTCTCCTTCTCCTTCTCCTTCTCCTTCTGTCAGGGTTCTTCTCCAGAGAGAAGACTCTTCTGCCAGAGTCCTTCCCCTCTTCTTCCTCCTCCTCCTCCTCCTCCTCCTCCTCCTCCTCCTCCTCGTCCTCCTCCTCCTCCTCCTCCTCCTCCTCCTCCTCCTCCTCCTCCTCCTCCTCTTCCTCCTCCTCCTTCTCCTTCTGTCAGGGTTCTTCTCCAGAGAGAAGACTCTTCTGCCAGAGTCCTTCCCCTCTTCCTCTTCCTCTTCCTCTTCCTCTTCCTCTTCCTCCTCCTCCTCCTCCTCCTCCTCCTCCTCCTCCTCCTCCTCCTCCTCCTCCTCCTCCTCCTCCTTCTGTCAGGGTTCTTCTCCAGAGAGAAGACTCTTCTGCCAGAGTCCTTCCCCTCTTCCTCTTCCTCCTCCTCCTCCTCCTCCTCCTCCTCCTCCTCCTCCTCCTCCTCCTCCTCCTCCTCCTCCTCCTCCTCCTCCTCCTCCTCCTTCTGTCAGGGTTCTTCTCCAGAGAGAAGACTCTTCTGCCAGAGTCCTTCCCCTCCTCCTCCTCCTCCTCCTCCTCCTCCTCCTCCTCCTCCTCCTCCTCCTCCTCCTCCTCCTCCTCCTCCTCCTCCTCCTCCTCCTCCTCCTCCTCCTTCTGTCAGGGTTCTTCTCCAGAGAGAAGACTCTTCTGCCAGAGTCCTCCTCCTCCTCCTCCTCCTCCTCCTCCTCCTCCTCCTCCTCCTCCTCCTCCTCCTCCTCCTCCTCCTCCTCCTCCTCCTGTCAGGGTTCTTCTCCAGAGAGAAGACTCTTCTGCCAGAGTCCTTCTCCTTCTCCTCCTCCTCCTCCTTTGTTTTGTGATTTCTATTATCAAACTCTATGATCAAACCACAACAATGAACTTCTTTCATTACTTTTGTATCATTTTCTTTCATTTCTTAACTCATGTTCTCCACTCTTTTTACTACTCTTACATTCCAGTTTCTAATCTGTCCCTCCCATGATTGTCACCAGGTGGACCTACAATCTTATGACCTCTGCCATGGTCATAAGTTTAGTAAATCCAAGCTTTCACTGGGTGGTTTTTAGTAACACAAAGAAGGTATAGGATAGGTTACCATATTTAGTTATAATCGGATTACATGTAGCGTGCCCTGCTAATGGCAAGGATGATGTTGGTCAGTTTGGGTACATTTTGACTAGAATGTCACAAGTGCAAAAAAAAAAAGTTTATTAGTTTATATAAAGTATGCTTGAACTATTCTGTGCAGACCATGCTCTCTAATCTAGAATCTATCTCACAAACCAACCTCACATCAACTAGGAAGTGGAAGAACTATCAACTGAACATTCTATTTCAATTTTGATCCAAAATCAGAAGAAGGTAATTTGGGGTGGAGAATGGGGGTACTGAGCAGCAGCACATTCTTTGTAAACCGTAAAGCTTCCTGCTGGCCACAGAGGTGTGTGCCTCCAGTGATATGAATTGTGTGTGCATGGACATTTTTGCTTTGCAATACTCGGGGATCTTCAGGAGCTTTAAAAATGGAAATCATTCCACTTTGCCCTGTAAAAGTGGTCAAATGCTATTATATTTTAGTCATTTCTACTTATTGTTGCGACAACAATTAAGCATTTTGGCATTGTCAGTGTGATTCTGGGGTGCTGTGGGGACCACACCTT
Source organism: Diadophis punctatus similis (assembly GCA_023053685.1). Lineage (NCBI taxonomy): Eukaryota > Metazoa > Chordata > Lepidosauria > Squamata > Dipsadidae > Diadophis > Diadophis punctatus. The sequence goes on along the minus strand of JALIGW010000016.1, from coordinate 14,308,753 downwards.
GAGATTTGGGTATTGCTGGGTCCGTGGTTGCTTTGCCCAGTTCTAAGCTATCATATTCTCTTCTATATTGGCAGGCTAGAGGCCAGATAAATTATTCCCTGTCATTACTTTTAGAAAATTATTATGGATAAGATTGCCTAGGCCAGGTTGCAGATGTCGACTTAATTTATCATTGCTTGACCATTTATCATTGCTTGACCCAAACATGAACCTAGATTGCTTCTGCTTTCAGTTAATTATATACAAGTCTTATTGTCTCTAAAGAAAAACTTGTGTCTAACACTAATTATGGTTTGGGGCAGGGGTTCTCAAAACTTAGCAAGTTTAAGACTTGTGGACTAGAACTCCCAGAATTCTTCAGTCAGCATGGCTAGCTGAGGAATTCTGGGAGTTGAAGTCCACAAGTCTTAAAGTTGCCAAATTTGGAGACCCCTGGTTTAGGGAAAGCCAGAATTGTAACACATAGATTAAAGTTCTCCAGGTATGAAAATCTGAGTGTATGAGGGGGCATTTATATTAATGCCAATCCCCTGCTCAGGGCTGGAATCCATATTATAACATTCACAAACAACTATATGACTAGCCCAGGGGTGGGCAAACTATGGCTCTTTGAGGACCTGTGGACTTCAATTCCCAGAATTCCTGAGCCTGCCATGCATGTATGGCTGGCTCAGGAATTCTGGGAGTTGAAGTCCACAGGTCCTCAAAGAGCCATAGTTTGCCCACCCCTGGACTAGCCTTTAGTTGAATACAGGTAATCCTCTATTTACAACAGTTCATTTAGTGACCTTTCAAAGTTATAATGGCATTGAAAAAAGTGAGTTATGACCGTTTTTCACAGTTACAATCTTTTCAGCATCCCCATGATCCTGTGATCAAAATTCAGATGCTTGGCAGCTGGTTCATATTTATGACTGTTGCTGTGTCGCAAATCACCTTTTGCGACCTTCTGACAAGCAAAGTCAATGGGGAAGCCAGATTCACTTAGCAACCGGGTTTCTAACTTATCAACTGCAGTGATTCACTTAACAAATGAGGCAAGAAAGGTCGTAAAACGGGGCAAAATTCACTTAACAAATGTCTCACTTAACAACACAAATTTTGGGCTCAATTGTGGTCGTAGGTCAAGGACTACCTGTACAGACAGTGAAGGCCGCCCACCATCTCTCTGGATAAATGGTTCCATAGACAATCTGCTCTTACGCTGAGGAAGTTTCCCCTGGCATCTGAATCTGACTTCCTGTAACTGGTCCTGCAGTCTGGAATGAGAAAGCTAAAGTTTGTATTTTGGTCTGGTCCTAAAAGAAGGCATTGATCTGACTGGATTTGGACTCTCTCTCTCTTCTTTGACTAGCAACAGCATAAACTATTGGCTGGAGCTTCACTCCGCCGTGGCTACTTTTATTTTTCTCCACAACTATTTCAAAAAAGAGGGGATCTGTATAGATTCCTTGGTTTACCTTTTTGGGCTCCCCAAAAATCTGTCTTAGTCACAAGGTGACGAGTCACTGACATGACAGAAATAGGAAATTCTCTACCATAAAGATTTTTTCGCTTGGAACCCAATGCTATTTATAAACAGAAAGAATCTTTTGGCTCGCAGACACCAAAGTTAGGAACTGAACCAGTCTTCCCCCAAACACTCCTTGATGTGTCCTGGGTTGGAGAAAATTGAGCTAGGCTGAACTCCAGAAGGGATCCTCTACCCTTGACTTATGTCATTCTTCCTTATTCTCTCGTATGATCTCGCCTTCCTTGCTGCTATTTAGTTTCTCTCTCCCTCTGAGTCTCTCTTTTTAAAATTTATGTCACACTAGTTAGCCTGCCTCTTACCGTTCAAGCATTCAGTGCAATATACATGATATATTTTATACTTAAAATCTTTCTCCTTCCTGTGTAGACCGACTGGAGACTGCAAATAGGCAACTGGCCAGCCGAGAGTTTGAGGGACATGAAAATAAGGCAACAGAGGATCTTTATGCCTCTCAAAGTGAGTGCCATGTTAATATATCCTGGACCTATATAGGAATGTAAACATATGTGATTTCACTTCATTTCTTAGCACCTGAATTTTTTTTTTCAATTTTCTGTCCTGTTTTTCTGGAGAAATTGTTGTAGCAGTTTCTGGTAGGGGGCTGGGGGGAAAGTGGAAGACTTTGAACATTTTAATGGAAGTGAAAAGATATGCGAGAAAAACAGAAACCCACCAAATTCATTCAGTTCAGTTCTTCCCACCTTCTTGGTTCCTTCAAAATTCACGCAAAATTCACGCAGAACCCAAAGTGGTGAAGCTATTAAATGTGGTGCCTTTAGCAACAGCAATAGCACTTTTTATATACCGCTTCACAGTGCTTTTACAGCCCTCTCTAAGCGGTTTACAGAGTCAGCATATTGCCCCCAACAATCTGGGTCCTCATTTTACCCACCTCAGAAGGATGGAAGGCTGAGTCAAACCTTGAGCCTGGTGAAATTTGAACTACCAAATTGCAGGCAGCTGGCAGGCAGCAGAAGTAGCCTGCAGTACTGCACTCTAACCACTGCGCCACTGTGGCTCATGTTTTGTTAAGACGTGCCACCGATATTTGCATTCTTCATCCCCAATGTGTAGATGCTCTCTGCATCAGCCTTATGGTAAATTATCGAAATGAAACTGAAAAATGAACATTACCCACACAGGGATGGCCGCTATGTTGACTTTTTATCCTTCCTGGTCTCTGTCCAATCCAAAGGAGACACTTAGAACCACAATGACGGATCTTGTCTGCTGGACTTCATGTGGCCCTTGGAAGTCACTCCCAGGGTTGTCATTAAGTTGCAATTTTTTAATGCAAAAGAAAGAAATTCTTATTATATACCTAAGGAAAAATGGCATTAACTGCATTTAATTAATTTTAATAAGACTTGTCTTGGCTCTGTCTGCATTAATCCCCTAGCTAAGGGGTCTCCAACCACTGTTAGATGTTTGCAACCGGACCACGGAAACAGTGGGTGAGCACGTATGCGCATCTCCACTTGCACGAGCAGTGGGCGAGCAATTGCACACACGATCCATTTGTGAGAACGGAAGACGTGCATGCTTGCCGCTCACGCAAATGGAGCTGCGTACGCCCTTGCCGGCTGCTCACGAGGAACCATCCCTTCTTCCCACCCCTCCACCGGTCCTCAAAGCTGGAAAAGTTGGAGAACACTTCCCTAGCCCACAAGCGCATCTCATTACCAAATATGCCTCCTTTTATGATATTGTTAAGTCGTCTTTTAAGATGCATTTATAGGTAAAGAACAACATTTCACTGGGTGGGAAACTCCTTTGAGTATGAACTTTTGGCTCAAATTTGTGGAGATGCAAACCAAGGAAATTAGAATCCAATTCATTAGTAATAAGGGACGGGCAAGAACAGCTTTCAAATCATTGTTCCTAAGAGGCAAAATAGACTGGCTGCTGTCCTTTTCTCTAAAGTTCCAAAAATAGATGCTGTGTGATGCCGTAGGAAGAATCGTAGAGGATGAATTTAGCCATTCCTGCCCTACATTTTCAGCCTGACAAAGTAATGAAAATATGATAATCATTTTGTCCTATTTCAGAGCATTAATGCCCCTGATTATCCAGGTTCTGGATGGAGAATCATGTTGATTCTCCATTTTTACCCTTAGGCTTATCATATTCAGTTCGGAAGCCTCTTGAGAACAGTAGCCGTCCGCACATTTTATAGTTGTGAATTTACAACTGGGTGTTCTTTACAGAGAAGTGTTGGTATTTTGTCCATCCAGTGTCAGTGGAGGAATGGAGTAAATGACACAATGGCTTTCCATACGCTCTTCACCCAGGATGCATGTCGGATTATAAATTGTAGATGTCTCCTGTAGAATATCATGATTCTTGACAAATGTATCTTTTCTTTTATGTACACTGAGAGCAAATGCACCAAAGACAAATTCCTTGTGTGTCCAATCACACTTGGCCAATAAAGAATTCTATTCTATTCTATTCTATTCTATTCTATTCTATTCTATTCTATTCTATTCTATTCTATTCTATTCTATTCTATTCTATTCCATTCCATTCCATTCCATTCCATTCCATTCCATTCCACTCGACTCCACTCCACTCTATTCCTATACCTATTCCTATTCCTATTAGCAATAGCACTTAGACTTATATACCGCTTCATAGTGCTTTACAGCCCTTTCTAAGCGGTTTACAGAGTTCAGCATATTGCCCCCAACAATCTGGGTCCTCATTTTACCGACCTCGGAAGGATGGAAGGCTGAGTCAACCTTGAGCCTGGTGAGATCTGAACAGCTGAACTGCTGAACTAGCAGTCAGCTGAAGTAGCCTGCAGTGCTGCACTTTAACCACTGCGCCACCTCGGCTCAGTATTCCTATCCTATCCTATCCTATCCTATCCTATCCTATCCTATCCTATCCTATTCTATTCTATTCTATTCTATTCTATTCTATATTTTTCATTTAATCCTGGCTAATTTAAAAGAAGCGAACTTCGTTTAAGGGCTAGAAAAAATTGCTAAATGCCTGAATAGTTTCTATGAACTGGGATTAATCAATGAAGTTGCAGGAGGGCAACTTCTTTGAAGAACACCAGCCTAAAAGATGGATGCAATCGATTAAAGAGTGCAGTGCCTCTAAGCAGCTGTCAGCGGTAAGGTTTTGTCTGAGCAGGAGAAATTTACAGGCGGCTGTTACGTATCAGTTGGGTTGACAAAATCAGAAATGGGGAGGTAATAAGCCGCCTGGGAAAGCCAAGGGAAATAATCAAAACCATAAAAAAGAGAAAGTTAGAATATTTCAGACATGTGATGTGACACCAAGAAAAATCCGGCATACTTCACTTAATCATCCAAGGAAAGATTGAAGACAAACAAGGTCCAGGCAGAAGAAGAACATCATGGCTTCAAAGTCTAAGGGACTGGTTTGGACAAAACCCAGCAGCACTTTTTCGTGTGGCTGTTGATAAAAATAGCATCGCCAACAAAGGTTGTGAGTTCGATCCTAGGTAGAGGCAGATGTAGGGTCTCCTGCTTGGGCAGGGGGTTGGACTAGATGACCTGCAAGGTCCCTTCCAACTCTGTTAATCTGTTAATCTGTTAACATGATCACAAACGTCCGATGACGGATATGACACAAGAAGAAGAAAAAGAAGGAAGAGGAGGAGGAATGAACTAAATTTACAATTCTTACAGATAAACTACAAAACTACAAGTCCCCAGGGAGTAGGGCGGCATATAAGAACACTAAAATAAATAAATAAATAAATAAATAAATAAATAAATAAATAAATAAATAAATAAATAAATAAATAAATAAATAAATAAATAAATAAATAAATAAATAAATAATAAATAAATAAATAAATAAATAATAAATAATAAATAATAAATAATAAATAATAAATAATAAATAATAAATAATAAATAAAATAAATTAAATAAATAAATAAATAAATAAATAAATAAATAAATAAATAAATAAATAAATAAATAAATAAATAAATAAATAAATAAATAATAAAGGATCTGCCAGTAGACCCCAGTCAATAACTGCAATAACTGCCCATTCATTGGGACTTGGACAGCCTGCCCTATACACTTTGGCAGCACCACAGCCTCGGCAAAATACAATATTTATCGTTTTCTTATGAATGAAGGCGAATATAAATGTCCCAGAATAATGTTGCAGGATCCAATCTGGGTCGGTTTATTGGGACCAGAGGTTTTGTCTTCTAAGCTTTCGGACTCGTGCTGGAGCCCATCTTCAGGGAATTTCTATCTAAGCTAGATAGGATCACCTCTGGTCCCGGTGACTGACCCAGATTGGATTATTTTCTTAGCTGATGATGTTTACTGAAATATACATACATCTATGTACACTTTGCTAAAAAACATTGCTGGAACTATCACAATTCATAACTGAGTTGAGCTGTTGATCCACAACATAGGAGCAAATGTACTGTATTTTTCAGAGTATAAGAGGCATCTTTTTCCTCCCTAAAAGAGGCTGAAAATTTGGGTGCGTCTTATACTCCGAATGTAGCTTTTCCGAAGCTTTTTTTCCCCAGCCCTAAGGAGGTGCTAACGATCTTCCCGGCTTCCTATTCCCTCCGAAGAAGTTTTTTCCAGCCCTAAGTCTTTGCAGGATTGCTTTCATTCCTACTCCCTCTGAAAAAGGTTTTTTCAGCCTTAACCAGGGGATAAAATAATGTGCTGAAGCTGAACAGACTAAGGACGCTACCCAGTTGAATACCTGGTAGGTAGATCCCCCCCCCTATTTTCCTCCCCCAAAACTAAGGTGCGTCTTATACTCTGAAAAATACGGTAGTTCCTTAAAGGACAGGTCATACAAAATGCCACAGATGTTTGGCATGAATACTCTATGTAATCCAGACAGGTCCATGCTACAAATAGCAGATAGAATATTTCCAAGAATAGAAAGAGGATTATGAAGATCCTCATCAGATAGACTTTATTTATTTATACTCAGATATTCACAGCCTTGTGAATACCATCTGCAGTGTAGTCTTGACTTAAAAACAGAACTGGGTATCCTGGGTTAACCGGCAAGGTGTTTCTATGCAGCACCACCTGGAGTAAGATGAATATGAGTGCCCATTTTAGAAATTCTTCCCAAATGATTATCAGGTGTATACGACAGTAATAGCAATAGCAGAAAACAGAATAACAGAGTTGGAAGGGACCTTGGAGGTCTTCTAGTCCAACCCCCTGCTTAGGCAGGAAACCCTACAGCACTTCAGACAAATGGTTATCCAATCTCTTCTTAAAAACTTCCATTTTTGGAGCATTCACAACTTCTGGAGGCAAGCTGTTCCACTGATTAATTGTTGTAACTGTCAGGAAATTTCTCCTTAGTTCTAGATTGCTTCTCTTCTTGATTAGTTTCCACCCATTGCTTCTTGTCCTACCCTCAGGTGCTTTGGAGAATAGCTTGACTCCCTCTTCTTTGTGGCAACCCCTGAGATATTGGAACACTGCTATCATGTCACCCCTAGTTCTTCTTTTCATCAAACTAGACATACCCAGTTCCAGCAACCATTCCTTATATGTTTCATATCCCTTAATCATCTTTGTTGCTCTTCTCTGCACTCTTTCTAGAGTCTCAACATCCTTTTTACATTGTGGCGACCAAAACCGGATGCAATATTCCAAGTGTGGCCTTACCAAGGCATTATAAAGCAATAACAGTCTTATACAGTATACCGCTTCACAGTGCTTTACAGCCCTCTCTAAGCGGTTTACAGAGTCATCTTATTGCCCCCAACAATCTGGGTCCTCATTTTACTGACCTCAGAAGGATGGAAGACTGAGTCAATCTTGAGCCGGTCAGGATCCTGGCAGTGAATGGAGTCAGCCTGCAATACTGCTTGTAACCATTGTGCCACCCCGGCTCCTAAGTTAATTAAGTAAGATAATTAAAATATTGGAAACTTATCAATTCGTGGCGAGAGGGACCATATATAAGAGCGGTTTGAACTTAAGCAGAGCACTTGGGCTTCAGCACATTTATTTACTGCTTTTTACAGTAAAAAGATACGCGAAGCGGATCACAATAAACCTTCACTTATAATTTAATGGTCGGAAAAATTGTAACACAAAATTATAGTGAATTTAAATTGAGCATAATTGAATGAACAGCAAATAAATATGTTTGAAATTCAAGCAAAGAGGAAAACCAAAGTTTATAAGGCAAATATAAAATAATAAAGGTGATGTGCACAATTGTCTTTAATATACAATGTGAGGGTGCAACAGCATAAATGCAGTTCAGAGGTTTGTGGTTGGTTCAGAGGAGGCTGGAAGCAAGAAAGAAAAATGGGGATGGGGACTTGCAATAATTTTCTCAACGCTCCCCTCCCTTAAGGCTTGGCTTTATGTGTTTCTATTTTGAGCAGAATATTTAAGATAACTGATAACAGTGAGCCTAAATAGAATTCAGTTTACCGTAATTTTGTTTTTTCTCTCCTTTTTATGTTTGAGGACGTAAAACATATGCTTTGCAGTAAAATGGATTTAGTTTTGCATATGTATTGTATGCAAATATTGAAAATATTTGTGCCAGCTTATTCTTGTTTCACAAGGATCCACTTGGAATACTTTGAGTGCAGTTCTGGGACAGTTTAAAAAATGGCATTGAGTAGTTGGAGTGAGTTTGGATGATAGTGATTGGGAGATAGTGATTGGGAACCAGGTCTTATGAAGAACAGCTAAAGCAGTGTTTCTCAGCCTTGGTAACTTGAAGATGCGTAGACCAACTCCCAGAATTCCCTAGCCAACTTTGGCATTTCGGGAGCTGAAGTCCACATATCTTCAAGTTGCCAAGGTTGAGAAACACTATAATAATAGTATAATAATAATAATAATAACAGAGTTGGAAGGGACCTTGGAGGTCTTCTAGTCCAACCCCCTGCTTAGGCAGGAAACCCTACACCACTGAGCTAAAGGTACTGGATATGTTAAGAGATTGAGATGAGATTGATTAGCAATCTTCAGATATCTTATTGGTTGTCATATAAAGTTGGAAGTTGGCTTGTTTTGGGTTCTGGGGTTGGGTCAAAACAAATAGGTTGAAACTAGAAAGAAGTAGACTTGGGTCAGATAACAGGAGGAATTTCCTGATAGTTAAGACCTCTTAAGAAGTGCAATATGTTTCCTCATAAAGTACTATGTTCCTCTTCCCTGGACATCTTCGATCAGAGGCTGAATTACCATCTGTTTGAAATACCATAGAAGAGTCTGCACTGACATTTGATTAGTGGTCTTGTGACCTTCTTCCAACCCACGTCTTGATTCCGTGAACTGAAGTTTTAACATATTTTGCAGGCCACCAAGTTCAGAAAAGCTTATGACATGGTTGATCTTTTTTCCCTTTTTTGTGATCTCATGTGGTCCTTTCCTTGTCCTTCGTTTTTTGCAGAATAGAGGGAAAGTATTGGGGGGGGGGGAAACATCTAGGTATTTGTGCCTCCCTGTCAGCAATTTAGTGAACATTTTACTGTTCCTGAACTTCCCTGAAGATTCTTCATCAGAATCTCGAGGACTCCACATAAGTGTTTCCTGGAGAATGAACAGGCAGAAGATGTTCCTCATGCAATGAAACATAGCTCATGCCTGGGCATCTGAACTATTTGGGGATGCTTGGCTGCAGCTGAAGTTCAGTGAATTCTTTCCCATCCGATGACTCAGTACCAAGTTCACATGAATGGGGCAAAGCTAAATAAAGCACAGCAGTGCCTCCCAACTCCCCACCACCACCAGTTGATGTTGATATTAGCAAGGCCTTGCTGGAATCAATGGCAGAGATGTTATTTCAAGCCTAAACTTACAAGCTTTATCTAAAGTAGTTTTCCCACCAGTGTGGACTGAATCTGTTTGGTGCAGCCTGGGCGTGCAGATGTGGAAATGTGCACTCACACACATCCATTTTGTCTGGTAATCCCAGCTCAAATGGAGGCTCATCCTTAATGACTTGCTATTTTTTTAAGAAAAAAATTAATAATATCGAAATTATATCTCTTTTATGTTTTCACGCCGTTATTAAAATTTTTGTGTTAAGACTAGTGAGGGCTCACATGTGGAAAACAACCAGCCCCTTCTGGATGTCTGCATATCTGCATATCTGCATATCTGCATATCTGCATATTATTTATTTATTTATTTATTTATTTATTTATTTATTTATTTATTTATTTATTTATTTATTTATTTATTTATTTATGGGGCTGAGGTGGTGCAGTGATTAAAAACAGGACTGCAAGTTCAGCTGACTGCTAGTTCAGCAGTTCAGCTGTTCAAATCTCACCGGCTCAAGGTTGACTCAGCCTTCCATCCTTCTGAGGTCGGTAAAATGAGGACCCAGATTGTTGGGGGCAATATGCTGAACTCTGTAAACCGCTTAGAGAGGGCTGTAAAGCACTATGAAGCGGTAAATAAGTCTAAGTGCTATTGCTATGTATGTATGTATGTATGTATGTATGTATGTATGTATGTATGTATGTATTTATTTATTTATTTATTTATTTATTTATTTATTTATTTATTTATTTATTTATTTATTTATTTATTTATTTATTTATTTATTTATTTGTGAGATTTATATACCGCCTCATAGTGCAAGCACTCTCTAAGCGGTTTACACCATTAAGCAATGTATATTTTATATTGCCCCCAACAATCTGGGTCCTCATTTTACCTACCTCGGAAGGATGGAAGGCTGAGTCAACCTTGAGCCGGTGAGATTTGAACAGCTGAACTGCTGATCACAGTCATCTAAAGTGGCCTGCAGTACTACACTCTAACCGCTGCGCCACCTCGGCTCATACATGCGAGTGTATGTGTAGGTGGAGAACCAGTTTGGTGTCGTGATGAAGGTGCTGGCCTGGAACCTGAGTTCTAGTCCTCCCTTAGGCATGAAAACTATTTGAATTACTTCAAGCCAGTCTCAGTCCAACCCATCTCACAGGACTGTAGTTGTTTCAGACAAATGGTTATCCAACATCTTCTTAAAAACTTCCAGTGTTGGAGCATTCACAACTTCTGGAGGCAAGTTGTTCCACTGATTAATTGTTCTAACTGCTGAAGTGTTGTATGTTGTGGATTACCTGTATTCTGTTAGAAAGTTTATATTTGAAGCCCAGGGCCATAATTAGAAATAAAGATAACGATGAACACCAACAGTTGCTTTGCAACATGGAGCGTGCAAGCTAGGAGAACTGTCTGTAAATACCTCAAGAGTCCTGGAAATTAATTTGGATACTGCAAACCTAGAATCTTAGGGTTTTTTCCTGAAGGATTTGGCCTTGATCTTGTCGCCCTTCTAGACAAAGAGTACTTGAAGGAGAAGGAGAAGCTAGAAATGGACTTGACGACCTTGCGCCTGACCAATGAGGAGCATCGAAGACACATTGAGATCCTGGACCAGGCTCTGAACAGCGCTCAAGCCAAAGTCATCAAACTAGAAGCAGAGGTGAGAGGTTAAATTATCTCTCATAAACTGACACTTGTTTTCTTTTCCTGGGATTGGTGCGGGTGGAAAATTCTCCTGTTGGTGCTAAGGATGATGCGTTGGCTTCCAACCCAAACATCAGCATTGAAGGAGATATTTGTCTTAGGACACAGCAACACTTCTGTGCTGTCTGGAATATTTTTGACTGTAGAGTCTCAGATTTTATTTATTTATTTATTTTATTTATTTAGGATTCTTATATGCTGCCCTACTCCCTAGGGCAGTGATGGCGAACCTTTTTTGGTTAGCGCGCGCACACATACCCACACCCATTCCCTCCCCCCCATGCATGCGCACAACCCCCCCCCCCATGCTGCCCCCTGCACATGTGCACACACACACACACACGCGCGAAAAGGCCTTACCGGAGCCTGGGACGGTAAAAAACGACGAAACGGGCAAACCGGAAGTTCGGAAAACACACTTCCGGTTTGTCCGTTTCGTCATTTTTTGCATTCCGGGGCTTCAGGAAGCTTCCCTGAACCCTCCAGAGTGCTAAAAACAGCCCAATGGCAAACCGGAAGTGCGTTTTCCGAACTTCCGGTTTGCCCGTTTCGACGTTTTTTGCATTCCGGGGCTTCAGGAAGCTTCCCTGAACCCTCCGGAGTGCGAAAAACAACACAACGGCAAACCGGAAGTGCGTTTTCCCGAACCTCCGGTTTGCCATGGAGCTGACAGGGCAACGCCTCGCGTGCCCTCCGATATGGCTCCGCGTGCCACCTGTGGCACGCGTGCCATAGGTTCGCCATCCCTGCCCTAGGGACTCAGGGCAGCGTACAACATTTGAAGAACCACTAAACAGTAAAATTTAAAACAATTTAAAATACATTTTTTAAAAAAGCATACAACATCTTACATACATGGTGCTTGAAGCATGATGCTTTAATCATGCTTCCCAAAATCATTTCTCAAATTCCTTCGTTGTTTTGGTTGTCCTTCAGGTTGCCTTTTTCTGCACCTTTCGGAGTTTGTTCGTTTTGAGATACAGTAATTGGACTGTGCACAATTTTTTCAGACTATCCCATTGGACTTAGTCATATCTTCCAGTCTGCAAGCGTATGTCCACAGCTTTTATTATTGTGGCTAGAATAACCCAAAACATAAGGGAGGCCAGGCACCTACAATCCAGAAATATGAAGAGCATCTGCTGGTTAATTTCCACATTGTATTAAACCTATACAAAAATAACCCAAATCATACAACAAAAATCATTAAAACGTTAAAAACATTAAAAAACATCAAAAAAACATTAAAAAACATCAAAAAAAACATTAAAAACAATAACATCTATTAAAACCATTTAAAAAAATCTGTGAGAGTCAAATCCAATTTATCAGCAGTACAGAGTTATTTTAGACCCTCAAAGTAGGCTGAGATTTTATACTATCACACATGGTTTAGCTGAACGGATAACTGGCCAGCTAATCCATAAACTATGTTCAGAATTTAGCCCAGCAGCTGTGTAACTGGCAGTAACAACTACATTCAAAGATGCTTTACAATTAGACGGGAAATACCCTCATCTAGGTTTCCATTATTTCAGAAATTACATACAACAGGAGGAGGAGATCGGAGGAAGCTTTCACAAAGATTGAGAGATTTAAGTTACGGCACACAAGTTAGAAAGGAGCACCAGACTTCCTTTCCCCTTTCATGGATGAAACCGATACTAAAATTCAGACACGAATGGGTTGCTGTTGCTATTCCAGCAGAGCCATGGTTTATATGAGCCTCAGTGACTTGAAAATGCAGAATGAACAATAAACAAACCATATTGTGATTTACATGGGGTGAACCATATCCAAGATCTCCAAGCTATTTTGAACCAAAAGCCAAATTCTTCCTCTCTTTTTCCTGCATGCACATGCAGTCTCGAATAAACATACAGTCGCTGTTCTCAGTGTCGTATATTTTTCCCAGTAAAATATTTTTCCCCCTGCTGCTTTCACTTCCTTGCTCTGGATTGCACTGACCGGTGGGTTGGCCAGAGAGTCGTCTGCTTTGAAGGGAATAAGTTCTCAGTTGTTGGAGGCATTTCTTTAGAGGCAGACTTATTCCCGTTTGGGGATATTGAGGTGCGCTTCTTGTATTGGACTGGAGGTCGGACAAAAGTGGCTTCCCAATCCCTGAGTTTCTGTGGTTCTGCCTTCAGCTGCGGAAGAAGCAAGCGCATGTCGAGAAGGTAGAGAAACTCCAGCAGGCCTTGACCCAACTTCAGGCAGCCTATGAGAAGCGAGAGCAGATGGAGCATCGGTTGCGCACCAGGCTGGAAAGAGAGTTGGAATCTCTGAGGCTGCAACAGGTGAGAAATTGAAAGTGGAACTTTGGTCCCCTGGAGTGATTAAAGGTGCTTGCAGGTCAAAGTCCAGAACTGACTTTGTGTTTGTAATAGTACTGTACTCCAAATTATGGCTGCTGCAGCACCACCACCTGGTCACATGAACAAAATTTGGGTGCTTGCCAATCCACCCGCCCTTACAACCGACCATAGGTATGCTGTAGCATCTCCCTGCCTATCGTTTCCCCCTTATGTTGCCCTGCTGGGTCTCATGGGCCTTCCCCCCCACCCGGCTGGGTCCCCACAGGTCTTGCTTCCTGCCCTACAGCGGTAAAATCTACTTACCTTCCCTACTGGTTCGGAAGTGCGCGCTCTGCGCATGCGCTTTTTCACCCTCTGCACATGCGCAGAAGGCTTTGTGCATGCGCAGAGGGTGAAAAAAAGAAAGTGGTGACATCCGGGCGGGTGGGCGGAGCCTCGCACTGCCGCCGCTACCAGTTCTCCGAACCATGGGTGGCTGCCGCTACCGGTACACCCCAGGGGCAGGTTGCTCTTACCTCGCTACCGGTGAGCTGCTTGCGGATCGCCAAGTTGTGCGTGCATGTGCGCGCTATGTGCGCGCGCCCCCTCATGCGATTTTGCTTCCTTGCATGCACGGAAACAAAATCTCACCGAAATCTTGCGAGGGGATGTGCGCGTGTGCATGTTTTTGGCGATTTTTTGCTTCCGTGCATGCACGGAAGCAAAATCTCACTGAAATCTTGCATGCGCGCGCGTCCCCTCATGAGATTTTGGCGAGATTTTGCTTCCGCGCATGCAAGGAAGCAAAAAAAAGCCAAAAAATTGCCAAAAAAAGATGGCGGCACGCGACGGACCAGCAAAGACGGCACCGGAGCCGTCACACGCAAATTGCGTAATCAGCAGGTCCCTACCGGAGCTGCTCACTGGACTGCACCGGTAGGAACCCACCCCTGGTACGCCCATACCAGGCCGAACTGCTAGCATTTCACCCCTGCTGCCCTACTGGTTCCCACAACCTCCTTCCCCCTATCACACCACAGTCTACTTATCTTTTCCAAAGAAGAGCTTCAGGAAGGAGAACTGGCTCGCCTCCATTCAGCCTTCCTGTATGGAGGTCATGTTGTGCTCTCCTGGAAGTGGGTGCCATTTTGGGAATGGGCACAATTCTCAGATTGAAAGAATCGTGTCTGCTTCCAAAATAGTACTCGCTTCTGGGACGGCACCATGCAGCCTCTGTAAAGGAAGGCCGTGCGGTGGATTGGCTGCTTTTTCTTCCTGAAAAAACTTTTTCAAAGTCCACTGAAGTGACTGTGGTGTAATGGAGGGAGTAGGCCCCAAGGGTTTGGGACTTAGCAGAGTGGAGAGTGGAGCATGGGGTGCCTCAGGGGGGTTGAGGCTCCATTATGGTGCCTCAAGAACTACCTGTATTCAATTTTTGGTGTCTGTTTTCTTGGTAGTAATATGGAAGTGGTTTACGATTGTTTTCTTTTAGGAAGTTTTTTCAATGTCCCTAGTATTTTTAGGTGGCTTCCCATCTCATTACTAACCAAGGCCAATCCTGCCTAGCTTCTGGGATCAACCAAGGCCAACTAGGTACTGCCATCTGCTGTGGCAAATGTTTTAAAGGCACTCACAATAAATGAACTAAACAGGAAGGCTGCATAGCTAGCGCCACCAAGCTGATTGAGATCTTTGAATGCATAAAACTGAGTTGAAACCACTTGAGCTTCAGGGGACATTTACACAACTCATAAGGCTCATGTGCACTTTGAAATTGCTGCAGTCGGTTCAGGCATTCAACACTTTTGGCAAGCATTTAAGGTTGTACCTGTTTACTCTTCTAGATTACATTTCTAGAAGTACAACATTTGAGGAGCAAATAATTGTCATTGTTTAAGTTGTTGCTCTTTAGACCCCTAGCTGGCTGGGAAACTCTGGGAGTTGAAGTCCACAAGTCTTAAAGTTGCCAAGGTTGGAGACCCCTGCTAGACCACCAGTGTTAGAATTGTCCATATATAGTCTGTTGATTTAGAGCTAGAATTCTAAATTATTTTTAAAAAATCATGGGTCTGCCTGTCTTTGTTGGCTTCAGAGGTGGGTGGGTTTTAGCAGGTTCTGACCAGTTCTGGAGAACCGGTAGTGGAAATTTTGAGTAGTTTGGAGAACCGGTAAATACCACCTGTGACTGGCCCCGCCCCCATCTATTCTCTGCCTCCCGAGTCCCAGCTGATTGGGAGGAAATGGGGATTTTGCAGTATCCTTCCCCTAGAGTGGGGTGGAAATGGAGATTTTACAGTATCCTTCCCCTGCCACGCCCACCAAACCACGCCCACCCCACCAAACCACACCCACAGAACCGGCAGTAAAAAAAATTGAAACCCACCACTGCTTCTGTTAATCTGCAGGCCAGAAAACTGTCTTCTGAGTTTAGCATAATATGAGATAATTTAACAGAATCCTGCTAGTACCTTGGCACAAACGAAGAGCTTTTGGTTTAATTAATTGGCTTTCTGAGAATTACTTTTTTAGGAACTTCGTTGTCACTTGCCAAATTAGAATGTCTAGGGATGTTTTTATGTAAAGATTGATCCTTATGAGAAGGTGTGAGATGCTAGTGAAATATTACCATAGCTTGAAAAATTATAAGATAGATCAGTTCCTTCTGTGTATCAAGGTAAAGAATTCTGGATAACCATTACTTGAAGATATATTTACATTGATATTAATGAGTTGGGGAATGAGATACCTGAAAACAACCATGGTTGGCTGCTATTAGTGGCATGAGCTACGATTTTGTGCATTCTCCAGTCCTCTTCCCAGCTGCCACATACTAGATGAGCCTTGGTGGTGCAGTGTGTTAACGGAGAAATAAATCCTCCGGAGGTCGATGGATCGTCGTTCCTTTGAAAACATAGTTACTTAGAAAATAAAACCCGAGATTCAAATCTAA